>CM069866.1:23688540-24288540 GCA_036172795.1 Pelodytes ibericus
GTCACTTAGTATAAACTGAAAGAGAATACGCTGCACTCCAACCCTCTCTCAAAAGGATAATTCTGATGATCCTCCTGGCAGCCAAGCTTTAGATTTAGATTTATGTTCTTCCAAAACTAAAATCAAAGATTCCATCTTGTTCTATTTTATGGCTCAGCTGTATATTTGTATGTTATTTGAAGTTATTTCCCTATCCATATTTGCTTGCAGGGCCCTTGTCCTACTCTTACCCCCATTTTACTTCCTTTTGCAGCCCTCCAGCCCTTTCCAGGACTTTTTTAGAGGCATTTTAGTGGCCAAAAGTTTGTGTCCCCATTGATTTCAATGGGGTTCGGGGTCATGTTCGGGCCGGAACCCGGACTTTTTTACGAAGTTCGCCCGAACCCGCTGAACCCGAACATCCAGGTGTCCACTCAACTCTACTAGGGACCCCAAGAGGAATATCATTATCTTCTCCTATAAATATATTTGGATGTTATTTACAAGACTTTGATACTAACATTTGTAAAACTAAGGGAATCTTTAATTTATCACAGATTTGCCCACAGGAGCAACTTGTTCCATTCGATATTTTGAACAGAATTTACAACCTTCCCCAAACTCAATTTTTCTCTTACTTGAGACTTAAAAACCTAATTAAGAAGGAAGGTGTATTCCCTACCTTCCAGTGGAAGACTTTAAACAACTCAAAATAATAAACGCCGAAATCGGAGGATCGGTGAAGTGTTCATTTGTTTTTAAACAGAGTTCTGTCTTTGGGGCGAATAAATTATATTATAAATACCCAAAAGTGTGTTTTACGGAGACCTAAGGAGGAGCTGGTTCTATTAAGTTACATCAAAGAGAATGATAGGACTTTGAGTCCACAAAGCCCAATATACTCAGAGCCAGTACTTAGAGCTCTGCACTTCGTGAGTGATTTTCTTTTGGGGGAAATATACCCAAAATTTTGTACACTATAATACTACACATTGTATATATCTGTTTCTTTTTTTCATATTATTTGTGCAAGAAGAGCATTACGAGATCAAGTGCCTTCTATTTTCTTTGATCATTTTATACTTTTTTCACATTATTCACTAATTATTTTTTGCGCAACACTTCTTTATCTTTATCATTGTATTTTGTGCCCTTTTGGGGGAACTGCACTAATGTTTTGCTACACATTTTTCTTCATATATTAGCGCCTGTCACTTTAAATAATTTTTGTAGCTATGCCAGCGTGTTGCCCAATTAATATTCTACTGTGAGTTGCCTAATGCCAATGTAAATTGCCCCAAACAATATGCAAGGGCCCATTAAAACATAAAACCCTGCTCACCCGCTACCCCTGGGAAATAAAATGATAAACATATAACATCTAGATGTATATAGATGACTAGTTGCATTCATACTTATATGAACTTTGACATATTCTATTCAACTAATTTCATTTGTAATAAATATGTTATTGAAAAAATAAATTAGTTGTTTTTATTTCCTTCCTCAGCACTCACATTGCACCTAAAGGACTTAACACAGCACCATACAGTATCCACAGAACGTGCCATGCACCTATATTACACCACCAGCACTTGGCTTGCACCCACACAACTTGGCATGCCACAGTGTCACTTTGTCCCATGGTGCATGTTATTTTGCCCCACAGAACATGACAGTGTGCCACTTTGCCAATGAAATTATGCCACAGTCAGGTGCCCATTAACACATGCTACAGTTGCTTTCACAATATGATATGCCACTGTGAATTGCCCAATACAATATGCCACTGTGCCAAATCCATTTAGATGGAGACGCAATCACAGCTCATGCAAAGTGTACATTTTTGTTAAAACAAAGTTCAACCGTGCCTTTTATAAATTAAATCTGAGGGATTACAACTGTGTATTACTTCCCAACTCTTTGCTTTGGGGCAGTTTTATACAAAACCCTTTACCTATTTTCTTATTGTAACTAACTCTCCAGTGATCAAATACAGTAAGCTAAATAAAACATCAAGCAGCACTATACATTCTTATAGCACTTTATCTCCCCCCACTGGTAATTGTGCAAACAGCAAAAAAGCTTCATCAGTCTGCTGGCACCAATCTACATATTCTATGCCGGCATCATCCTCTAAATGCACTTTTAACTCAAAGGTTCCAGACTCTTTGAAGTGACATAAGTCAAGACAGGTTTTATGGAAGTGAAATAACCTATTCATAGGATGAATGAGTAATTTAATTAACAGCTTACCATTTGTTTTTAGGTACTGGCATGTTCAGCAGTAGGACAGATGGTGCAGCCAAACACACCGATTATGGATGAACAGATTAAGTGATTAAGCAGGACATTTTTCCACTATTTTATATGGGAAATGAAATTTGAGACTTGCCACAGTAAACGACAAGGTATAATATGTATACATATATTTTTTATTATTTCCTTTTTTTAAAACAAAAACATTAGGAACAGCAGTGTATCTCACATTAATTGGCAAATATTTTTTTTTGAAAAGAGGAACCTTGCTGCTTGGTAAACTCCATTGTTGAAGTGTACCACACTGTTATCATTGCATTTGTTCTATAGATTGCAAAAATAAATGTGCTATCACATTAAAACAAGTCTCAATATAATTTATTTAATCCTTATTTAATCAAAGAAGACTGTTGCGAATGAAAAGAGCAGCCATTTTATTCTGATAGATCAGCATTCAAGGAACTCACCTAAGAATTGTTTATACTGTGATTATAGAGAATAAAAAAGATATTAAAAAAAGATGTATAAGTTGCATTAGCATAATTTGCATGCAACTTCATAAATGAAGAAAAAATGTGTTGTATATGTGTCAGTACTGTCAACTGCTCATCACATAGCTTGGGGTACAATTTGTACATCAAATCATAAGGTGATGTCCCAAACATGTCTGTGTGCATTTGTTTGCAAATCTGCTAACACAATGTATAGGTCAGTTTTGATTCTCTACAAATCACAGCTTGAACAAAGATTAGGTGATTGAGTACCTTTAATTATTATTCAAAAAAAGCACATCTATTATTGTTGGAAGAAGCTGTGAATACAAATAATGGAGGACACATTGGGTCAGATAACATTGGACACAGACAAGATATTTAGAATAATCACCAAGATAATTAGAATGATAAAAGATTTATGAGGTTGGTAATATATTTTTATGTTGCAAAATATAGTTGTCTGTTAATTACCAAACTTTTCAATTTTGGAAACATTGGACTCAGTCAATATGTTTTTGGAATTAAATATTCGTAATTTTAAATAACATTGTGTTTCGAGGATTGAACATCATAGAAGTTGAACATTGCTCAACATTGATACTAAGTTTTTGAGAGAAAAAAACCCCCTGACATTTTCTTTCCATTTCCAGCATTGGCAACTAAGGAATGGGTTCTATCAAACATCAAGATCATTGCTCCCCGACTCCTTGCTTCCTTCTTCAACAATACTGTGAAACTCAAACTTGTCCTGGTTTTCCAGACCAATAGGTCCTGTGTTTTCATCCTCGGGAATACCAGTCTGAAGCATGTTGTCCCAATAGAGGCTGAGAGTGGACCTGTCATTTTGTTCCATCTCTTTCATGTCTTGCATCTCCTTTGCACTTCCCCAGGGTGTTTGAACATCGAAAGTCTTATCAAAGTGAGTGTAGTCAACTCGAAAGGCTCCTTTCTCCAGAGTCATGCAAGGTTCAAAACGATGACCCCATAATATCTCATCTTCAGTGTAAGACGTCTTAGCTTGACATGTCATGCCTGGATTCAATGAGAAATTAAGGTACAAGTTTGTAGACCTTAAATCAAAAACAATTAAACATTTTGCAGTCTGAAATGTCTTCTACATTATTGATTATTTAAGGGAACACAACTTAGCATCAATTTAGTTGGACTGGGCAGAAAAGGGTTTATTGGGTAAACTATAAGGCACAGGGCTGATGAAGCAGCTAGAACCCTTTGTTGGTGTTACCTTACTCAGCAATAATAAAGAATAAAGCAAACAAACAAAAAAATGAGATAATTGCTTAAGCACACCACAAAGATAATAAATAGTTAATTCACCAGTAAGTGCAAAATCTCGTGTAGAACAAACAATGATAATATATAGTCCTAACAGACAGGAACAAAAGTTTGTTGTGCGTGCATATACTTTCCTCTAACCATTATTCTGTACCATAATTGCATATTTGCATATTGGAGGAAAGTATATGCTTACATATATTGTAATTAGTTATGAACAAGGGAGAAGCCATCTGGTAGACTCACTCTACCCATATCTCAATGATTACCCGGGACAGTCACACAATCCTAGACAATACAGATTAATAGCTCTGAATGAAGGCGGTCCCTCCTTTACATGGAGTGCAGGGAAATTTGCAGCAGCCTGCCTGTAGTCAAGACCAGGTAAGAAACCCATACTTTGTGTGTGTTTGTGTTTTTGTCTGTTTGTGTTACTGTATATTACCGTGTTTGTTTCGAATATAAGACATATATAATATAAGATATATGATTATAAGACGACCCCCCAAACTTTGGATATTCCTTTAGGAAAAAAACTAAAAGCCTGAATATAAGACTACCCTAAAGGAAAAAAGTTTAACTTGTATATATTAACATGTAAATTACATTTTAATATTCAATAAAAATGATATTAAACAAATGCATTTCTTGTATTTATTGTGCCAATGCTGCCTCTCTCTCCACCCCCCCCCCTGTGTTGTCTCTCTCCCCCTTGTCTTTCTCTCTCTCTCCCCCTTGTCTTTCTCCTCCCTCCCCTTGTCTTTCTCTGCCCCCCCCTCCCTTTGTCTTTCTCTGCCCCCCTCCCCTTTCTCTGTCCCCCTCGTCTTTCTCTCCCCCCTGCCCTAGTCTTTATCCCCCCCTAACCCTCACCTGTTTTTTGCTCCCTGGTGGCTAGTGGGGGCAGCCGGGGATGTCTGCACGATACGTTCAGACATCCTCCATGCTGCCCGACACTTCCGTCTACTATAAAGACATCCCCCGGCTGCCCAGATCTCCTGGTGGCTAGGGGGGCAGCGGAGGATATCTGCAGACATCCTCAGCTGACGTGCAGACATCCTCCACTGCCCGGCACTTCCGCCGGGACTTTTATGATGAAGCCGGAAGGACCCGGCTTCATCATAGAAGTCCCTGCTGTCGTGCTGGGCAGCAGCAAGGGGAATCTGCGCTCATCGCGCAGACATCCCCTGGCTGTTAGAATGGGGGATCCAGGTCCCCTGCAGCTCTGGATCCATGTCTTATAATCTGACCTCGATTTGAGGAATATAAGACAAGGGGTATTTTTCAGAGCATTTGCTCTGAAAAAAACCTTGTCTTATATTCGAGCAAATACGGTACTCTGTGTGTCTGTGTGCTAATGAATGCAATAGAGGAGTTAATTCCCTAAAACTTCTGCTGTCTGGTAATATGGCGTAATTCTCTGAAACTGCTCATCTCTGGTAATAGGGGAGTTATCTCTATGAAACTGCTCATGTCTAGTAAAGCAGGGGTTAATTCTCTGAAACTACTCATATCTGATAATCTGAAATCTACATGTTTCCCAAGGCTCCCTAATAAATTATATGATATAAAATGTATTTTATGTGTATGAGTGTATATATGAATCAGTGTGTATGTGATTCTTTCCGCGTTCACAGCGCATTGCGCTTGTGAACGTTTTTTTCCGGCAAGCCGCATCCAATGGATGCGACGGCCGAAAAAAAAAACAACTGACGCCGGATGTGACATCGCGTCACATCCGGTGACTGTTTCCCTCCTCCGTGCAAGAGGGAAGACTGCACGGAGGAGACATCCGGCGGGGGACACGGAGAAGTGAAGTGTAAGTACTAGGGAAGGGGGGGCGGGGGGCTGACTGGCACAGTATTACAGGCATCTGACTGGCATAATATTACAGGCATCTGACTGGCACTATATTACTGGGCATCTGGCTGGCACAATATTACTGGGCATCTGGCTGGCACTATATTACTGGGCTCTGACTGACATAATATTCCTGGTATCTGACTGGCACAATATTACTGGGCTCTGACTGGCACAATATTACAGGCATCTGACTGGCACAGTATTACAGCCATCTGACTGGCACACTATTACAGGCATCTGACTGGCACAATATTCCTGGGCTCTGACTGGCATAATATTACAGGCATCTGACTGGCACACTATTACAGGAATCTGACTGGCACAATATTCCTGGGCTTTGACTGGCACAATATTCCTTGGCTCTGACTGGCACAATATTACAGGCATCTGACTGGCACAATATTACAGGCATCTGACTGGCACAATATTCCTGGGCTCTGACTGGCACAATATTACAGGCATCTGACTGGCATAATATTACAGGCATCTGACTGGCACATTATTACTGGGCTATGACTGGCCCAATATTGCAGGCATCTGACTGGCACAATATTACTGGGCTCTGACTGGCCCAGTATTGCAGGCATCTGACTGGCACAATATTGCAGGCATCTGACTGGTACATTATTACTGGGCTCTGACAGGCACACTATTACTTGGCTCTGACTGACACACTATTACTGGGCTCTGACTGGCACAATATTACTGGGCTCTGACTGGCCCAATATTACTGGGCTCTGACTGGCCCAATATTACTGGGCTCTGACTGGCACAATATTGCAGGCATCTGACTGGCACAATATTGCAGGCATCTGACTGGCACATTATTACTGGGCTCTGAATGGCACAATATTGCAGGCATCTGACTGGCACAATATTACTGGGCTCTGACTGGCCCAGTATTGCAGGCATCTGACTGGCACAATATTGCAGGCATCTGACTGGTACATTATTACTGGGCTCTGAATGGCACAATATTGCAGGCATCTGACTGGCACAATATTACTGGGCTCTGACTGGCCCAGTATTGCAGGCATCTGACTGGCACAATATTGCAGGCATCTGACTGGTACATTATTACTGGGCTCTGAATGGCACAATATTGCAGGCATCTGACTGGCACAATATTACAGGCATCTGACTAGCACAATATTACTGGGGTCTGAATTTCACAATATTCCTGGGCTCTGACTGGCACAATATTACAGGCATCTGACTGGCACAATATTACTGGGCTCTGAATGGTACAATATTACTGGGCTCTGAATGGCACAATATTACTGGGCTCTGACTGGCACAATATTACTGGCATCTGAAAGGCACAATATTACTGGCATCTGAATGGCACAACAATTATGGCATATGTGTGTGTGGGGGGGGGTAACATTGTGATGGATGGCGGGATTGCATGCAGGGGAGGGGGCAGGGTCCAGGGGGCCCAAGCCCAGGGTCCAATCACTATTATAGACGGCCCTGGTGTTACTTTGACATGTACTACCTACCTAAGCATTCTTGCAGACCATGTACACCCTTTCAAATAAACGGTATTCACTCATGGCATTGAGCTCGTTAAGCAGGGTTATAAGCCCTGCCACAAAGCAAAAATTGTTCAGGAACGGTTTGAGGAACACAACAGCGAGTTAAAGGTGTTGATTTGGCTAGAGCTTAGTCGAATCAAGCATCTGTGGGATGTGCTGGACAAACAAGTCCGATCCATGCTAAGGTCTTGCTGCCAGATATCACAAAGTGGAGTCCATGCCTCGACGGGTCAGGGTTGTTTTTTTGGGTCAAATGTCGACCTACATAATATAGGCAGGTATATTTCTACTATGTGTATAATGTCATCCACTCCATACTGCGTCTCTTAATGGCAGAAATAAAATGTAGTCACCCTACCAGTATTTTATTGGTTTATTTGATTTTTTTTATTTTATGGCTGGCGTAGTGTCATTGGAATGCAGTGCAGAACTTTAGTCACCTAGAGCTTTGCTTCCCTTGATGCTGTGCTGGCTGCTTGTTGAGTGAGTTAAGGTTCCTCTTTCTTTTTTTATACTCCCAATCCTAGCACAGGGTTGGAGGAACAGGAAGAAGCCAACCAAATTATGATAATCTATTTAAATAGTTAATACTTGCTTTGTACCCATTGCTAACATTGAGTGCTCACATATAAATCCTAATAAATTATGGAATGTGTTCGTGAAAATGAAGGCTTGTTTGGTCAGGCCATGCAAACTTGTTAAATAGAGCGTTTTATTTGGCTATACTAGGCCATCATTCGACACACAATCAAACCAGTAAATCAACAACATACGTGGACGCAGATATAACCATGGTGAACTGATAACTTTGCCAAAATTAGCCCGAAAATATCCGAGGAAGTTGAAGAATTTTTCCATCAAAGCTATCTTGGCCAACATGCAGTGCATAGCAGGTCTTACATCTGTACCACAAAGCTGAACAGTTGACATGGATTCTGTATTAGTGACTTGGCTCCAGGCATCCAATTTAGGTCCTTCAGTTGCACAACTTGCAGATTTAATAAACTTATAATCCCCCAACAACCTTTCAGAACAGCTGAATGGCAGCAGTTAGACACCTAGGGCCAATATTTATCAAGGTAAAACACGTGCTATTAAAAAAAAAAAAAGAAGCAAACTACCATAACTTTACATTGGTTTCTATGGTTACTACTACTATTTTAGTAATTTTCCTGAAATACCACCTATTATGTCTTGATAAATACGGCCCCTTGTATCTAGTCCATAAAATATAATATCTCCCAACGGTCCTACTTCATGTGGTACAATCACAATTCTGAAAGCACCACACAAAGCATAGAGACCAGAATAGACGAGCTGGAAATCATTTCCTACTCACCTGCTTTTCGAGCTCGGAGATTGTCGGCCTTCAGTTCACTGCTCTTAGCCGTTTAGCGCATTGACCCCCAGATACATGTATTCGGTATGTAACATCTAAATGCATTATTTATGGTAACATATTTCATAAATAGATTTTAAAAAATCACGTCAAAATTAACTTTGATTTAACCATTAGTTCTATGAGTAGACATCTGAGTCTAATGCACATATCTGCAATGAATCTTGAGGAATGATCAGACAACAATTTGAAGCATTATCATTCAAGATTCTGAAGCTAATAGCGAAAAGATAGAAAACAAAGCTTATGAAAATGACCAAGTTAAAGGGACGGTGTTACCTAAACTCTGTTTTACTGTGAATGTAAAGAATAAAAATGATTGAAATGGTCTATACATTGTGTCTGTGGAGTCTCCAGTTTATGACATCACCGGTCCTTAACGGTGTCCTTATGACAATTACAACTTTTGCATTGGAAACCAGTAGATGTGCATATCGCAGGTGATGTCATAAACAGGAAACTCCATAGATACATTTAAAACACATTTTTATCCTAATTTCGGAATTTGCTTGCCATGTTGCTAACACAATGTAGAGAACATTTTCTATTAACTTGAATAAGGAACTTTGTGTTCAAGAGAACTCTAATGTTGGACTACAGAACTGACCGATGTAGCCACTCTTAGGGCTTTATTGCTGAAATAGAGAATTGCAGGGTCCCTTCTCAACTGCCTGCAATTTCATTATTTCAGGAATAAAGACCTAAGAGTGGCTACATCCGTAGATAAGTCATGTGGCAACTTAGTTCTGTGGAGCATCATTATTCAAGAATGAAACCCTTAGTGTTACCAGTTTCCCTATTCTATCTGTAACTTTCTGTGCCAAGTGAAGTGAACAAAGATCCTCATGCAAGTCAATGGAAATTGCTTCTCGGACAAAGATGCCTTGGCGGACAACTGTAAGACAAGATGGCCGATCCCTGCTAGCACTAAACACAGCAGAGAGAGCTCCAAAAAGGTAATTAATTTGTATTCTTTCAGTAAAGCATTTATTTATAAAATGTTTAAATTAATGATTTTTTTCAATGTAACGTTAGTCAGCAGTCAAGAAGCAGTAAGAAAATGAAACATACAGAAAAAACAAGGAGCTCTACAAGGGCAGTTCTACACACCTATAAATAAGAATAAATCTATAATCTCTGTGCATTTCAGTGGAAACCTGGTATTTTAGTATTTTAATATAAATAAAAATGTGGGAGTGGGCAGTTTTATTACTATAAATCTCCAAGACTCTACACTTTCTAAAGGCGAGTGAATATATCCCAAATGTAGTTATTCAATGTCACCTGGTTCTTACCTGTTGCTTCAACAATTCCCTCAAGTATAACAATAATTTCAAATTGTTCTCTTTTCAATGACTCTGCAGTCATTTCCCAGAAGGGACTGTGGTCATTGATGAAATGGCAGATGATCTGGGGTTCCACCAGGAAGAGACGGTCCTCTCCAGTATCGTAACCAAGGTTAATCTCTGATTGTTCCAGTGGAATAAACTCCCCTTCTTTTGTTTGACGAGATTTAATCAGTTTAGCCCTTATTTTGGCATCTACCATGTGGCTATCTCTTAGGTCACCAATTCTGAACATCAAGCACAACTTTTCATCCCTGTGAGATACAACACACTTCTTACTAAAGATCAGTGTCTGGGCTCTTTTTTTAGGCCGGGAGATCTTAACAAACATGCAGCCAACCATAAGTGCATCAATTACTGACCCAATTATTGACTGAGCCATAAGCAATATTATACCCTCGGGGCAATAGGCAGTTACCATCCTGGTTCCATAGCCAATTGTCCGTTGACTTTCAACTGAGAAGAGTAAGGCAGAAAGGAAAGAGTCCACATTATCAATGCAAGGCTTCCACTCGGGGTCTCCAATATGATTCACGTCATCTCTAATGAAGGCGTCCAAAAAGTAAATAACCCCAAATCCAACCCATGTGACAATATAGCACAACATGAAAACAAAAATAAACCAACGATATTTTAGATCCACAACGGTTGTGAAGATATCAGACAAGAACCTCTTCTTTTCCACAATGCGGCCAAGGTTAACCCGGCACTTTCCATCCTTGGTAACATATCTTTGTCGAGTCTGACGGTTCGTAAGGTTGAAGAGCTGTCGGTCATCGTACATGAGTTTACAACGCATCCTGTGAGATTTTGTGTTGACAGGAGCTGAAACAACACTACGTGTAGGCGTCTTACTACGCATAGGGATATTTGGAACACTGAGAGCATGTCTGGGGTACCATTTGGTACCGGCTTCTCGAGCTGGCATCTCTTGCTTTGCAGCTCGTTGATAATGAGGTAAGTCTTCTGTGTTAATAGACACACTTGGTCTCTTCTTGGCAGGTGGAGGGGGAGTATAAATATTGGATGGTTCCATGGCACTAAATCTCCTTTGACGAGCTTCCTTTGTACTGTTGGAATAAGACAATGGGATGAAGCTTGAGATGATGCCTCCTTTTTTAAGGGCAGTAAATTCATTCTTCTGATGGTACTCTTCACAGGAAGTAGCAGAAACAACCATTGTTTCAGGCTGTACATAAATGAACAAAAAACAAGGTGACTATGCATTGTGAAAAATGTATTCTCCCCCCCCCCCCCCATTACACATTTTACACAGACCTAGCCTTTCAAATCAGAAAAAAAATCATATAAATTGTTTAATAAAGGGCATCTGAAAGACAGTTCCATCCAAATTAAATTTTCTTATTTTATGTATGTTGTACACATTTTGTACATACGTTAAATAAGTGTATTTATTTATTACAATTCTCATGTAGTTTTATATGGAACATAATGTGTATGGGCCCTCTAAATTCACTTGTTCACGCCCCCTGTACATTAGTAAGAGGAAGTACACAACACAGAAGGTAGGCTGGCAAAAGTGATGTCATTAGCTATTACTGTGGAATTAGCCTCTATTAGTTGAAATTAAGTGTGTGGAATACAGAGGCCATGGTTTTTAACAATGTGTGCTGTGATGTAATACTAGTAGTAGGGAGGCTCTGGAAGATAAGCAGAACTGTTACCATAGCAACAACAGTAATTCAATTAAATATTGTATGGAGTTCTAAGAGGATCAGACGTAGTAAGGGAAAAAGTAAAAAGGCATATATGCTTACTTTCTTCAATTTACATGATGCAGCACTTTTGTAATAATGTTTGCTTTGATAATTGTAGACGAAACTACGCTTTTAAGTACAGAACATAAACAGAATACTTCCAATAAATGTCTTTATTTAATATTTAAGGTCACATTTTGACTTATTTTATATAAAATAAGTCAAAATGTGACCTTAAATATTAATTAAAGTGCCAGTGGTGGAGCAACTTACAAACTCAGATGGCTCAAAAACAGCATATTAGTAACAGTCTAGCCCAAATGAAGTAGAAGTCCTCAGTGATAGTGGGAGGCCCATCAATGTTCATCTTGCATTACTATTCTATGACACTTATGTTCTTGTTATAGAGATTAAATCAACTGGAAGAAATCCTTGATTTAATTAAAGGTGCATTACCATTATGAAACTTGTGAGTGCCTAGTATTATCACTACAGGATCACTCATAATTCATTGGTTGATTAATACATTGTGCCAGGACAAATCTGGTGAGTTAGCTTAGCAGTGGATTAACAATGCATTATACAGGGCCAATTTAGTTCTTGTAGTGTCTCCGCACAGTGCATAGCTGAGGCAGTGAGATGAAATGTTCATATCATCTCAACTAACCCCTTAGTGAATAACCCCCAACGTCTTTCACCTCCTAGGAAGCCAAGTAGGGGAAACATGTTATCAGATTAATAGGTCCACAAACATGGATCTTGACATGAGAGTAGCACATTATAGAGTCTACTGAGGCAGCTCAGAGTTTTAATGAGAAAATTGGAGAACCAATCGTATCACTTCGGTGATCTGAATTGCCCTTACATTTGGGCTACTCAGATAGTATTGAAATGATATTGAATCAACACAAAAATCAGCCAGTGTGGACGATTTCCGTACCGAAATTTCAGAAGCCGAACTCCATACTGAGTAGCCGAATTATGGAAAATTCCTTAAAGCTCCGCTGTAATTCCAACTTTGAGTGTACATGACGTGTGATCTTTTATTTAACCAGTTGTTTGCTATACTGAGTGTGGGACATGTCATTCTATCAGTGCGTAGGAGATGATCATAGACACCAATCAGTGCTGCCAGGTCATCGAAGAGCATCTCTGTGACATGGCAGCCTGGAAGTCATAATTTGACTTCTAAGTCAAACAAGAATTGCTTCTAAACAGTACTTCATCGGAGCATCATTCAGAAACCTTTTTAATCACACACAGAAGATGCCCATGGAGAGTTAAGTCCCTCTTTACTATGTAAAATGCCAATAAGTTGAGATTACCTTTTGAGGGAAGGTTCCATATCTGCTGGTATCTGTGGGAGGCCGCGGTAAATAAGCTAGCATGTGCTTGCCAGTCGGAGTCTGCACTGGCGGAATGGAGTTCCTCCTCACCCGGGGATCATCTACTTTCAGCCTGTTCTCACAGACGTGATTCTTCACACAGGATCCATTATCCTGTTGCAGGTCCAAATTGCTGCTAGGACCAGTCAACGCCATTTTAGGTCAGTTGATGACCTTGTATTTTTAGGCAACAGCATGGCATGTTCTCTGCAAGTTCCTAAAGTAATACAGAAAAAGATATTGAGCACTACGACATAACAAAATGAAACAAAGCTAATTTCACCTCTGCTTATAAGACCCCAAAGTGCTAATCACTAAAAGATAATGTTTATGTGGCATTTGGTGAGAGCATCCCTCCAATGATCTCACCAAATGGTATATCACAAGCAAATTACATATGCCATAGTCGGATCCAGAGCAGGAGTAGACACCAGCATTGTTCATGGTTGACATTTACTGGACTTTGTTAATGATGTTCTGTGGATCTTCACAGACCTTGCCAAGGACCCTGGTGTCTCTGATACAGAAAAAAGATATTGGATGTGGTATTCCTGCAGTGTTCTCACTGATGCTTATGCATGACATGCTTGGATCTGGAGGAGTTAGCCTGAGACTGTAACGTGATAGGCCTTACATAAGCAGGAAACTTAGCAAGCACAACAGTATATCCATATATTATATATGCAGTAACGTGTGTAGGTCAATATGGACACAGGATCAGATTAAGACAATGTAGGCCCCTGGGTTACAGGTATTGTGAGGCGTGGCGTGAGTGAATGTAACTGGCTGTGTATGTGGCGTGTGTGAATGTAACTGTCTGTGTATGTGGCATGTGTGAATGTAACTGTCTGTGTATGTATGTATGTGTGAATGTAACTGGCTGTGTATGTGAGGTGGGTGTATGCGACTGTCTCCATGCGTTTATGATTTTGTGATGTGCCGTTGTCTGGCTCCTAAATTTTTTAGCTGTGTCCTAAAACTAAACTAAATTTGTCAAGCCCTGACATAGAAACATGGAAAATCATGGCAAAATCAGCAGAAATGTATAAATATGGTATAACATGGCAAAATCAGCAGTGATGTATAAACTTGGCATATCATGGCAAAATCAGTAGTAATGTATACACATGGCATATCATGGAAAAATCATCAGTAATATATAAACATGGTATATCATGTCAAAATCAGCAGTAATGTATAAACATGGCATATCATTGCATACCCAGGACCCCCAACACCCCAGTACATGCCCGATCACCCACACTGCCCACTAGAACTTACCCCAGTCAGTAGCCACTGGTGTCTAGTGACAGGCAGCATGGAGTCTGTGCGCTGGCCAGAATGTTCTCATGCCTGGGCTGGGCACAGACTCAATTCTGTCTTCTCGCAGTCAGGCAGCTAGTGAGGGGAGATCTTCTGATCTCCCCAGCCAGCACCTCTGACCAACAAACTTAGTTTTTGTTAATTATTTTTAAAAGCTGCATTGAAGGAAGTGGCCTGGAGATGCATCCCCCTGTCATGCCCCCCCCCCCTCCCCCAATCTGGCTGAGCCCCTAAAGCTCTTGCCTTAATCTGGTGCTGGATAGACAGTGTAACAAGTGTTACACACATACTTTATGTGAGTATTAATTATTGGCTTAATTTTATTTTGCAAGAAAAATATTGAACATACCCAAGCATACAGGTCCCCACATCACTGAGAACGGAATGATCATTCCTACACCCAGTTTCCTTTGTGTGACCGAGTAACCTTTCCATCCTACCTTACTAGTGGTTAATAGGATTAGTTACCTAATAAGGTAGAGTACAGAGAAAGCACAAGGAAACATAATCAACAGGTCATTCTGATTTAGCAGGCCGTTTACCTTGTTATGCCTTGCTTATTATATAGTATGCTAAGAAAAGGAAAGATGATCAAGCAAAACAAGACGGAATTGGTGAAGAGTAGTAATGTGTTTAAAATGAGTTAGATTTGGTACTCTCCTGAATGAATCCGTACTATTTACAAGCAAAGGATTAAAAAGGAAACAAACATATAATCAAATTATAACAACACACACATTTATAGCTGCAAGATTCCACACACAAATTCAAATAAAATAATAAACACAAACACCTACACACAAATACAAACAATTGAATGAACACTTACAGAAATTTGCTAAGAGGTGCATAAATGGAATTATTTACTTGTATATATTTTACCTCCACCAACTAAATAGAAACCCTGGTCTGTATAGTTCAAATACCAAGTCCCCCATTACATTTTGCACTGTAAAACCTGCAGTAACTGGAAAGTGAACACTGGCTGATCCAGTGGCAACCACTCCAAATCTGCAACCCTGACCGAAAAATCAATGAAAACACAGGAAAAAGTAATTAACGGAGTAATTGTCTGATTTTTACCTATACACTGTGAGCTGGCATTGTCAGTGTTAATACAGTCAAATAAGCAAAATACACATTAACCCAGGGGGTTCCTGTGAGTGAGTGCATTCTAAGGGCTAGGGAAAGTCCTGTGAGTGCAATTTAAGTGCGGAAGCAAATCTTATGAGTCCAATCTAAGTGCTGGGGTATGTCCTGGCTGCTGGGGGCAAGTCCTGTGAATGCAAGTGCTGGTGTAAGTCCTGGGCGCTGGGACAAGTGCTATGAGGGCAATCAAAGTGCTGGGGCAAGTCCTGTGAATGCAATCTGGGTGCTGGGGAAAGTCATAACATACACCCAGTATGTACACAAGATTATATCTCACACGCTGCCCTCATATATACCCCTACACATGCAATTCATACAGCCTTGTATACATACTAGTGTCTATGTATTGCCCTGTGCATAGGGTATATCAGAGCACTATGTGAGATATAATGTTGTCTACCTACTGGGGTTATATATTGCCCTGTGCAAGGGTATATATCAGTTTTATCTACAAATAATACAATCTTCAAATGTGCTTTAACATGCATGGCTTACTCTTTTATGAACAAGAAAATAATGTTGTGCTATGGGGCTGGTGTAATGATGGAATCCTATGTGGCTGGTATAGAATTATGTCCAGGGTTGGTTTTTATTCCCAGTGGGATACAGGAGTCTTCAGCTCTTCCCTCTACACCTGGTTTCAGTTAGCATCATACTGATTCTTATCACACAAAAGTGCCACTTTCCTGCACCTGACAAAGTGAATGAGGCAGATATCCAATCCACTCAAACACAATTGTTCCTAGGTATGTCTGTGTATACAGAATCTTGTACACACGGGATATTCACCTTTACCAGTCATGCAGGGCCTCGGCAAAATAGGGGCCTTGAGGACTGCAGCTGAAGGCTCATGCCTTAATCAGGCCAATGGGGAAAAAAAAGAAGCTTGCCGCAGAGGCGCTGGCTGGAGAGATCAGAATTCCTGTCAGTAAGCAGACAGCATGTAGTCTGTGTGCGCTGCCCAGGCACACAGACAAGAATCCATGCTGCATCTCTCATGCTTCCCGTTGCTTTCATTGTGGCAGGTCACGTGACCTGCTGGCGATCAAGTGACCTTCCACGATGAGAGTAGCGGGGAGCGCAGGAGATGGCTGGGGACAGAGAGAGCATATTAATGGGCAAATTGGCTGTGGCATATTAATGGGCAAATCAACAGTGGCATAGATATGGGCAAATTAACTGTGGTATATTTATGGGCAAATTGGCTGTGGCATATTAATCTGCAGACTGACAGTGGCATATTAATGGGCAAATTGGCTGTGGCATATTAATGGGCAAACGAACTGGCATAGTAATGGGCAATCTTGCTGTGGCATATTAATGGACACCCAGTGGCACATTTTAATGGGCAAACTGTCTTTTCATATGTTAATGGCTGTCAGGGTTTCTCTGCTGGTTCAAATAGAAACCCTTTCCTTCAGTTAGTTAACCAGCTGGTATTAATGAGCTGTTACCATGGTTACTCACCTGGCTTCTATTAGGCAGCCCCTTTGCTGCTCAGAGCAGAATTTCAAGTCTGGGGGTGCATTCAATCCTTCGTGAACGATAACTGTCCTGGACCATCTTAGGAAAAAACTCCCTTGGTGTCCAGGACCGTCATGCAGATCCGATCGCTGTATGCACACTGGCATACCACGATCATGCTAAAAATTACATGACTATGTGTCTCGATACTGAAACACCAGCCATGTCCCCTGATGCCCGTGTGACTGTCTCACACGGAGACAGTCACTATTGGGCAGGAGCCGGCAGATCAGCATCCAACAGATCCAGACCCGGCTTTTCTTCACAGCTGCTGGAAATGACTCCAGTGGCCGTATTTGAAACATTTTGGAGGCGACGGACGACGAGAAACATACAGGTAAGTACTGGGGAGGGGGGGGGGGGTTAACTGGCACATCAACAAGCAAATGATGAGAAAAATATGAGTGGCAAATGGGCAAAATATGAGTGGCAAATGGGCAAAATAACACTGGCATATGGGCAAAATATGACTGGCAAATGATGGGCAAAATAACACTGGCAAATGATGGGCAATATATGACTGGCAAACGATGGTCATATTAATGGGCAGGCTAATGGTGGCATATTCATGGGGGAAATGGCTGTGGCATATTAATTAGCAATCTGAATGTCTGGCTGTATCATATTAATGGGCATGCTAATCATGGCATAATGGGAAAATTGTTTGTGTCATATTAATGGGCAAATTTGCTGTGGCCAAAGTGATACTGTGGCATCTTCTGTGGGGCAAAATAACATGTACTATGGGGGAAAGTGACACCATGGTATGTTCTGCCGGGGCAGTTCAGTGGGACAAGGTGACACTGTGGTTCTGGCGGGCAAATTTAAATTGTTACATGCCAAATTGTGTGGGTGCAATATGAGTACAAGCCACGTGCTGTGGGTACTGTATAGTGCTGTTTTAAGACCTATAGGTGCAATTTGGGTGCAGAGGAACATAATAAAAATAAGAAATTAACAATTTGTCAATAACATTTTCATTACATATGAAAATAGTTGAATGCAATATTAAAAAGTTCATATAAGTATAAATGCAGATAGTTGTATACATATATTTGGGGTCCACCTCAAGCTTTTGAAAAGGCTGGAAATATTTTAATGTTTTTTTTGTGTCAGAAAAGTAATATTACTTTACTGAGAGGGTGGTGGATGAATGGAATAGTTTTCCTTAAGAAATGTTAGAGGTTAATACATTAAGGAGTTTTAGCATGCATGGGATAAGCAAAAGGCTATCCTTGATATAAGATAAGGCCAGGGACTAATGAAAGTATTACTTTACTGAGAGGGTAGTGGATGCATGGAATAGTCTTCCAGTAGAAGTGGTAGAGGTTATTAGAGTAAATAACTTTAAGCATGCATTGGATAGGCATAAAGCTACCCTAGATATAGGGTTGCCACCTTTTCTTCAGAAGAATACCGGCCTTGGTACTGTCGCCATAGACTTAACATTGGCCTGATGACAATTTTTTACCGGTGGCAACCCTTCCTAGATATAAGACAAGGCCAGGCACAGAGCGGAACAGTTGGGAGGCATGTAAGTGGTATTTCTGGGGTGGAGTTGCATGGTGGGGTCGGGGGGCCCCAGGGCAATTTTTGCAACGGGGCCCGGTGGTTTCTAGTTACACCTCTGTCTAATACAGCCAAGCATCATGGGAGACAAACAGAAATGCACTGAGAATCTGTGATGTCAATAGCCAGCATACTGACATAACTAGGTATCTGTCAACCAAACAACACATGGGCAAATATAATATTAGTAAAAGCCTTTTTGTTAACATAATATGACATAGAAAATAATGCCAAACATCTGTGCTCCAGTGTCTAATCTGCCTCTTACTGGAGCGAGAGTTTTCATTAACACAGCACAGCACTCTGTATATGACGCATGAATAATCTATACAGAAAGGGAACAGGTTTTGGGCCTGGATTATGAAGAGCTGTAATCCTACGCAAATGAGGCCTGCAGCTCATCAAAAGCTAAGATTACTTTGCCAATAAAAAAAAAACAGAAAACTGTTGCTTATCAATGGCCCTTTGCTTTTCGAATGACTTCCTTGTGCACGTTTGGTTCCAGAAGAATTTAAATTGCGATGTTTCACGGCTAAAGGTGATTTTTTTTTTGTAGGTTTAATTCCTGCCTCTTAATACCGTCATCTGATTCCTATAATCCTTAGCACATATTTTCTCTCATCTCTGATCTGTTCAGACACACATAAAACAAACTATATCACACAGACTGTAGAACATGCAAACGTGACATACAACCATGTAAACGCATCAGATGTCATTTCATTAAAAGCATGACATATAAGTACAATGTAATTCCATCATTCCAAGTCTTGAGAAGGAGCAATACCTGGTATAAAGCAACTGTAAGAGCCTGAAACGGTAATTTTAACACCTAAGGACTTAACAAAAATCTTCCCTCCAAAAATAAATGCTGTAGGATTTATCTCTGTGTCACTATTTAGGAGGTTTGTATGAGTGACTCCACACCAATAAAATTTGCAATAAAGTGAGATAAACTGCAGTTTTTATATTAATTTGTGTAAATAAAATATTTAAATGTCTTATTAAACTACAAAAATAGACACTAATATATGATAACCTCACTCTGCAGTCCTAATAAAGCTATGTCAAAACATGATTATGGGCTATAGTTTCACTTTTAATTTAATCAGGAGCAATAGTAGTGAAGAAGTATCAGTATTGCTCCTGATGAAGCCAGGACCCACCTGGAGAAACGCGTTGAGCCAGTGATTCGTGTTACAGCAAGCCAAACTGAAGTAACCCCTTGCTGTGGACATTTTTACATGCCTATCGAAATGTGGAGTATGTAAGTGTCATTTTCACGTGCAGCCCACCCTCTCCACTATTTTATTGCTCTATGTTGTTTATGGTTTTATTCCCACTGTGCAAAATTAAATAAGAACATTCTTTGGAACCCTTCTGCTCCTTAAGGCTTATTATTCCGGATGTTTGTGAGTGTGCTCTCTATATACACCACTCATCACACTGTTGTTTTCAATTTTATTGCACTATATGTTTTCTCTTTTTATTTTATGTTCCCTGTGTGACATTCTGCGCCCTCAAAACCCTTCCAAATATCCATGTTATATATACAGCACATTGAGGAGTGCTGAGAGAGGCAGCATTTGTATAAGAGGGTATTTGTTGTTTATTCTGATTGCTTATTTTTGGATGATACACTAATAATTTTTAAGCACATCTACAAAGATGGCAGGTTTATTCTAAGCAGATGGAACAAGGTTTTTAACTTTTTTTTTTCTATTAATGATGCAAACCAATTATGTCCATCAGATTAATCATATTAAAACTCACACCCCCGGTGTTCCACAGGCCCAGTTCAGGCCTCTGTCTATCCAGTGGGGGCAAGATTACATCAGCGTAAGGTCACACAGTGTCATTTGGCATTACATGACCCAAGACCACTTGGCCATACCTCTGCAAGGTCCCAGGAGGGAGCATGCAGATACGGACAGATATGAAAATGAGTTTCATTCATGTCCATTCTTGCCAGGACACTATCTGGCAGTTCTGATAAAAGTGGCCAAGTGGTCTCTGACTCTTTTCCATGACCACCACTTCAAAAGGACACTCCCACCAAAAAAAGAAAAGTTGTTTTTTTTTTGTTTTTGAATGGTTAATTTCAGATACGTATTTCTTTTTGTTATGCGAGTTTATTTTACGAAACATTTGTGACTGGGCACTCCCATTTTGTGTTTTTGGGTGCCACCCCCCCATTGAACAGCACTAGTATCTCACTTTGGGGCTGGGTACACAGGATGCAGTCTATGAGTCTTTATTCTGATTTGCATTGAATGGGGTGGATAATGTAATTATTACATCACATGGGGCGGAGATATGATCCTGTTTGATCAGGTCAATCTCCTCTCTTTGTGTTGGAAGGCAGGTAAAACAAGTTGTACACAGCCACTTAGTCCTGCCCACTAGTATACACACAGGATCCAGTAAGCGTGCAGGGGTGTATCTTATGACATGATGCATATTATCATGCAGGCTTTGGCCACAGTTGTAGAGTGAGACTTTGGAGTTGTTGCATTTTACTTTTACTTGAATATGCAATTAATTCATACAAAGATGGAAAACAAATTGTGGCATGTGTCTTATATACGTGTTTGTTTTAAATGCACAGGTAATCTTATGTCATTGGTAGTATCCCTTTAAGTGTTGCTTGTGGGTGCACAGCATTTGAGTGCAAGCATGCAAGATAGACAGATAGGGACACAGTAGGGTATGGCAAGGGTTCAGTGCTCAATCCTGCTACAAGAATGTCCTTTCTGCAGAGGCATGCTTTGTATAATTACCCTTCAGGATACTTTGACTGAAGTATTTAAAAAATACATTAAAATAATCTATAGATATAAAATATAGAAATAATAGAATGTGAAAAGGGCTTTACAAAATCTGATGTAATTATAAAATATTGATATATTCATTAATTAACCCTTTATTGTTTCTGTATCCTTCCCTTTTTTTGTATTTGAAATTCTCAATAAACACTAAATTATAAACCAAAAATGACTTGAATTTAAAAAATGTTGGGTTTTTTTGTTTGTTTTTTTAAGAGTTGCAAATTTTTTATTGATCGAAACATGATATTATGTGTACATCGAATAGTCAAAATCGATTAGAGATCGGATATCAAGACATCACGCATACAAGCAAGGGAAGAAAGAAGAAGGAAAGAAGGGACGGCAGTCTTTCCACGGTCGGTGGGAAAGACAAATGTTTTTTTGTTTCCCAGGCTCCAGTCAAATGCTAACAGCTAAGTGGGAGGATCAGTAGCAGCTGCAAACTTGATATTTGTAAGTATTTAATTTTAACATGCACTTAAAAAGATAAGTCATTTTGAAATCACAGTGGTCTTTTAACTGCTGAATAACCTTGCGGTGTAATTCCAGAACTATTCTACAGTCATTTAAAATATGCCAGTACTCACTACCCCAGAAAAAAAGCTCATGGTTAAGGTTCATACATATTAGAGGTTATACGCTAAAACTACATTTTTAACTTAGTTTTAGTGAATATCCCCATTAAAATTATTATTATGTTTGTAGTAGGCCCTAAACTGAAGGCCCTATTTGCAGCATCCCTAGAGTAATACATAAGTCTTGCCCATGAAGTATTGTCTCACAGTAAGTAGTATGATGAGTTATACAGAATAACCGAAGCAATGAGATAAGTAAAATTATATTTCTGACAGGCCTGCCCAAATTGAGGGTGGATTGGCTGTGCTACTTTTATATTGTTTCCTCTTTTGCTGAATAAATAAATGTTCTTCTATTTGTTATAATGAACACAGCTAGGTAAAATACATCTGAACCTGCACATGACCATTACATGGTGCATGTTCCATGCAGGACAATTAAGTTCCCTTCTGCTTATGCAACATTGCTTAGGATATCAGTAAAAAAGCTTAAGGCTAAATCAGGCTCAAGTGGTGGAGTTTGACAGAGTAAGATAAATAGAAAGCTTACGCTTCATATAAATCTGTCCTAAGCCAGAGAATTAAAGGAAACATGCAAACATAAATTTGGTGAAACAACTTTAAAAATGTCTAATTGTACACAGCATTTTAAACATAGTTTCGCCAAGGGAGCTAAAAAGATATGCTTATTAGACCTTAATCTCGAACTGCAAATTCCGGACAAAATCACAGTGTTTTTAATGAATTTGATAAATTAAATGCATGTTGATGCATTTATGGTTCTCCACAACCATTGTGTATTTTCTAGGTGACTTTCTTAGCATAAGTAAAAATAACTTGGGAGATTTACTAAATATAGGACAGGCACATTTGTGATGTTATCATGATATTGATAATACAGTGACTGCTGTGTCACATAGATAAGCCTTACTATTTCTGTCCAGGGCTTCCACACAGAGCTCTTCCTGTGGCTTCTCTTCTGACCCATTTAATCTCAGTCACTCTCCTCATAAACGGCCAGCTGTATCAAATAAAATGCTTGGTGTAGTGATCATTTAAATCTGCACTTCCCTTGATTGAAGTTCTTGCATGGATGTCATGATATGCGTTGTGGAGCCACGGAGCAGAGGGCGGCACTCTTGGAAGACCCTGCTGGTTGGGTTTCTGCTGGCTTTGTCAGTATCACAGAGCCACTCAGATTGAAGTGGGAGCACACAAGCCCAAATAAAAGTAACAGCAAATAAAAGCAATACAGGAACAAACGCAGCAAAGTTATTCACAGTCCATATGGTCAAGACAGGCGGCTAAGTGTCAGTTGCGAATAACCATAGAAGTAGTTGGGACAGGAGACACTGATCTTTAACCAGGAGACAAGAGGGGTGATCCTTATAACAAGCCATGAGTCAGTAACCAGGAGACAAGCCGGGTAATCCTTATAGCAAGCCATGAGTCATTAACCAGGAGAAAAGCAGGCTAATCCTTATAGCAAGCCATGAGACAGTAACCAGGAGACAAACAGGCCAATCCTTATAACAAGCCATGAGTCAGTAACCAGGAGACAAGCCGGGTAATCCTTATAGCAAGCCATGAGACAGTAACCTGAAGACAAGCATGGTAATCCTTATAGCAAGCCATGAGTCAGTAACCAGGAGACAAACAGGCCAATTCTTATAGCAAGCCATGAGTCAGTAACCAGGAGACAAGCAGGGTAATCCTTATAACAAGCCATGAGTCAGTAACCAGGAGACAAGCGGGGTAATCTTTATAACAAGTCATGAGTCAGTAACCAGGAGACAAGCAGGGTAATCCTTACAGTAAACCATGAGTCAGTAACCATGAAACATGTGGGGTAATACTTATAACAAGCCATGAGTCAGTAACCATGAAACAAGCTGGGTAATCCTTATAACAAGCCATGAGTCAGTAACCAGGACACAAGTGGGGTAATCTTTATAGCAAGCCATGAGTCAGTAACCAGGAGACAAGCAGGGTAATCCTTATAACAAGCCATGAGTCAGTAACCAGGACACAAGTGGGGTAATCCTTATAACAAGCCATGAGTCAGTAACCTGGAGACAAGCGGGGTAATCCTTATAACAAGCCATGAGTCAGTAACCATGAGACAAGTGGGGCAATCCTTATAACAAGCCACAGGTTGGTCACTAGGAGAGAAATTAATACTATAGCAAAAGCACAGTAAGTACCGCAGACTGGTGAAAGTAAGCGGGAGCGGGATATTGGGCCTGACAAAGAATCTGTCTCTCTGTCGGTCTTTTTCAATGTGAAGATCCTTCTGTCGAACATCAGAGACATGGATCATTTTATGAAGCAAAAAGTAACCCTCTCATGTAGCATGAATCTTGTATGTTATAGAACCACACTAACTTGAAAATTACCTAGCGCTTTAACTTCATATTCCATTTCAATATTAATTTATGAAAATGTATATAAAAATGCAAATATCAGAGTTTTCAGCTTCTACAGATCCTAAAAGTTCAGCTGGAACATGAAAAAGTAATAATTACAGTACTGTGAAGAAGTTTAGGCAGGTGTGAAAGCATGCTTTCACAAATAGACATGTTAATAGTTTATTTTTAGTGAGTGAAGAGAAGAAAAATCTAATCTGTGACCACCCTCTGTCTTCAAAATAGCATCAGTTCTTCTGGGTTCTTTTTTTTTAAAGAAACGCATTGTTATCATGCAGAATAAATTTGGAGCCAATCTGATGCCTCCCTGATGGTACTGCATGATGGATAAGTATTCTCAGCATTAAGAAGATTATTAACTCTAACCAAATCCCAAACTTAATTTGCAGAAATGTAGCTCCAGACTTGCAGGGAATCTCCACCATCCTTCACTTATTCTTGTACTGCACTCCAGCCTCTTGGTGAACAAACCACCTTCTGCTACACATATTGAATAATCACTCCAGATCACCTGCTGCCATTTTTCTGCACCACAGTTCCTGTGTTTTCTTGCATAGTTGAGTCAATTGGCCTTGCTTCTATGTCGGAGGTATGTCGTTTTGGTGACAAGTCTTTCATGAAGACCACTTATGACCAAACTTCTAGTGACTGTAGATGGTTTTCTTCCAATTCTAAACTGATGGCACTGATGGGCATCTTCTGTTTGAAAAGGGAAGTAAGCATGACACCTTGCTAATGCAGTATAGCTACCTTGCATCTTGTTGCTGTGCTCAGTCTTGCCAAGGTGTATGACTTTTGTCATTAAACTGTCTTCTGCAATCTTGTCTTGTTAGAGGAGTTTGGCTGTTCCTCATCCAATTTTATTCCTCCTACACAGCTGTTTCAACCTACATATCAAATTCATGATCATTAGCACCTATTTAGAATAATTGTTTAATCATACACCTGCCCATTAGCTTACAAAATTCTTGGAAGTATTGATGTTGTTTTGAGGGCAAACAGTGATCGCACAGAGTACTGATTTGATTTAAATTTTTCTTCTGTTCACTCACTTTGCATTTTGTTGCATTTTGCTTTTGTTGAAAGCATTTTGTTCACACCTGCCTAAACCTTTGCACAATACTGTAGAACATATCAAATGAAAACTGTATTTGCAATGTGCACAAAAGTCACACAAAAGCATGTACAAGTGTACAGGCACAGTCTCTTCCAACATGCATACAGCTGTATACCTGGGATTCACCAGATACAGACAGTGGGTGGAGTTAAAGTGATATCCTTTTAGATTAAAACACAACAACCAGGTACAAATAACAAAATTGTGTGGGAGGGGGACCATTAAATCACCCGTACCACAAATGTCATTGATTCTTGCATGTGTATGAACATTTTTTAGAATAAACATGACAGATTATTGATTGTAAAATTCGCTTGAGTTCCACACAAAGGCACCCAGGGATGAATTTAGACATGAAGTTCAGAACCACTTAAAACTAAAAAAAAAAAAATGGGTTTTATAGATCAGATTGGTCAAATTATATCTTTTTTTTTTTTTTGCAAATCATTTATTGCTCAGTATCAAATCAGCTACACCACTATAAAGTATTTTCATATACAGAGGTTTAGAGGGAACTTTTTTTTTTAAGCCAAAGTTACTAAAACAGCTTGGAGTGAAATACAGAGATTCAATTATTCCTCCATCTATTTTGATAGAAGCCTCCCCAGGAGATCAGATCTGTAATGTTGAGTGGTGTTTTCTGTGTTACACTTAAATCGTACCGAACGAAATATCAGACACAGTGATGTCACCACCGACGAAGAAACCTGTAATGTCTTTTAATTCCCTGACTCTGTGACAGTACTGGAAAAGCTGCTCATTGTTGGCACTCACTTTATAACAGTCAGCTTCACAAAGCATAAAAGGCTGGCCTGGCTGGAATGGAAACTTTCCACCTTCTCTTTCTTCGGCTCCCCACTTCTCGTTTACCATAGAATTACGTACGATAACCCTGGTCTGCTCATCAAAGCGTGGATTAATGTGAAGAGCAATATCATTGCCTCTCTTGAAGTCTATGTTAAATGTCCTCGGGTTAGGATTCACTACACCTTTAAGAGTAACCCAGTATCGTGGCAGAAATCCTGATGGCATAGGCTGGTGAAAAGGTATTTTCACAGAGCCAGTGGGAGGTGGAAATCCTTGAGCACCTGGCTGTCCTGGGGTGGGAGCACCTGGGTATTGCCCTGGACCAGGAAATCCTGGATATTGCTGGCCCTGTCCTCCTTGGCCAGGGGCAGGGTACCCTAGATATTGTTGTCCTGCAGGAGCTACAGGAAAACCTGGGTATTGCTGGCCTTGAGGGGCACCTGGATATTGTTGGCCCTGGGGGGCACCTGGATATTGTTGGCCAGCTGCAGGGTTTTGGTTTGGCCAAGGGGCACCTGGCCAATTTTGGCCTTGAGATACTTTTAAAAATGCAACATTTATTATATTAAATCCGTTTTTACAGTTAAAATTGGCTCTGAAATCAACATTTCAGTTTTAACAACAAAATTTGCCTGTCCAGATTTACAAATGTAACCCCTTCATGCCCAATGGAGCTTAGGTCCTCAAGGGTCAAAGCACACAAATGGTGACTGTGTTCCTGGTGCCAATCACAGCGGGGTACCCGATCACCCCTTGGATCACGAGTGACGTCACAGAGGTGTGCCCAAAGTTTGGGCACGTCGCAAGCTGGATAAATGTAACCGGCGGTCACTTTGAGCATTGGTTACATTAAGTCTGTCAGACTGTGGCCGCTTAAATTGGCATCATCGGACAGGGTGGGATCCCAATTCAGCAGAAAGCACAGCTCATCGCAAGGGGGCTGCGATGAGCTATTAAAGTACAGAACGTTCTGTGCCGTCCTACTGACATCTGAGCCCAGTATTTTAGAGTGGCATAGAACATCCTACAGACATGAATGGGTTAATAAAATATTTTAAAGAAAAACAAGGTTTGAACCTTGCACATGATCCATAACTATAAGGTCTACTCAATCAAGAGAAAAAAATCAGGAACATGCAGGAAATTCTCAACTCTGTATTAGAGAATTTTTCCAACTCACTACATAAAGTTTGAAGTTCTGATCTCAATCCCCTGAAGTTCTCTCTTTATTGAGTAGAACCTTTAATCCCAAACTTGTAACGCTAGATCTCACATTAAGATGTACACAGGTGTAAAGTATGAATGTATGTTTTTCCAGGTATCGCTGGTTTTTCTCTGAACTGATTTATTTGTATACAAATTGTCATTTACCATACGATTTTCTCTGTAAAGACAAAGTAAACCAGGCATCATATGAAGCCTGAACTCATTTTCAGAATAGTTTGGTGGCGTATTGGACCATTACAAAACGACGGGTATTTACTAACTCCAAGTTGTTGAAATTAGGACATTATATGCTATACCAGGGGTATACCTTTTTGCACTCCAGAGACTACATCTCCCATAATGCTCTTACAGCCATTATGCTGGCAAAGAATAAAGAGAAATGTGGTCCAAAACATCTGTAGTGCCGAAGGTTGCCTGCCACTGTGCTATACCCTTGGAGTAGAAGTAGAAGAAAGAAAACACATAATAATGCAAAAAGAAAAAAGAAAAAACTTAAGGACTCAGTTTCTTTCAGCTGTAGGTTTATGCTTTGTTTTACATATAGTAATAATGCAGATTTCATCACATTATCATATGTAAGGAAATATTACAAGCAACACAGTTTCACATAGTTTTCACTCACTGGTGCATTCTGTTTCCTGACCGTAGCATACCTGGTTAATATCTCCATGCATTCACAACACATGCAAACCTGTTAATGCACCCACAACAAACAATTCAGTAGATTATTATGGACCTGCATCGTTGCCAACATCGGCCATGTTTTCCAGGACACATATTTGTTCTACATGCTGCAGACAGACCATTCAAAGTGCAGCCCAGCAGTATGTAGGATGGATATACGCACAGACACAAACCAATTAATTAAACAGGGTGGAGATCTCATAGGACCTACCATGATTAATTAATTGGATTGTGTCTGTGCGTATATCCATCCTACATGCTACCGGGCTGCACTGTGCATGCTCTTTTCTGCAGCATGTAGAACAAATAGGTGTCCCTGGAAACATGGCCAATGTTGGCAACTATGGACCTGCTTAATCACTAGTCTGTACCAGGCTAGGCCCAAGTGTGTTTTTTTTTTATGCCCAATTTCCGATTGCATTCGACAATCAACCTAGCTTGGGTTTAAGCTGGCCACACTAGTAGGACCTGGTTGGTAAAATGCTGAATTATCAGTGATACTCAAATGATGAAATTATAATCTTTGGTGCAATCATGACGCTCGTAATGATGTTTCTTCTAGACATAACACCACCTCGCGAACCAGTGGAAACAATGGAATTGAATAACACAAATATGATCTTGAATAATATTTAAAGCAAATTATCAATGTTTTAATCCTGATAGCTATATTGCATGTATTCTATGCTTTAAAAGGAATGCAGAGCCATTCTAATTTTGTGTAGTCTTCTGGGATACTAAAATGTAACAGGTCGATACACAGAAGTAACTTATCTGAGTCCTTGCTGGCAGTGACTAAACCTGGAGCCTTGGCTTAGTATCTGGCAAATCCCTAACAATACTACATATTGACGCATTCTACTGACATAGTACGATTTATATATAAATGGGGTTAAATGGTGGCGCTATGAATAAGCATTGGTTCAGCCCTTCAGTGTTGCACATGCTCCAGCAGTCCATGTATAAAATAATGAGGTGCTGAAAAGTGGAGGACAATCTCCCCCAAATCCAATTTGGCAAAGGTGCTATTGGATTTTTAATAAAAAGGGCATATTCCATGTGATACAGGAGACAACGGACGTAAAAATAAAAACTAATATTTTCACTTGGGAGTTTTTCTAAATAAACCTGACAGTTGCCAATTCTTCTACTATGGATCTGCCCATTTAGTGTTTTACAATCTTTAATTTGAATTCTGGCAAACATTTAATTAATGAAGAAATCATACAATATATTCCTGGCACAAACACCATAGGAAAATATGGCAAGCTGCCCAACTCATTTCATGCAAAATTATGCCCTTAATCTTAGCCTATGATGAAGTGCACATTATGCAGGAAACATGTTAGGTCAACTTTTTTGAGGTGGTGTTTGTGCCGGGAATATATATTGGAATATAACGATGTTTTAGACATCTTGTGAATAAATGCATAGAAAAAAATCCCGGAAGCTTGCTTGTTTTCCTCCTACTAAAGCTGTCTTTTGGACTCCATAGCTGGTTCCTCCACCCATAAGGATAAGCGGAAGTGGTAGACGTAAACACAGTCATGGAGTTTAAGCATGCGTGGGATAGGCACAAGGCTATCCTAGCTATAAGATAAGGAACTGGGGACAAATACAAGTATTTAGAAAATTGGGTAGACTAGATGGACCGAATGGTTCTTATCTGCTGACACATTCTATGTTTCTAAGTGCCATGATCTTGTGATCAAAAGTAATTTCCCAAGTTGACCCTCCAATACTTTTTTGTTGGACACTTTAAATTAAAACATATTTAAGACTACAGCGATCAGCTCAGTATTTCACGGATATTTCAAAAAGTTCACTGCATTAAAAGTACCCATATTTTGAATGTATTCTTTATTTATCCTTTATTTTGATTAAAAGCTATCATCTGACATTTTTCATGTGCCTAACACATTTGTAAAAAAGCCAATGAAACTAATATGTTTTAAAGCATTTAAAATCATTCCCCAGCGTTTTGCATCTAAAGAGTTAACTGGCTTTTAAGTTTCAAGCCCACCAGACTCCCAACAAGGAAAGTAAATTAAATTGCAGATTACACCACAGTTTCTATAAGCTTCAAGTCAGGGAGAAGAATTGTAACATCCAAGTGCAGACCGGATTTAGCAAGCTTAAAAAAAAATCACAGAAATAATTATTCGGCATGGACTTTACAGGATTTTTTTTTCTGCTTTTGCTTTTTTGTTATCCGTCTAAACATATCCAGTGAGGATAAATGGAAACCAATCTTTTGTATGATCAGAGAGGTGAATGGTGTTAAGGGAACCACTGTATACCAAATAAGCTAAATGCAACACAAAATTACAAAATCTGGCTGCCTAATTCTACTTTATTTTTATCCATGTCACTGTATAATAATTCTGCTCCATCTGCCTTTAATCTGTACCCACCAGAAACAGCCCAAACAAGGCAATCTTATGACTACTCTCTAAAAACATCCTTTTATATAAATTCTTAGGACCAGTCTGTTAACATCGACGTTGTAATCGAGGGCATCCTGTATGGACTTGTTCAGATCTTAGAATTTATACTGAAATAACGTTCTTCTAATGTAGCAGATTTAAACGGATTCCGTCACCTAGCATTGATTGTACTGTGAACGCAGACAATAATAAACACACTATACACTGCGTTAGCTGAATTGCAAGCAAATTCATAGATTAAGAGAAAAAGGTGTTGTAATTCCAATTTTGAGGCCTGTGGTGTCTCCTATTTATGACATCATTTTCAGTGGCAAATCTGTAATTTGCATATCAAGCCACAAGGCGATTTCAAAAATAGAAGTAATTGAAAACAAATCTTTATCTTAACCCTTTAAGGACCAGGGATTTTCCTAGGCCAAGGACCAGACCTTTTTTTAATTTTTAATATGCAGTTTTTGAAACATAATTTTTCTCTCTCTCATTTAACGCACCCATGCACGTTATTTGTTGTTTTTTAAAGGACAGTTAGAGCTTTCTTTTGATACCCTATACATAAAAATTATTTCTATTTTAGTATTAAAAACTACATATAAAAGAGGAAATTTTTGGGGTAGAAAAAGGTTTTCCCCATTATTTTCCCAATAATAAGCTACACAACTAGTGCAACACTAACCCACTTATCCCCCCTAATTAACTAATTAATAAAAAAGAAAAATATTGGTTCCCAAACCCCCCTAAACAAAAAAGACAGAAAAAAAACTCTGAAGAGTGCAATGTCAGATCCATCAAAATCACGCAACAGGTATGCAGGGGTTAAATTGTATTAAATAAATATAATAAAATTACCTTTATTTATTAAAAAAACTTTATAAATTGCAAAAATAAAAAAATAAATAAATGAGGGCCATAAAGTGGAAGGAAACTGATCACAGTTACAAACTGTGATCCGCAATGAAAGGGTTAATTAATTTTTTTTCCCCTCTGTTTATTTATTTATTTTTATTTACAGGTCACTCGCTGTGCTTCACTATAAGAACGTGAAGCACAGAGAGTGAATTAAAGGCAAAGTAGCACAGAGAGTGAATTAAAGGCAAAGTCAGTGTGTGAACACATTGACTTTGCATCTAATTTGCATGTTATCGCGGTGATCACTTGATCACCGCAATAACATGCCCAGAAATCCACCGATCGGGTCCAGGAGCTTTGCCTCGGGTGCGAGGCTTAGTCCTGGACCCGTTGCAGACTGGCTGGCAATGCGCACGGAGCGCACCACCGGCTAGACTGCATGACGAGTTAACTCGTCATAAGGTCGAGAAGGGGTTAAACTTTGGATTTGCTTCAAATTCTGCTAAAACAATGCTTTGATCATGTTTGAGGTTTCTTTAATTCTCTTCATTTATAGTACAAACAATGTTTATGGAAGTGCAATAAAAGGCTTATCAATAAACTACAATCTTTAAATTTGGATTTCAACATTGTTGAATGGATTTAGCAGTAATAATTTCAGAGGACTTAAAGGTAGGTAGGCAATGTAATAGAGCAGCAGGAAATGCTAGCAGAATGCTTGGTTGCATAGGGAGAGGTATTACCGTATTTGCTCGAATACAAAGACAACACCCCAAACTTTGGATATTCCTTTAGGAAAAAAACTAAAAGGAAAAAAGTTTAACTTGTATATATTCAGGTAAATTGCTTTTTCATATTTAATAAAAAAGTATGATATAAAAAATGCATTTCTTTTTTTTATTTACTTTTATGTGCCAATGCTGCCCTACCACCCAGACTTGCCCAATGCTCCCTCTCCCCCCCCTCCCCCGATTACCCAATTCTGTCTCTCTCCCCCTCCCTCCCCCCCACATTGTCTGTCTCTCTATACCCCTCCCCCAACTTTGTCTGTCTCTCTATCCCCCTCCTTTTCTCCACCCAACGTTGCCTGTCTCTCTCTCCTCATCCCTCCCTCCCCCCAACGTTGTATTTTTCTCCTCTCTCCCTGGTGGCTAGTGGGGACAGCCGGGGGATGTCTGCACGATATGTGCAGACATCCTCCATGGTGCCCTATACTTCCGTCTATTATGACGGATAGCCAGACCATCCACCGGCTCTCCCAATCTCCATGGTGGGTATTGGGGGCAGCCGGAGGTTGTCTGCATGATACGCGCAGGCATCCTCCACTGCCCGGGACTTCCATGATGAAGCCTCATAGAAGTCCCGATGGATTTACATTGTGCAGAATTCCGCCGGCTGTTAGCGAGGGAGATCCAGGTCCCCTGCAGCTCTAGTCTTATAGTCAGACCTCGATTTGAGGTCAGACTATAAGACTACCTTGAATATAAGACGAGGGGTCTTTTTCAAATACAGTAGCAGTAGAAAGAGGCAAGTGCTCATGCCATTGTACAGAGCACTGGTGGGACCTCACTTGGAGTATTGTACGCAGTACAGGAGACCGGATCTCCAGAAGGATATTGATACTTTGGAGAGAGTTCAGAGAAGGGCTACTAAACTGGTTCATGGGTTGAAGGATAAAACTTACCAGGAAAGGTTAAAGCATCTTTGGAGGAAAGACGAAACAGGGGGGATATGATAGAAACATTTAAATACATAAAGGGAATAAACACAGTAAAGGAAGAGAGTATATTTAAAAGAAGAAAAACTACCACCACTAGAGGACATAGTCAAATTAGACGGGCAATGATTTAAAAGTAATATCAGGAAGTATTACTTTACTGAGAGGGTAGTGGATGTATGGAAAAGCCTTCCAGCAGAAGTGGTAGAGGTAAACACAGTGAAGGAGTTTAAGCATGCATGGGATAGGCACAAGGCTATCCTAGATATAAGATAGGGAACGGGGGACTAATAAAAGTATTTAGAAAATTGGGCAGACTAGATGGACCAATTGGTTCTTATCTGCCAACACATTCTGTTTCTATGTGCACTCATCTCTGAATTTGCACACATAGGGAATGGCTGCCCTCAGGCATATCCATCACAGTCCATTTCTACTCCAATGATGGAAGAGATGGGTTTCAGGCATGTGGGCAGGGCTCTCTCCCTCATTTATCAATCTGTATCTGTTCATCTGAAGAAGTATGCAGTTCCCTTCTATGATCTTTATGAAGTGTTGAAATTGTTGGCGCTATATAATTAAATGGTAGTTCAATGTTTCATTCCATTCCCAAGCTGGCTACTTGGCCAACCTCATAGGATGCTATTCATCAGATCTTCCCTCAGCTAGTCTGGCACAGCTCTAGACATGTGCATTCGTTTTCGGACGAATGCATTTTCGTCCGAAAATAGCATTTTCGTCCATTCGTCCGAAGAACGAAAATGCTAAGCTAACGAAAGCCGAATGAACGAATGGTTAATAAACGAAATTTTATGAATGGAGACTCTGTCTCCGTATAGTTAAATGCCCACAGCCTATAAACCGAACGTTCGGTTTATAGGCTGTCGGCTTTTAACTATACGAAGACAAAGTCTCCATTCATATAAATATAGAATAGCCATAGGATTACATGTATTCCATAAGCTGAAAGTCTATAAACCGAAAGTCGTTCGGTTTATAGACTTTCGGCTTATAGAAAACATGTAGTACTATTGCCTTTCTATGAACCGAACGAGAGCCCCATTCATAAGAATTTCTTATGAATGGGGCTCTCATTCGGTTTATAGAAAGCCAATAGTATTACATTGTATTTCTATAAAACGAACGAATTAAAATTAACGAAACGAAAATAATGAACGAATTTCGTCTGAAACGAATGCAGTAATGAACGAAATTCGTTTTAGACGAAATAAATAACATTTTCGTCTGAATGGACGAAAACGAAACGAAAATTTTAGTTTTGCACATGTCTAAAGCTAACCACACAGAAGATCTGGGGTAACAAGAGTCTCTGCTTCAGTAATGATAGGTGCTGAATTCTCTGTCATCGCTCAACTGTTTAATTCCCTACAATAGCTCTAGGACACTGACGTAATGCATCCTGCACATGCGTGCCTATGCAACTGCACAGCTGAATGGCAGTGTGCAGTGTCACTAATGCAACACATTAGTGTCACTATTGGCACTACCCTCTGAGGCTCCGTCCCTGCTTCCCAATCCCAGGGACACAATCTCCATCTGGCATTGATGGATTAACTGAGCTTTTATCGGCTCCTATATTATTGGGTCTACAGACTTCCATCTCTTTGCTATATTTAATTTTTAGGCAGTCAGTATGTGTATCAGTAGCCGAAGATCTCGTGTATGAGTGACAGGCAAGTTGAGGTGTAATAGGGGCCCGGTCTGGAGTCAAATTCCAAGTTTGGTCGAATTTACTTGTTAAAAGGAAACCTATATGTAGCCAGCTCCACATTGGTTTTACAGCGTATGTGGAGCTGGCTACAAATAGGTTTCCTTTTAACAAACAGCCTTGTCAAATGGAAAAGGTAGGGGTGGTTGGGGACCAACTCCCATTGAGGTTTTTACTGCTTATGCCAATTATTAGACACATTCCTCTATACCCCAACAGTAGCTTCACTGCTGTTTTGACACAATCACAGTTATTACTGTATAAATACTCATTCTAACTTTATATCATTATTGCAAGTGCGTGTTATCTGTAGAACATTAATATCAATCAATGTACTAACCCTTTTTTATTTACAGCCTTAGGTCTGATCTTGGGTAATCATACTAGCAATTCTGACTTAGTGTGACTGTTATACATAAGCTGGAGGTGTTTGATACTTGTGCTCTGTTTCTAAAGCTCATCCTACCTCCCTGGCATACTGAGGAGGGGTCTTTTATTACCTCCACTACATACTAATAGTGGGAAGCCACATGTATACATGAGTATAATACCTTTAATGCAACTTCCTAACAGCTGTTGTACTGACACACACGCTATAATAGGTGGGGCTAAGCAAACTGCATCTTCCCTTAACAAACGTGATTTGGTTTAGTGGCTTACATGTAGCAATTTGAATACAAACACACAAAGCTAAAGGTTTATATAGAATGTGTCGGCAGATAGGAACCATTCGGTCCATCTAGTCTGCCCAATTTGTTGGGGCAAGAAAGTTTGTCAATTCAATACAGTGACTTTATATAGTTACTTTTTGTATTAATCCATTACTATTTAGCTAACTTTCTTTTTTGCAACGTGTGTATGGATCTAGTTTTCAGCAGCTCACATACAATTATATTTGAATATATTGTGTCTATTGATAATTGTAACTGCCCAATATATACCCCAGTTACTTATTGTGAAGCTATGATTGATTTTCACTATTGATAAACTTAACAAAGGGGGTTTTCTCAGTTGTTTTTACCATTTACACCTTTATCTGCACTTATGTCTTAAAAAGTTATGTTTTAATTTATCAGAGACTTCAACTAGTCTCTTCTTTTGTCCGTGCTGATATCTGGGTTATCCCCAATTTTTGAAGTCTCAACCCACAGTGTTGCCATTGTAGAGACTCCTATATATGCTTTCAAATATAGACATGTTAATAGTTTATTTATTTTTTTATCAATTAGCACAATGCAAAGTGAGTGATCAGAACAAAAATCTAAGTCAGATCAATATTTGGTATGACCGCCCTTCAAAACAGTATTCATTCTTCCAAGTACACTTGCAGTCAGTTTTGTGCTTCTTCACACTTGAAGAAGCACAAAAAAACGGGCAACATTCAGGAACATAGACACAGTTTTCAGCCAAGTAAACAAAGAAGATGTCCATCAGTGCCATCAGCTCAGAATTGACAGAAAACAGCGGTACACCCATCTACTGTCCAGAGAAGTCCGGTCAGATGTGGTCTTCATGGAAGCCATATTTCTGACATGGAAACATGGCAATGCAACTCAACTATGCACAAATACTGGGGTGCAGTAAAATGTCAGGGTGATCCAAACGGAAGAAAAGGCTGGCACTCCAGTTCATGTGATAAATAGATGTGATTTAATCATGGGCAACAGAAAAATGGACAGAAACAGCTGACGCGTTTCGTGTCTACTGACTCTTAATGCAGTAAAATGTCAGCAGGTTCCCTGGACGGATTATATTAGAAATATTTGGATGTAGCAGAATACAGTTGGTTTGCCATAGAACTGGAGAGCGGCACATGACTACGTATCTTGCGGTAACAGTGAAGCATGCGGAGGTTTCTTGCAAGTTTGTGGCTGCATTTACGCAAATTGTCAGAATGAATGGGTTCCTGAATGCTGGCATACAAGCAGTTACTTATCCATCATTCAATACCATCAGGGAGGCATCTGATTGACCCCAAATGTACCCTACAGCCAGGGCAAGGATTTAAGTCTACACAGGCGAAGGTGCATTTTGGTGCCCCCCTGCTCTGATCCGCCACGCCTCCCACACCATTAAGCCTCCTTACATTATATATATATATATATATATATATATATATATATATATATATATATGTATATGAATAATGTATAGTGTAGAAAATAAATACATCTAAATATTCAACTCGCATGCTCTAAATGTGTCACACATTGAAACCCTTAAACACAAAGAGACCCTTGCAGTCACACACACAGACACCCTTACCACTTACACACACACAGTTACACCAATTCACACATAACCTGAGACACACTATTTTGCCACTCAATATGCCAGTATTTAGCCCAGGGGTCCTCAAACTTTTTAAACAGGGGGCCAGTTCACTGTCCCTCAGACCGTTGGAGGGCCGGACTATAGTAAAAACAAAAACTATGAACAAATTCCTATGCACACTGCATTTATCTTATTTTGAAGTGAAGAAACAAAATGGGAACAAATACAATATTTAAAATGAAGTAAAGTTAAATCAACAAACTTACCAGTATTTCAATGGGAATATTATGCCAATCAGAGCCCAGTAATATTATGCCAGTCAGATGCCCAGGAACATTATGCCAGTCAGAGCCCAGTAATATTATGCCAGTCAGAGCCCAGGAATATTATGCCATTCAGATGCCCAGGAATATTATGCCATTCAGATGCCCAGGAATATTATGCCAGTCAGATGCCCAGGAACATTATGCCAGTCAGAGCCCAGTAATATTATGCCAGTCAGAGCCCAGGAATAGTGTGCCAGTCAGATGCCCAGGAATATTATGCCAGTCAGAGCCCAGTAATATTATGCCAGTCAGATGCCCAGGAATATTATGCCAGTCAGAGCCCAGTAATATTATGCCAGTCAGAGCCCAGGAATATTATGCCATTCAGATGCCCAGGAATATTATGCCATTCAGATGCCCAGGAATATTATGCCAGTCAGATGCCCAGGAACATTATGCCAGTCAGAGCCCAGTAATATTATGCCAGTCAGAGCCCAGGAATAGTGTGCCAGTCAGATGCCCAGGAATATTATGCCAGTCAGAGCCCAGTAATATTATGCCAGTCAGATGCCCAGGAATATTATGCCATTCAGATGCCCAGGAATATTATGCCATTCAGATGCCCAGGAATATTATGCCAGTCAGATTCCCAGGAACATTATGCCAGTCAGAGCCCAGTAATATTATGACAGTCAGAGCCCAGGAATGGTGTGCCAGTCAGATGCCCAGGAATATTATGCCATTCAGATGCCCAGGAATATTATGCCAGTCAGATGCCCAGGAATATTATGCCAGTCAGAGCCCAAGAATATTATGCCAGTCAGAGCCCAAGAATATTATGCCAGTCAGATGCCCAGGAATATTATGCCATTCAGATGCCCAGGAATATTATGCCAGTCAGATGCCCAGTAATATTATGCCATTCAGATGCCCAGGAATATTATGCCATTCAGATGCCCAGGAACATTATGCCAGTCAGAGCCCAGTAATATTATGCCAGTCAGAGCCCAGGAATAGTGTGCCAGTCAGATGCCCAGGAATATTATGCCATTCAGATGCCCAGGAATATTAAGCCAGTCAGAGCCCAGTAATATTATGCCAGTCAGAGCCCAGGAATAGTGTGCCAGTCAGATTCCCAGCAATATTATGCCATTCAGATGCCCAGGAATATTATGCCAGTCAGATGCCCAGGAATATTATGCCAGTCAGATGCCCAGGAATATTATGCCACTCAGAGCCCAGGAATATTATGCCAGTCAGATGCTCAGTAATATTATGCCAGTCAGATGCCCAGGAATATTGTGCCAGTCAGAGCCCAGGAATATTATGCCAGTCAGATGCTCGTTATACCTCCCTCCTCCCCCCTTCCCCAGACCCCAGTACTTACCTCCATGCCGCTGTTCAGGTCCGTGGCTGAGAGGGAAGCACTGTGCGCTCCCCTCAGGCCGTGCGCATTCAATAAAGTGTGTTGAAAAAAAAAGTTTCAACACACTTTATTGAATGCGCGTGGCCTGAGGGGAGCGCACAGTGCTTCCCTCTCAGCCACGGACATGAACAGCAGCATGGAGGTAAGTAATCAGGCCTGGGGGAGCGGGCGATTTTCCCGCCCCCCCATTGGTGATCCCTAAGGCAGCCGCCTGTGACAACGACCCCAAACAAACAGCCAAAGTCATTAAGAATTATCTTCAGCATTAAAAAAGGAGTCCTGGAAGTGATGGCACGGCCAACCAAGGCTGCCTAAATTCACAGAAGAACTGCGATTAGTTCTCCAAGATGTTTGGAATAACCTTATCTGCCGAATTCTTTAAAATAAGTGGTGTGCGTCTATAACTAGAAGAATTCATTCTTTTTTTGATGGCAAAGGGTGGTCTCACAAAATATTGATTTGATTTAGTTTTTTCTTCTGTTCACTCACTTTGCATTGTGTTAATTGATAAAAATAAACTATTAACTATTTTTAACGCATTCTTACTTTACAGTGTATGTATGCATGTATAAACATAATGCAACCACATTGATAATCTATATCAACCCAACTACTTTAGCGGCTTAGAACTAATTCCCTTCTCCCTGGGAAAAAACGATTCTTTTTGAAGCCCAGAAGTGACATTTTTTTAATTTTTTTTTTTACAGGGAGTGCAGAATTATTAGGCAAATGAGTATTTTGACCACATCATCCTCTTTCTGCATGTTGTCTTACTCCAAGCTGTATAGGCTCGAAAGCCTACTACCAATTAAGCATATTAGGTGATGTGCATCTCTGTAATGAGAAGGGGTGTGGTCTAATGACATCAACACCCTATATCAGGTGTGCATAATTATTAGGCAACTTCCTTTCCTTTGGCAAAATGGGTCAAAAGAAGGACTTGACAGGCTCAGAAAAGTCAAAAATAGTGAGATATCTTGCAGAGGGATGCAGCACTCTTAAAATTGCAAAGCTTCTGAAGCGTGATCATCGAACAATCAAGCGTTTCATTCAAAATAGTCAACAGGGTCGCAAGAAGCGTGTGGAAAAACCAAGGCGCAAAATAACTGCCCATGAACTGAGAAAAGTCAAGCGTGCAGCTGCCACGATGCCACTTGCCACAAGTTTGGCCATATTTCAGAGCTGCAACATCACTAGAGTGCCCAAAAGCACAAGGTGTGCAATACTCAGAGACATGGCCAAGGTAAGAAAGGCTGAAAGACTACCACCACTGAACAAGACACACAAGCTGAAACGTCAAGACTGGGCCAAGAAATATCTCAAGACTGATTTTTCTAAGGTTTTATGGACTGATGAAATGAGAGTGAGTCTTGATGGCCCAGATGGATGGGTCGGTGGCTGGATTGGTAAAGGGCAGAGAGCTCCAGACCGACTCAGACGCCAGCAAGGTGGAGGTGGAGTACTGGTTTGGGCTGGTATCATCAAAGATGAGCTTGTGGGGCCTTTTCGGGTTGAGGATGGAGTCAAGCTCAACTCCCAGTCCTACTGCCAGTTCCTGGAAGACACCTTCTTCAAGCAGTGGTACAGGGAGAAGTCTGCATCCTTCAAGTCCAAGTACTCCACCGCGTGGCTGGCAAGAAAGGGTATAAAAGAAGAAAATCTAATGACATGGCATCCTTGTTCACCTGATCTGAACCCCATTGAGAACCTGTGGTCCATCCTCAAATGTGAGATTTACAAGGAGGGAAAACAGTACACCTCTCTGAACAGTGTCTGGGAGGCTGTGGTTGCTGCTGCACGCAATGTTGATGGTGAACAGATCAAAACACTGACAGAATCCATGGATGGCAGGCTTTTGAGTGTCCTTGCAAAGAAAGGTGGCTATATTGGTCACTGATTTGTTTTTGTTTTGTTTTTGAATGTCATAAATGTATATTTGTGAATGTTGAGATGTTATATTGGTTTCACTGGTAAAAATAAATAATTGAAATGGGTATATATTTGTTTTTTGTTAAGTTGCCTAATAATTATGCACAGTAATAGTCACCTGCACACACAGATATCCCCCTAAAATAGCTAAAACTAAAAACAAACTAAAAACTACTTCCAAAAATATTCAGCTTTGATATTAATGAGTTTTTTGGGTTCATTGAGAACATGGTTGTTGTTCAATAATAAAATTAATCCTCAAAAATACAACTTGCCTAATAATTCTGCACTCCCTGTATAAACATACAAAATTAGTAACCAAGAGATTAGATTCATCCTAATGTATCCTAACCCTACTGGGCAGTTGTTCTTAATGAAAATCTACAACAGAAAACCACTTTAAAATACACATTTGATAACTTATTGTATTTGTTTTTTAAGTGATAAAAAAAAAAAAATTCACATAACACAGAATTTACGACTTGTACATGTGTTACAAAACAGTAATATTGTATCATCTCTATATTACAGCATTTAATTGATGGGTGAATTAGCATCTTCTTGAAAGATACATTGTAATACACATATATGTTAAATGTAACATGTAATATGGCAAATTGTGAAAGATCTTTGAAAGAATTTGGTATCTACTTTATCCAATAAAAAATAGGACCAACGTATAACAGATTATGAACCATTTTGCCATATTCATTTTCATTGCTGGTTTGGCTATTGGACTAAGTGAAAAAGATTGCTTAACATACACTTAATAATTTACCAAAAGGTACTCAACAATGTAAACATTTTTGATACCATGTAATATAGAGAATAAAAATGATGAAAATGTATCGTATAAGTAGAATTGCAAGTAAATGCATAAAATAAGAGAAACATGTTGTAAATGTGTATGTAGGATCTCCTGCTTATGACATCACTTGTGATGCCTGATATGCAAATTGACCCATTTTCATTGGATTGTGTGTATTTTTTACATCAAGCCCCAAGGTGATTTTTATAAGTAGCATACGCCACAGATACATTTAAAACATATTTCTTTTATTTTATGCCTTTGCGTGCAATTTTGCTAACATTCTGATTAGGTAATTGTACACCAGTTTTTATTCTCTACATTCATTAAACAATGTTTCGGTTGACAGAGTCCCTTTAAGAATACTAGCGCTAAAATTGTAACATACCTTTAAAAAATAAATACCTAGTTCTGGGACAAAGTTGGAGCAATCAGCATGATAATGTCATTGTTTAGAAGATTCCTAAAGAATCTACATATACTATATATACATAGATGTGTCCAATATGAGGCTTACTTAGCAAGGTCTGGCATGGCTCTTTTCCAAGTTAGTGGCATTTCGTCCGTCAATACATAACCAGGTAGAGGCTCAAAGCCAATGAAACAAGTACAGGTATTAAAAGTGGGAATGATTACGTTGCAGGTTGAGGAAATTCTACACATCCTTTACATTTAGTTTGACCAGGTCATGGTTGACATTCATGTTTAATGTGATAGTTTACCTTTTTTTAATATTATTCCACAAAGATAGACTATTGTTTACTGGCTACATGCATTCTTTTATAATAAAATTTGACCTAAAGCAGTGCATAATATTCCACCTTAACATGGAATAGGACAGTGTTTAGGGGAATATATACATTTCTTACTCATTTCATGTTAGGCTTTTATTTGTTTTCCATTTAACAAATTCTATGATTTAAACATTGTTTTATAGTGCTGTGGTGTTAATTGTTATGGTGACGTCTATATATATATATTAAGCCAATACTGTTGGGGAGAAGAATTCAAAGTATTTCATAGCGGTAAACCATTCACAAAAGTGCCAAACTTTTTGGGAAACTAACTTCTTGCTAATGTCAGCTCTAACAGGAAACAATAATAGATTATAAAATAACACCACAGCACTATAAAACAATGCATTTGAATCAAAGACATTTAAACTTAAATAGCAGCCTATCATGAAACACGTTTTAAAAAAAGTGTATATTACACTTATTTGCACTTTTATCATTTAGGATGAACAATATGCATGATTTCAGATAAAATGGCATTATCAACCAATATATGTAGCCAGCAAAGACTTGATATGTATAACCTCTTGTGGATTTGTACTTTTTACTTATATTTTATTTCTAATTAACATTTAAAATATTTATAAAAAAAAAAAAAAGACAAAAACTGTTGCCATAGTGCAGACATTTCAATAGGATAATGGTAAACAGTTATGGCTTTTGTGGGATGCTGAATTACTTTGATTTTCTAAGAACAATTGAAAATATATCTCCAGAACCAAGGAGGCTTTACAGAGAGTTAAGAGTATGTCCTACCTCATTGTCCTGTCTCTAAAGATATTCAAACAACCAGTTGACAGTCCCCTATGGCAAGCAGCAGATTGATCTGGTGGCAGGAAGGATCATTTAGAATCAGTGAGAGCCTGGGAGCCCATGCATGGCTGGTGGATGTGCAGATGAGTGAATGTGTAGCAGTGTCACCGAGGCTCCAAACCCTTTCAGAAGGAGGTCACTCACTAATCTGTCTCAATGTCAGGCAGCATTACCAGCAGATGATTCAATCAGTGGCCATGCTACAAGCAGCAGCCTGGAGACTGCAGGGTTAAGCACATGCCAACGGGATGTGTATTTAACCTCGTTTTTATTAAAGTGAGGGATTCATTTGGTCACTCGACACATGTATCTGTAGATTCACTATGACCACAAAGAATAGTTGGTCCATATTCTTTAAGCACTAATCTTATGAGCACATTTCGAACATACCAGCCATATTTACTTCAGAAGTGTAGGCAAGGCCTTGGGTATGAGGTCATTATATTTATTATGTAATGGAATCAATTAACTTTTCAGGCAGACGAACTTTCTCCACTAGTGGACAACAAGATCGTAGCATTTAGATGGGTTCAATATAAGACGTTGTCCGGTGAGATCTTTCTAATGCAATCAATAGACTACTTTGGTTTTTAGATGTGATACCAGAGCTAAGTGAGTGAAGCTGTGATCAATACAGTGACACCCAAAGTCACAGAAAGGTAAAAGATATCTATACAAAAAAAAAAAGTGTAGATATGCGCTTCTAATATATCAAAGAGAAATCGTTATGGAGTCCCCGCTGCGCATGATACAGTGAAAAAGGGTAATTATTTGGAAAACAACTTTAAGTATAATGGATATTCCTCTTAATTACATATTACAACAGTATAGCAGTCCAGGGTTAATATGCAAAAACATTTTTTTAAAAAAGCAGATAAAAAAAAACAGACAGTGGGATCAGAAGGATACCAATGCTGATAAGACTCCCACTGTAATGTTACAAGGTGTGAAGAACCCGCGGAAGCATCGGGAATGTAGACGCTTTTCTGATTGGTCGCTCTAGGCCACCTCCGTCTGCAGGTTTCCCATTGACTCTCCTTGGTAAAGGGATTAAAAGGTGTCTGGGGCCGAAGTCGCCTGCACCTTGGGTCCCAAATGGTGGCTGTTTTCGAGGTCCCCTGCGATTGGTGCCTGGCCAAGCCAAATTATGCAATCTGCAAGTCTAACTGTTTACTATCAACATTACCTATTGTTCAAACGTTATCTGATATTTTACTGTATAAAGAGTATGCTATTCCCTGGAATAAAGTTCTTAGTTTTTCTGCTGTACCTACAACGGTGTCATATGTGTTTCTTGGGATTCAAAAGAGCAGACAAGACAGTGAATTATTTGAGACTCTGGCAGATATCCATTGTGGGCTAGGAGAAAAGGATTCCAAGTTAATGTAATGGTCAGGATATATATATATATATATATATATATATATATATACACACACACACACACACATACAAAATATACATAATAAAGGTCTCACATAGGGGTAAGTGGAGACAAACCAGATACAATTATAGTTCTGGATCAAGAATGAAGAATATGAAGTACATTATATCAGCTTGTATTAAGGTATGTATTATTTAGTAGTTAAATTGTTCATTTTTGGACATATTCTTTTCAGATGAAAATCGTCTCTTTTGTCCATTGGGCCAAATTTCGAATGTGAAGCTGAATGAAAGAACTAATGAACGGATCCGCAAAGATCTCATCTATTCGTTCATTATGTGTGATGTAACATGTTTGCATCACACATAACATTCACTAATACACACAAACATACTCACTAATACACCCTCACACACTCTTACACAAACATACACTACTAACCCCTAACTAGACTTGGGCATTCCTTTTAAAACCAATACATTTTCAGATGAAATTTGGCTCTTTTGTCCTAATTTTGAATCGTAATCTAACCTTTTTTGACTTATTCATAAATTAACTTTGGTGCAATTCCATTCATCCAAATGGAATTCCCGAAATGAAAATAATGTCCGAATTTCGTCCGAAAACAAATACATCCCAAAATTTGGTTTGATTTTCTGTGTTGCCCCTGACGAAGTAGCGTACTGCTACAAAACGCATAGGGCGTGGCCTGTGGCGATCAATATTTTTGGTGTGACATTGAGGAGGGAGTGATCCGGAGCACGCTCTGTACCTGGCCGTGTTAACAGATCCATCTATGTATATGCCCGATAACATTGTATTTTCGTGTCCACTTTGCTTTCTATCATTAAAGTTTATTGTTAACGTTATCATGTGATCTCCGTTTTCCTTCTCTTCTTCTATACTCGGAGGGCAGAGTGTCATCTTGGCGTCCTGCCAAATTTAAGGAGTAGAGATTGATGAGAGAGCATACAGACGTGCATTTACACGGAGGACTGTTTTCTCACCAGCGGACTCCCCCTATTTTTTTTTACCACAGTCAGACTTTAGGACTACTTAACTGTGTGTATATACCATTGGTCTTTCTTCTTTAGAAGCAGACAAGTGTTTACATATATTCCAAAGAGCTATATCACTGCACATTCATATTGTATGCTAATCACGTCTTTGCTGTTCTCATTTGCACACTTACCATCTTTTATTACTTTTATATTTATACACTATATTACTCAATTATCAGATCGTTTCTGAGCACCTCTCTCTTTAGATCGTTTCCAACTAGATAAACTATTACTTTCACATAAAAAATATGTATATAAAGTTCTTAAAGGGACTCTGTGAACAAACACTGCTAAAACAGTGAATGTGGAAAATAAAAAATGATGAAGAATTATCAATACATTGCAGAATTGCAAGCCAAAAATATAGTTTAATATTTGGTGGTGTTTCCAGTTTATGACATCACCTGTGGCTTGTAATGCAAATTAACTACTTTTCAATGGGGAATAATTTGCATATCATATCAAGCCACACGGTGATGCCATAAAGAGAAGAACTCACAGACACATTTAAAACATAAGTTTCTTTTATTTTTTGCATTTACCTGCAATTCTGCTAATACAGTATATAGCTAATTTTTCATATTTATTTTATTCATCTTTGTTTAAAACACTTTACATGCAATATTAAAAAAATAAATCATAGCTAAACCATAGTGGTAACACACAAATAAGCTTAACTACTGTCTGCTAGAAAACCAATATGGCTGCTTACAGCTACTAATTAGCAGATTCCATTAGCATCAAAGTGCTTCCTGCTTTAAAAGGGCTTATAGCAAGACACAAATCTCACAAAGCCAAACATCGCAGATTTTTTTGTATAATTGTTTTCAATCTACCTATAGCATTGGCATGTTCTCCTATATATAAAGAATACATATAGGACCACTTTTTCTATGGATGTAAGATGGCGGTATGCTGTATCCTGTCATAGGTTTCCCATGGAAACCACAATAGATGAGAGACAGTACACAAATAATCAGCAGTAACCTTTCTCCAGGCTTGCATGTTTAATATCCTCCTGGGTAACAATGAGGCTGGATAAGTGGGAGCTTACAGCGTTAATCCTCACATAAAGATAAAATTCAGAGAGCATGTATTTATGCTCCCTTTGTGCTCCTAACAAACAGATGGGAGATCGCTTGCTGCACACAGCAGCTCTATGCCAATAAGGGATGGGATTTTCTAGGATCCCAGCCCATCTTAGTGACCGAGGTAGGGTTATATAATCTTTATGTGTTATTCTTAGTGTGAGATTATTACATATTAAATGTCTCAGTAGGTACATTCAGCCAGATCTGTAAAAAAAAACTAAAATAATTAGCAAATCTCCAATGCTTTCAGTCATCAAAATATTTTTTAACAAGAATTAAAAAAAAAAAAAAGCAATTGATTTGATTTCATACTGATAATCTGCATTATTTTCTACTGCGAAAGTTGATGCTGTTATCTTTAGCAAACGATAAAGCAAAGGAGAACTGATTATTATAGTCTAGTAATGTCTGGTATTATAGACTTAACATCTGATAATCATTCTGGAAATATTTAGCAAACTCTTCTTACATGCTGCACAATGGGGATGTGCTACAATTAAGCGGACAAGGTCAGATATAACGAACCCAGTAAAAGAAACAAACTATATAATAGGTGTGAGATTAGGATTTGTAATGATAAAAAGGATGGAATGAAGAAGCAAGCATAACAGGGGAATAATAGATTGCAGGGCCCCCTTGGCAAACACTATGGAAACTCCTGATTATTTAATACGTAACATGTCCCGATCATTACATGACTGCTCATGAGAGCCGAACTTGGCACTGTGTAATATCATATATTGTGAAAATGGGGTTAAAGTGGCAAGAAAAAGTAAAATGGAAAAGATTTGGCATCATTATCAGTGTTAATTTTGAAGGCAAATTTTGATTCAGTTTTAGCCCGTCTTGACTAAAATTCCAATCTAGTTTTGTTGTATTTTAGTCAAGTTTTAATCAACTAAATCTCCAGCAGTGAGGGAGGAAACAGGTCTGCGAAGACTGTTAAGGCTGAAGGTTACACAGTGTTAAGTTAACTTGCTAGGGAGATGGGAGGGGAAACACTCACGTGACAGTACCAGGCGAATAAGATGGAGGAGTATTCTCTTGCTTCCTACTGGTTTGCAGGGCATTGTTCCAGGCGGTAGAGAGGTAGAGGGAACCTATGTCTCAGCCAATCCAGCTGCAGATAGGGGACTGGGCTTTGGCAGAGTGAACCAGAAGACCAAATAGGTAAATGCAATCTTCTCTCCCTAACATTTTAGTAAAATGTATATCAGTTGCAATGGATTTTAGTTAGTTTAAGTCACTGAAAACATGCAGTTGACGAATACTATGACAAAAATGTTTAGACCCTGATCATTATTTATTGTATATATAAAATACAAGATAAATGAGATGACTAAAATATCACCCTAATTTCTGGTCACTACGCCAAAGGCAAATCAAGGTTACCATAGAATGGTTTCACAGGTTGCCAAAAGTGCAGTAATATGTAGGATGCATATACGCACAGACAGAATCTTATCATGGGAGGTCCTACGAGATAGAGAGGCTGTTTTGACGCATGTTCATTATGGGATGCCATGCCGTATATATATTATTGTAACGGGACAGGATAGAGAAAGTACGAGAGGGATTTAAACAAAGTGTCATTTGTTCAGCAGAATTAGTAACAAGTTCGATACTAAATTAGATGCGTGTTACAGATCCCCCACCCTTACAATTTCAATTCAAATAACAACTAACATAATAAATCTAGTGTCATTCACTCATTTGCATATGTTAACAGGCTACGCGTTAATAGCATATTTTTTTTTTTTTTTTTATAGCTGAATTTGACTTTATTTTATCCCCTCGGGGTACTTGCTCATAAGGTGCTTGATAACTGAAAAGCTATTATTATTTTTTAGAATATACTGCTGTCACGAGTGATTTAACGCCGCAGATAGACATAAACATCCCATTAAACATTTTGCTCCCCAACTGGCTGAATTGGATTGGTTAATTCCTTCTAGCTGTGACTTTTGTTATATGTTTAAAGAATGGGGATTTTTTTTTTTTATCACTAAATCAGTAGCCCATACCAGTGAAGATTAAAACTTCCTCAGCAAGAAGAAGATGGATTTACAGCTAGAATCAATGGTGAGAAGCACATATTTCTTTTATTTTTATACATTAACCCATGCATGCACATAGAGTATGCAATTCATTGTTTCCAGGCATATTACAGCACAGATAGTTGCCACAGAGAAGGGGATACTAAAGCAGTCCTTTTTAAAGAGCTATACTTTAACAGACTCAGTAGTTATTTTTTCAGGAAGACGTTTGATGCAGTTAAGGAGGTACACACAGCTTGAAAACAGACTTGGGACCCATTTGGTTTTTTTTTTTTTTTTTTATCCAAAACGAAAGGAAAAAACAAAATACCAACCTGTTTTCAGCAATTTGGGGTGGGGTGGGGGGAATCTTTTTTGACTGCAAATGGCAATCAGATTTCTCCTTGGATTAAATAAATATTAATTCAATATGTCCATAAAATTTCCAGGGCCTTTTTAAAAGGCATCTATAGTATTCGATTACACCACCATTAGACAGTGAATCCCATACATTTATTGTCCTTACCGTACAGTGCCCAGCACACTTAGTTGTAAGTATCACAGATGTATTGCATCACACTTTGGATTATTATATGTTTGGAGTCCTGGTGGTGTCCCTGCCACTGCATGCTACATGTGTGTTGTCCTAACTATTTATTTTTTTCGCGATCAAATGGAGTAAAAGAAAAAAAAAAAAACTTACAGCAGCTATCAGGTGAAGTTAAATCCTGGTTAACTGGCCCATCATTGACACACATGGGTACAGCAGACAAAGACCATAGCTGATCTGGCTCAGTCATTGGATTCTCCATGTTTGAAAAAATGACATTATGCAGCATAAGTACGTATCTATCTTTATCACATATCCAAAAGAGTTATGAAATATAGAGAGACCGTCACCAAGAGGAAACAAATGCCTAACGCGTTTCACACTTAATTAGCACTTCGATATATTAAAGAAGCAAAAGTTATATTTTTCTTTATTTGAATACAACTTTAAGCATTTCGGTGAATTAAGTAAAATGTATTATTACAATATATAAAAAAACAATTTTGGATTGTTGAATTTGTATAGGTAAAGCTAAGCTGTACCTTCCTCGTTTGTGTATTTTGAAAATAATAAAGATTATATTTAAAAAAAAACCAATTATGGCATCATCTTGTAATACTTTACTCCAATTGTTCTTAAGACATTATAGACCTAAAATGTTTAAAGTGCTATTATATAATAATAAAACTGTAACTTTTCAATGTACCTATGGATTATTCCACTTGTATAACTAGACTTTATATACATAACCCACATGGAGTATGTTGATCACTTTAGAAGGGTCTAAGTATCACATTCCCCACTATCTGACATTATCAGTCCTGGAAAAGTAAAGATACAAAATTATGAACTTCAAATTATAGTTAAGAAGCATCTCTCACGTGCTATAACCACACAATCTATCTAAAAACACATAATGTACATACCCTTAGACAATCCTGAATACCATACTGGTATAACAGTGTCAAATCCTTTAGCATTATGAGAATAGGATTATAACTTGTAAGCTAAACAACATGATGATTTCTAAATGTATATTCCTCCCTCAAGTTTAAATCCGATTAAAAATGTAATTAATCACAGTTGGGCCATCCCTCCCCTGAATAAAACTACAGCGATTTCAAAATCTCAACTCTCAGTGTAGAGTAATGGGTATTACATGACAACTGTGTACAAAAAATTAAGTTATGCTCAACTGAAATACAGCATCAGAATGCTTTAATGAAAGAACACAAATAAAGAACTTTATTTAATTTATTTAAGATATTTAATATTCTGTGTCTTTTGTAAGAAGTTTTTGTATATTATAATATTATAATTTTATATTATATATTATAATTTTGTAAAAAAAAAATTTTTTTTCCTGTTAAGCCATGATCTTCTCGGTAATCGGTAAGATTACCATACTGAGCAATGTCGTATTGTAATGTCTGTAAAGTATTTTGTTAAAATATAAAAAAAAAAAATAAAGAACTTTATTGACCCCTCTTGTCTGGGGGCAGACATCTTGGGTCAGATGAAGGAAGATCTGAGCCATTGACCCAAGATTCTAAACAACATGTCAGCTCCTGATAGAGCAGTACAGAGCAAAGAGTGTTCAACAATGTACTTTACTTGTACTCTTTCAACTGATTTCTATTTAAAATGCCTACACTTGATGCAATTGTTCAATAAATCATAGCTTAACTTTTGCCAACAAATGCTATATCTAAAAGCTCAACCTATTTTAAAGATGTATCCATCTTAACATCCCATCTCAACAATGTATCTCCTATACTAATATTTATTTCAGTGGTATACTATACTAAAATCACACCACATATAGCATAATGTCCAGGAACAGATGCTGCAGAAAGAACTCATCCACAGTGTATCCCGGCAGTATGTTGGATGCATTTGGTCATACATAGAATCGTATTAATAAATCAGAATAGGTACATAGTATATCTCCAATTGATTGGATTCTGTCTCTGCATATATATGCATCCTACATAGGGTTGTTACCTTTTATTTAAAAAAAATACAACCTTACTTGTGTGTCCACTTAGCCACCAGGTGGCAGTAGATGATCAAAGATACAAGGCATTAAAACGAATGGAAAAACATAAAAGTCACAATTTACAATGGATTTCATGTGCAATTTAAGATGCAATTGTAGCCAAGAAGAACAAAATAAATACTGAAAGACGTACACCAATCTAAGAATTCCTTTTTTTTATTATTTCTTTCTATATTTATGGCTCTTGTTGCTAAAAGGAAAATATTTAAGATTGAAAAGCTATTTTCAATTACCATATAGCACTCTCTCCCACCTCTGCTCCCAATATATATATATATAGGGCCCAATAATATTGGAGCTTCATTAATCTATGATCAAAATTCTGCAGCTGCTTTAGTCCTTATCACTGAACTGAGGTCAGTCAACAGAGACTTTAACCCATCAATGGCTAACCTTGGCACTGCAGATGTTTGGGAACTACATATTCCATAATGCCAGGACAGTCATACAGCTGACTGAGCATCAAGGGATTCATAGTTCCTAAACACTTGCAATGCCATCACTGCCATAGCCTATAGAAACTCATGTTTCTAAAACCTACATTTTTAGGATCTAGTGATCTCAAATCAAGAATATGTAGAACACCTGGTATGGCTGCTTAATGGTTAGGGAACCACACCAGGTGTTCTACATATTCTTATTTAAACACAACTGGGTAATCCCTAAATCCTGGACTGTTGGGGGGTCCTGAGGACAGGTTTGAGAATCCCTGATCTAGGACCTATGCATTCAACTTTGGCCCTTTAACTGTTTCTGTACTACATCTGCCATAATCCCCTGCCATCCTAAAAAAGCTGGGGGGGGGGGGCAGATGAGGGGGGGGGGTTGTAGTTCTGCAGCAGCTGGAAATGCCTAGGATCGAGACAAGTTACATCTCCTGGCCGAGAAAACATGAGAAATGTCAAAATCCGCAATGACATTCTTATGGGTAATACCAGACCTTAGAAGTTGTGATCCATCCACAGTCTAGAACAGTGTTATCAGGCTTCTCAGGGAATATTGCAATGCAATGCTTTATTGAGGTAGACAACTGTGTGAAGCCACATAAACAATACAGAGAAAATTAGAAACATATGTCAAGTACAAACAGGTAGCAGTTGTACAATAAAGTTACATTTTACAACTTACATAAGTGGGTTTGTAAACCATATGGATGATAACTGTATATAGTATATATATTCACACCAAAAGCTTTATAACTATGAGGAATTAAAAAGAAAATATGCAATTCTGAGTCCTATGCCATGATGTGAGTGGGAACAGTTTAATACAGGAGGGGTGTATGGTATAAAACAAGCTTGTTACCATGTCTGTATGGTCATTTTAAACGTGTGGTCCGACTATGTAAAAAAACAGGTCAGAAGGACTTAAACATCAACCGATAAGTAATGTATTAAGGACCCAGCCATGAGCAGTCCTTTTTCAGAATTATATATGGAGACCCTGTCCGAGATGCTTTTGTGGTCATACTGCATTTTCCTGTGCGCAAACATGGTAATCAAATCTGAAACATAATAAAAAAAAACCAGAAATGAAAGTGTAATATAATAGGTATTAGTTATGAAACAATGGGATAGCGGCCTCGCAATACATCGAGATGGGGGGCCACATGGTGCCTGTGGGGTAGTATGCACAAATATTAAAAAACATAATGCGAGATTATTCTGGTGCACATAATAACACAATTTGTAAAGAGAGAGAGTCAAGGAACATGCAGCATAGTAGTGAGACTCCTTGCTACAAAGCTTCTTCCAGTTCTTGTGGAAGTCCTGGAATAGATTCCTAAAGGGACAGTCTAGTTCCCCAACTCACTTTGGTGCAAAAATGAAGATTACTGCTTGTATAGTGCACAGGCTTTTTCCAGAGTCATTTGATGCAGGTATTCTGCGATTGTGGATGCCATATTGGGGGAGCAGCATGCTCCTCCAATATGGCTGTTGCCATCTTGTGGGTAGAGTGTCTGAAGTGAAAAAAAATCACTTCCGACAATTTGTGCGGGTACAGTATGTGAGAAATAAGAAAATTACAGCTAAACACAAATACCCCAGACATGTCAAAACAGCCCTCTTCACCAAGGGAAAGACAAGGTCAAAAGGTATTGTCACTAAGGGGTTAAAGTACTTTGAAACCACATTAATATGCATTAACATTTGGAAGATGCATTTTGGGCATCAGACAGTGCCTTTAGGATCCTTCTCTGTGGCAAGTGTTTCAACCAAAGTCTCTGTTTTTGAGCAAGATGCCCTTGTCTGCCCTCACCCTCCGACTCATCCAGGGAAGATGAAATGTCCGAGCGTGGGGCTCCTGTGGTTTATTTGGCCGCAACAAAAAAAAAAATTCTGACACGGGGTCCGCTTCTCAGACTTCTTAGTTTCCATTATCACCACCGATTCAAGATCGTATATACTTAGAGGTTTTGGGATGCTAATCCCGGACAATTTCACCATTCTCAAATTGAGTAGGAGCCCATCCAAACTGCGAACTTATTTGCTCGTAGTCAGCTCTGTTCCCCTGCAGTGCATATTGAACTGTAAAAGTTAAGGGTATTTGGAAGAGTCATTAGCAGCAGGGGTACTTGTCAATGGGACTATTAACGTGGAAAACAATGGTCAAGCAGGTATATAATATGTACAACATAACCATCCATACATTCACTGCCCTAAAGTCAATAGGAAACTGTTAAAAGACTTACTCATCATTTATGCCTTTGCAAGCCCTTTGATAAGTGGCTGCAAATAACAAGACTGTTGTTCTTACACTGTAGGATACCTTTAAGAATAAATGGCTAGAGGTAACTAGTTGGAGTTAAAAATAAATACAAAGCCTTATAGTGTTGGAAAAAAGCCAAGATAAACTCAACTAAAGGAGAAAAAAAAAAAACAGACTAGATTGTGGACTGTTGGTATTATATGTGGTCGTGTAACAGTGGTTTTGAGTTATAGGTTACTTTTTTTTTTTTTTTAAATTGCCATTATCATTGAAGTTCCACGTGAACATTTTTTTTTTGAGATGCTCCCTTACTCTCTGTCTCCTTTTCTTACAACAGCTTACATATCTTGTATATTCCATACAACTCTTTATAAATGCCTTTTATTATGATGCTAGTAGGTCTAACTGAGCAGAACTAAATCCATTTAATGTTATAAATCAAATACGAATATGCCCTAACATGTAGCCAGTTTTACATTTCATGCATCATAATTAAATCTCCTCTGTTGAAGTTTGTTCTTTAAGTAATATATACTTTACAATTTGTATATGTCCTGTTCCTAGTAGTTTGTTTTTAACATATCTGCACCTTTAAGGGTTCACTTCATAGTTTTAATTACACCAGCACTTTAAATGTTTAAATAGGAGGACACACCTCCAGATGGTTATGCCTTGAGAAAGTGCCCCGTTTTGGCGCAAAACGCGTAGGCTTGTCTTTTTTCTCACCGGGTAGGAGCACTGCATTGCTTGAAAGCTACTTTATGTCTCAGTAAATTACGTTTTGCAGCATATCCCGTGTCTGGCTATTTTGTTTCTTCGGAGCCTCTACTGACTTACCTCTCAATCTCCGTTTTCTCTTCCTACATTTAATCTCAGCACTAGTTGCATTGTACTTGCTGGTCTAAGAGTTGGAACAGGAGATCTAGGTGCTCTAGTCAGTAGGGATCTCTTCCCTGCTCCCTAATTCTCATATTGTATTAGACGAAAGAAGCTACAGTATAAAATGCACGATGGAGAAGAGAAACTAAAGTCACTGTAAAAACACCGTCCATGGTGGATTAGGAGAGGGGGGATAATGAACATTACCAAAATATTGAGTGGAGTAGAAAATTTAGCAGCTAGTGGAGAAAAAGTGCCTGTTGTGTTCTTGGGATGCTACATACACCCCTTAAAGGGCTCTGTCAACATAAACCTTGCTTATAATGTGAATGTAGGGAATAAAAATTATGAAAAATGATCTATACATTGTGTCATCAGAATTGTATGCACATACACACATTAGCAGAAATATATGTTTTAAACTCGTTTGTGGCAGGGGAGTCACCTGCGACAATCCCTTCGAAAAGCTTTTGGCAGTAAGGCAACTGTAGAGATCATCCGATCTGATGATCTCACACTCTCTCCATGCACGCAGTTTGATCAGTATACAGGAAGTTCCCCTAGAGGCAGTCAGCAACATTACAGTTAGAAAATAAATAAATAAATAAATAAATGGAAAAAGCTAACCGTAGATCTACTAAACCTAGATCTAGGGTTAGGGTTTTAATTAGGGTTACAGGGGGGTTCGGGTTAGTACAAGGATTAGGGCTAGATTTAGGGTTTGGGTTAAAAGGTCACCGTAGAAGAAAATGGTTAGGAAACAAAAAAAACTAATATTGTTTATGGCCCTATTACTTGAAATAAAACAGACAAACATGGAAACATTGGTATTTCTAAACTCAGGACAAATATTAGAAATATATAGACAGGGTCTTTTTTACCATTTGTAATTGTTTTTTAAAAAAAATCAGTTCAAAGTTAGAAAAAGTGTTTTTATGGAATATTTTCATAATATTTTATATATTTTTCAATAGTAAATTATATCATATGATGGAAATAATAGTATCAAATGAAAGCACCACGTGTCCTTTAAAAAATGATATATAATTTGTGTGGGTGGACTGAACACAAAGAAAGAAATTCACAGTAAACATATGACAAAAATAATGGAGTTCTGGTCTTCAAGGTACATCAAATGCAGCATAGCAATCGGTCACTAAGGGGTTAAGAGTTAAAGGGAAGCTGTTTTTAAACATTCTATCACATTTTTCAAATACTAAAAGAACATCTGGGAGCATAGAGAAAAACATTACACATTGTGTCAAGATATACAATATAATATTATTTACAATATAAATAAATAAAAATATATTAAACAAAAGTAAATTAGGAGGTAGGCGAATGAGTTACCTTCTCCTAAAGGAGGATTATATGAGACTAGATTAATATCTATTTTTTTTATTTTATAGATCTCAAATTTTACTTCAGTTCTCTAGATATCTCAGATATATGTCCTAATCTATTTATGAATGAATATAATGTATGACATCTGATAACAGGGGGTATTCTGGGGTCTAAATTTACACAGAATGTACTCCTATATCTAGGGTCTAAATTTAAAAATCCAATATGCTTCTCGTTTATTCAATAAACTGACCATGTCACCTTTCTGTTTAGCTAACCTGATCCTCTCAATACCTTGAAAGGAGAATTGTTTTAAGTCTGCTTTGTTACAGTATTGGAAATATGTGCCATTTTTTTCAATTGCTAAAATATGTTCTCTCAGCCTTTCATTCAAACAACTCGGTTTTTCCAATGTATTGTTAGTGGCAGGACCCACGGGACCTAAGGTGTTATGGAGGGAACAGGCTGCAAGTGGACATCATTTGAATCTATATGACAAGTTTGCATGCAGCAGACACAAACTAGTTTATTTGAAAAATGTATTGCAGCTAGGGTTAGTTAATATGACATATGTTGAGACTACATTTACATGACTCTCAGCCAGTCTAGTACAACTGGTGTGCCTAAACGTTAGCTATTTTATCATTATGGAAGAAATGTAATAATGGCATCTACCACTGCTGCATGACTACTAATTTTTCCAAGTAAACTACTTTGGTCTAAAAGGTCTACGGTAATATTCATCCAAAGAATTGAGATCCCCAGCTGAGGTCTCTTGTATATTGGTTGAGGAGCCATCTTCTTTATTGTAATATTCAGCCAGCCTTATAGCTAGCAAACTTCAAAGGAATTGTATTTCTAGACTGGGCTTGAGGTGGCCTACACAACACTATTGTCGACTGCAGCTTCTATGATATACAGTCAGCCATTACGTACTGAACACCGCAGGAAATTATTAGGGCAGTTGGGGGTAATCTTTACCCCCCTCAGCTATTGTAAACTAAAGTTATCATGTTGTGCAGGTAGGTACCTGCTGGTCGGTTAGCTACTACTACCGAAAAATCATATAACATTTACCATTAATGGGAAACCAACACCTGCCCAGGGCCGGAATGGTCTACAGGGATACCAGGAAAAATCTCAGTACGCCACCTGCACTGGGGCTGCATTAAGCATTTTAGAGTATAGGTCATATCCAGCACCTCCTGCCTGGTGTGTGCAGAATGCTGGTGCTGGATCAAATTCTGTGAGTGCCCAGAAAGATGGAGGAGGGCATTTGTCCCCCCGCCCCAGATAAAATTCTGTGTACGCCCAGTCACGAAGGCAAGCTGTTAGGAGGCAAGCTGACAGACTCTTTGTGCCATCTTTGTTTCAGGGGCAAATACAGCACAGAATAGCTGTTGGGGGGGGGGGGGGGATGGAAAAGAGTGGCTGTTTGAAGGGCTAAGATGGCACATAGAGTGTTTAGGGGCAAAGATAGCACAGAGTGGCTATTTTTTGCACCGGTGCCCTATGGTTCCTAGTTCCACTCCTGTTCTCTGGCGTCTATCTATGACATCACCGGTGGGTTGATATGCAAATGAACTACCGTATTTATCGGCGTATAACACGCACTTTTTCTCCCTGAAAATAGGGAGAAAATGGTGTGTGCGTGTTATACGCCGGAAAAAAAAAAAAATCTAAAACTTACCTCGTTCCTGCTCTGTCCCCCGGTGCTCTAAAGCTGCGTGGCTGCGAGGGAAGCGTTGTGAGCTCCCCTCCAGCCGCGCGGTCAATAAAGTCTGTTTTTTTTTAAAACAAACTTTATTGACCGCGCGGCTGAAGGGAAGCTCACAATGCTTCCCTCACAGCCACGCAGCTTCAGAGCACCGGGGGACAGAGCAGCAAAGAGGTAAGTGCTGGGCTATGGGGAAGGGGGGTGGGAGGAGGGTGGCATAACGAGCATACTAAGGGGCAATATCCTGGCATATTAAATGGCATATTGGGGGCAATATCCTGGCATAATAAATGGCATATTGGGGGCAATATCCTGCATATTAAATGGCATATTGGGGGCAATATCCTGCATATTAAATGGCATATTGGGGCAATATCTGGCATATTAAAATGGCATATTGGGGGCAATATCCTGCATATTAAAATGGCATATTGGGGGCAATATCCTGCATATTAAATGGCATATTGGGGGCAATATCCTGCATATTAAATGGCATATTGGGGGCAATATCCTGCATATTAAATGGCATATTGGGGCAATATCTGGCATATTAAAATGGCATATTGGGGGCAATATCCTGCATATTAAATGGCATATTGGGGGCAATATCCTGCATATTAAATGGCATATTGGGGGCAATATCCTGCATATTAAATGGCATATTGGGGGCAATATCTGGCATATTAAAATGGCATATTAGAGGCAATATCCTGCATATTAAATGGCATATTGGGAGCAATATCCTGGCATATTAAAATGGCATATTGGGCTTCAAAGTTCTTAATTTAAGTTCTTAAGTTTTTTTTCCTGAAATTTTCTTCTTAAAATTAGGTGCGTGTTATACGCCGGCGCGTGTTATACGCCGATAAATACGGTACTTTTCAATGAGAAATGTGTATTTTGTTTATAAATCCATAAGATGTCATAAGAAAGAGACGTCACAGAACACGTTTTCCTTTTAATCCATGCTTTTGCTTGCAATTTTGCTAACACAATGTATAGATGATTGTATATACAAACAATGTTGAGGTTGACAGAGTTCCTTAAATGAACAGTGTCAGTAAAATTTTTATTATAGAAATAATGGCTTACTACAAAACTAGTATAAAAACCATCGTAATATTCAAAGAATGCTTAAAGTCACAAAAAACACCAAAACATATTCATGGTATTGCCTTGATACTTCAGAGAACAAACTCTAATATTAAGTCACTGTAACTGAGAGATATCTTCATTAGTTGAAGAACTTCAAATGATCATGATTTGTAATTCAGTGGGGGAAAAAGTGACTAAAGCATTAATGTTGTAAATGATGAAAATAGTGATTTGCTAATTATTGGATTATTAACTAGGGAAATGACTAAGCATAAGTAAACAAGGTCCCTGGCCAAAATATAAAGTGTCATTTTGTTTAACAGAAGTCTATAAAAAAAAAAAAAAAAAAAAAAGGTTTTGTCTCTCCATTAAAAAAAAAAAAAATCTACATAGAAAAAATAAAAACAAACAAAAAACCCCCCACTGTTCTGTTAAAGGAATATTTTAAATAATTCCTGCCAGATACATGGTATAGCGACAGTATATACGTGCTAGATTAATACATAAACCTAGTTTGAAAAAGCCTTCAATACATAAATAATTTTAACATGTGCAAAAGCAAAACCAGTTTATCGTATTGCTAGATTTACATTCAAATTGAAATAAAAATATCCCTCGATAACTCTCTATTCTTGGAGTTCAATTATTCAGTCTTTAATAAAGAGCAGGAAGTGCTTACAACTAGGCCTTACTCCATCCCGCCATTATTACACGAGCAGGGAATCTTGCCAATTGAATTTCAAACAGGCAGATATTTAAATGCAGAGCCCTATGTCATCAATCTAAATCAGTCGTTGAAGGTTTTTCTTCCCTCTTTATGGCTAATGCACTTATTTCTTGTCATGTAGTGTTTACAACCATTGTGAAAATGTCCACAGATGGCATTATAATTGTAAAGATAAATTATATATATTCAGCCTCTTTCCTTTCTACAAATCTTGCAATCTGCACATCCATTTTGACTGAGACCCATCTTGCATATCTCCGCCTCTTCCGAACAAAACACAAAATTCCATTTATGCTCTCCTTTACCCCCTTGTCACACCGTGATTTCTTTATTTAGTGGAATTGTCAGGGCCAGTTTTTCCATGAGCCAGTGTTGGCATGTGACTTGGGATTCTGACGGCCACACTGAAAATGTGTAAAATGCGTTTTACGCAATTACTCCCAGTCTGTGGATTTCAAAAGACCAAAACAGTAGAAGTTGATGTCCTGCACTCTGTAGAACAAAAAGGACAATACACAACAAATGTGTTATTCATTTACACTCTGGACTTTGTACTTCAACAACTGGGTATCAGGAGAGGAGAATTTACCAAAGATAAATGGTACATATGATGAAAGTCCAGACTTACAGATTCCAGAAATGAATACTACAATTTTAGAGTGGTAAAAACGCTATCAGCATATAGTTTGGACACCTTTTTATGGAGGAGGCCATTTTTAAAAGGAATTTCTCCCTTTGCTTAAAGGCAAATACTTAAGGGTTTGGGCCTGCAGTCCCCACATGAGAAACTGAACAAAGTTTCAGGTCTTGATGGCCACATCAAACAGGGCATCTTCAATAATTTACCATTTTACAAATGTCACCAATACACACAGAGTGATTTTCCTGATAACATTAATTTTTTTGGAAAACTTGTCTAACAAATTGAAAATAGAAATGTGCACAAATGTGGACAGTTACTATTAGTACATAAAGTACTTCATAGAAATGCTATATGGCTATTATCCTGATGTGATTTCAGAAGCATATATCCCGCCTACTTGTACCCTCAGCTCATTCTCTTAATTGAGTGAGTTCCTCTGTAGAGTACATGGCTTCATTAGAGAGGGGTTAGGAGTTCAGTACTTACCAGTGTTTCTGCAAGAAATGCTGCTTTGAACTTAAAGCAACTCCAATAACCAAACAGTGTTTATACTGTGTAAGGAATAAAACAAATGATCAAACATGATAAATACACTGTAGAGTATATGCAATAAAGCGAAAATTGCAGGGAATTCCAACAGCAACTTGAAATGTAAGGCCAAAGTAGCCGAGTTGGAAACATTCTCTGTCAGTTGCACTGGAGAATCTTTCTAACTCAGCTACTTTGGCCTAAAGTTTAAGATTGCCATCACAGTTCCCTGCAATTCTCTCTTGATTGAGTAGACCCTAGTGTTAGAAGAATGCAAGGTAAATGCAGATATAAAGAACCAAATAAAGTTTGACATTGATCTGTAACATCTCCTGCTTATGATCTCTCTCAGTGGTTGATATGGAAGTCATACCATTTTCATTGAAACAAGTCTGTCTTAACCTCCTTAATGTGATGTCCTGAACAGGCGACACTACAGATGCTCTATAAATGCATTATTCACAGACCGAGCAATGTTTAGACCAGGGCTCGACAAATACCGGGCGTCTGTTTTTATGAACGTGTCTATCAAAATCTCGGTGTGACAGCATGTGTAAGTGTATCAGCAGATTAGTGTGTATGTATGTATGTATGTATGTATGTATGTGACAGCATGTGTTGGTGTATGTATCAGCATATTAGCGTGTATGTATTTGTGCCAGCATGTGTTAGTGTATGTGTCAGCAGATTAGTGTGTATGTATGTGTTAGCATTTAGGTGTATAGGTATGTGTTTGTGCATGTATGTAAGAGTGAAATGATGCGTTAGTGTGTGTCAGCATATAAGTTTATGCTAGGATTTAAGTGTGTGCGTCTGTATTTGTGTCAACATATTGGTGTATATGTGTGTATGTATTTGTGGGTGAGCAGGTGTGTGTCATATATACTTGTTTATGGACCTTGACTAAAACATTTTCCTTCCTGACAAAGCGTTTGGTACTGGCTCCTAGATTTAAATCAGATTTGTCAAGCCCTGGTTTAGTCCTTTGAAAAAGATAAACTAAACCAGTAAAGAAAATCCAAACCTTTATTGTTGATCTAAATAACTACTAACTTGGTAGTATGAAGCCACTATGTAAAATAAATATTGACAAACACATCTGGCCAATTTTTGCTGCAAGGAGTTTATTAACTAAATAGCGCTAATAATTCTAAAATGACAACGGTAATTTGTGCCAGTAAAAAAATGAACCATGGAGCACTGGCAAATTCCAGGATCCATTAAAACCAATTCTTTAAAGCCCTTAAAAAATAAAAGATACTGAACTACAATGTAAGTTAAAAACATAAATATTTTATTGCACTTAAAAAACAGTTAACAAATCATTTGACTTATTGACTAACAATTGTATAAATTGTAACATTTTTCCACACGTCTCAGGAGGGGAGAGAATACCACCCGTATTTGAAGCAGAAGAGGAAGGCTTCTATAAAAGATCACACGTGCTCATTTTTAGGCTGCTGACAATTTGGTTTGGCACAGCCGGTGTCAACATTGGCGAAGGTATTTGTTTGTTCTCAAGGCACAGCAAACCGGTTAACATATATTATGGAAAGGAGATCGGGGGAAAAAAAAAAGACGCACATCTCTAAAAAAAGAAATGGAAGTAATTACAAAAGATGCATCAGTCTCTATAGTATTAAACACAATCCCTGGTTTTATTTTTTACCCAACGGCAATGGGCGATCATTGTTTAGATGCCAGTACAAAATCTCCCTATTTGCTCTCGTTTTCCAAAATAAGAGAGCCAAGATAGTATCCTTTTCTTGCCAAATCCCAATGGTGTTTGGCTTCTTACACTAGTCTTTTTCTCACTCTTTTTCCTGTTGAAATGGAATTGTGCAGCTGGTTGTGCGATTGTTCAGAAATACTCACATCCACAGGCTAAGAATGCTCTATTGCCCAGTTTGTTGTCAGTTGCTTGGCAAGAGATATGGACGTTAGGAGTATTTAAAATTGAACCGTTTAAAAAGAAAAGGTGTGTTTGCTCCACTTTATCTGTATAAGGACATGTCTCCTATTCCCTGTCTTTTCGGGATGATGCTTTTGGCTGAAAGAACTGCAATTAATCCTGGCACCAGAGCAGGGACTAAGTTTTACCTTTGGACGAGAAAACCAATTAAAAATAAAAATAAAAAAAAGGGTTTGTTTTTTCATGATGGGCCAGTTTCAAGAAAACCAACACTGTGGCAGATCTCAGCTCGATACCTATGTAACATACCAATTCATTTCAGGGCTTTAAAGCAGAGTCTCAGCTTTGCTGCTCCAAGTTATAAAAATTGTGAACAATATCCCACCGTTAGGAAAATATGCAGATTTTTCTTTGTTTGCTAGATAAACAAAAAAAAAAAAAAAAAGAAGAAAACCCTGCAAAGTATAAAACAAATGTAACTTCCAAAAACCTGTTGTGCCAAACTGGTGAATCTGAAATTAAAAGGAACCAAAGTGCTACTTCCATGGACCATGCACGTGATATGGAAAATCTGAAAACCCTGTTTATAAAGCAGCACCTTCATCCAGATAAAGGTGTTGCCCCACAGCAATTCCTCCTGGTTATGTGATGTGGAGTCCCGTGTAACCCACTAAGTGCCAGAGCAGGGTTACACCAGTTCGACACTGAAAGGGTTAAGTACTAAAGCAGGAGCTGTGCACGGCCAGCAGTTAACACAGCTGATTGTATGGTTACAGGTACATATCAAACAAAGGTATCTTAGTGTTGGCAATAAAAGGAAATATATACAAATTGCCTCCCACAGACCAGTATTTCCCCATTTTGCAGCAGGACATTTGTGTGCGCTGCATAGATCTGCAATTCTCCTTCTCTCAGCCCCCTAAACAAAAACACAAAAGCAGTTGACCCGGGACATTGTTCCTTAAAATAAACAAATAAAAGCCTGCTCAGTGGGAGCAGTATGTTGCACAGTAATGACCTTTTGAGTAGCGTGTCTGCAGTATTGAAGGGTTAAAGGGACATGCTCTGCGCCTACGTCACTGTCACAGTGGAAGCTCCCTGTATGGACTCCATAACGGCAGTGAAGCGATTGCACAGGTCATATGGAGAGTGTGGCCGGATCTTTGGTGGCTCCTTTAGAACGATGACTTCACTGGAGCTGTCCAGCAGCCGTGGAAGGAACTGGCCAAGTTTCAGTTGCAGAGACTCTGTAAAAGAGAAGACTGAAATGATAAAGTGATTGGTTTTCAGAGGTAAACAGCTACAGCGATATGGCAGAGTGTTGCAGATACTTTTAGAACAAAGGGGGAACTAGAAATCATCAAGACAAAGCTGATGATCAAAACAAACTGCAGTAAAGACGGAGGGAATGGTGAATTCTATATAAAAAGACAAATAATTCCAGTATGCAATACATTTAGAGAATATGTCATTTGTCAATGGGAGATCAGCTTCATTTCACTCTCTACTTGAATTTTCCACTCCCACAATGATAAGAGTGCAATGTAAATGAGAGATTGAATGTGCACACACCCCACAATGCAGAGGGAGCAGGAAGTACAGCTAAGAATATAATCTATACACTAACAGTGTATAGATTAACAACAATGATCTATATTAAAGGAAGATTGCAATTCACACCATTGTGAGTGACCAATTCACCTTTAATTTGGTTTGTCTTTGAGCCACAAGGGGCTGGATCTGTCTTAGACTTACTGTAGCCTGTACAAGATATAACCAGTCCTTATACATATCCACTACAGTAGTGTTTCTCAGTTGGGGGTCATGTGATAAGTAGTCAGAGGCAGAGTGTCTGGATATTCTATATGGTTGCAGGGACAGGCTCATAAACAAACAAACAAACAAACAAGAAGGGCTACCTAAGGGTAAATGAAGGAACATCAAAGCTTAAATGTATTTAATGGAGGGTATCCATCTAATGCACAAGTCACCAATGACTAAGAGCCAATTGGGCCCGAAACATCAAAAGGGGGCATGAGCCTTTGATGAGAATTAGGGGGCATGACCTCAAAAAGGTTGGGATCCCCTGCTCTACAAAAATGTCAGCCTCCCATTACACCCTGAAATCCTGAAGATCACAAAATGATATTTACAAAATTAAGCTGTGTTTAGGTCACTGCTCTATCAGAAACGAAGTAAGATCACCAGAAGAGCTAACGCTTTACCCCTTATTCACAATTTCAAGTTGCTTATTTTTTTTTTTTTTTTGAACTGGAGCCAAAAATGACTGGACATTTATATTGGGGACTTATTTACGGCAGACTCTATGAATTAGAATGTGTGTGGGCTTTAAGTCCTAAAAAGTGTACAGTCAACCATAAAAAGGTATTAAAAAAAAAAAAAAAAAACCTGCAATGAAAGTGTTGCTCTACCTGCGTTTGTATAGTGTGAGTGAATCTGTTATTATACAAGAATAAAGAATAATAATATGGATGAATTCTTCACTGTCTAATAAGTACTGCTCAGTGCTAATTTGTATCCTACCCAGCGTGTCTGCGACTCTTATGTCTGGAATTCATTGCCGGCAGAGACAGATTTCTGACAGGCCATTAATCTCGCTTCGCACGGGCTTGGAGGGACAATGTGTATTCTAATGTGCCATAAACTGAAATCGTTATGCTTTAATCTTCCTTAGGAAGAGAAGAGAGGGGGCCGCCAGTCAATAAATATGCAGGGATGTTAAAAGTGACACGGGTTATTACTGCGTCAACTGCTCGTGCAGCTTAAAAAGGGAGTGGGGGCAGAGGAAAGCTGCGTGAATGTCAAACGTGCGGAGGTCAAGTTTTGTCTTCACCAGCTTCTCCTTTCCCCACAAAGCTGTATTTAAAAACAAGGGAAAATGTAATTTAAAACATTTAGAGCACTAATTCTAGGCTTTATAAAATTGTATCTGTAGATCAATAGTACTAATACAGAACATATCACAGACCTTGCTACTGATATCTCTATAATGCATTTACAACCACATTAAAAAAAATAAACAAGGAAGAAAATACTAATATTATATATCATGACTTTAACCAAATTAATGACTGTACTAATGGGGCACCTATTGACTGTATAACAAGTGTAATAAAGACCATTCTGCCTGTGGTAATAACCGGGCACAATAAATGGAAACAATACACGACTTAGATCAATGATGGCTAACCTCGGCACTGTTTGAGAACTAAATATGCCATTATGCTCAGCCAGTAATAAGGGTGGTTGATCATAGGATATGTAGTTTACAAACATCCAGTGCCAAGGTTAACAATCACTGACCTACACCATGAGTTGGCAACAGGTAGCACTCCAACGGTTATAGAAAAACATCCGAGTTGATCTTCAGCTAGTATTTGGCTGAACACCAGCCAGCTGAGCAGCACGAGGTTTGTAAAAGCCTGCAGGCTACCTTGGGTCTAGTAGTTGGTAAATGTATCATAACAGAGCCAAGACAGCATTCAATTGCACAAGAAATAAAAGGATGATGTGTACAGGAATAACCAAGCAATGCACAGTGATGGGTACAGTCTCCTGTTTTGTACAGAATGCAAGTAATGATTTGGTTCTTCAGACAACATGTCATTTTATAGTAAAATCAGGCAAGCCCCATTTATCTTTTAACCGGAAGCAAGGCTGAACCAGTTGTAAAAAAAAGGTTGATGGCTCACAAAAGGCCTTCACGGGCTTCCTCTATTCTATAGATATACAGCTGGAGTAATGTTACTACAGTAACAATCATGAGCTTTCATTGCCTACATTAAATAAGGAACCTGGCCCTCAGGGAAGAAAAGCTGCCAAAACATCTAGCTTGTGTAGAAAAATGTTTGCATGTTGTGGATTACAGCCATCAAAACACATAATGAGAAGGGATGTTTAGTACACGGGTGTGAGCGTGCTACTAAATTGGATATACAGTGTGTATATTAAAGCGGTCATAGTCGAGCTAGCAGGTTCCTTTTTGTTTGCTTGCAGCCTATTCATTGGGGAAGGCTGAATTACATTCTCTAACATATTATAGGGGAATTAAACCATAAATATTTGCCATATAAATTGGGGAGTGCAGGGGTGTTCAGTTATGTCCATTACGTAAACATTTTTTTATGTATTATAAATTAAATACATAAAAATAAAGTTCAGGTAATTCCCCCCCCCACCGTTTTTTTACATTTTGGGACTTTGGCCATTGATGTCTATGGGAGAAGCCCATAGAACTCTATGAGGATGACCAAGGCTACCACTTAGCAGCCAGACTCTTGAGATGGTCAGCTTCCTAAATGTCTGCACAAAAATCGTCCACATTGACAAATAATACTGTTAAACAACCAAACATTTTTCTATAGCTAACAAGATATTCTTCACCATTACTGCACATGAAAAAACATCATGCAGCCCAATACACATATGCACTTCTGCCGCCACATAAAACGTGGAGACTCATGCCTTAATGCTTACCTTTACCTATAACTGGTTGTTCTGTGCCTCTTTTAATACTACAGTTCCAGCATCTTTTGTAAGTGGCTGAGCCTAATTGTGCTTCGGCCAATTCATATAACCGAAAAACTTCTCAATTCTAACATATTTATACAATATAAATTTACGTTTTTGCAAAAAAAAATTGTAAAAAGACATAACAGGCAAATTACTGCTGGCATACATTCTACCATTGTTTTCACAGGCAGTAAGAAAATAACTGTTAATTCAGAGGAAGTATAAGCCCCGTTACCCCTCTAGCAACAGAGTGCACCCATCTAGTTTGTGATAATGGTCTTATGGAGCAGGACTTTTCAATGTTGCACCATGTGTCTGTGTAGCTTTTAGTTCTACAATTTGTATCTTGGATAAGCGGAAAGAAACGTGGCCAATGTTACTTGCAGGCCTGGTCAAGGAATTTTTAAATATCAGGGATGGGAAGTGAGTTATGCATCAGGGTCCTTGAAGAAAGTGACTAAGAAATATATACAACAACTAAAAACATGGTTGAGACATAAGGGTTTGTTCCAGAGTGCAAAGAATAGTTAAAGTAATTTTTAATGAACCTGTCCATGTGCAGAAGTGTGACGTCTGGAGACACTTCACCTATGGTGGAACCAAGGACAAATGTATCACAGCTTATGTGGGCTGGGCACTGAATAAAAAGTTGTGTGCTTGCATTCTGACAGGTGTGTGTGGACAATGAATCAGGGATACTCAAAAGGGAGATATTAAAACACTAATCATCTGTATCACATTTATAAATTGCTTACCGTCTATATCTTGCCCAAGGTAGGAGCACCAGCGACTTCTCATGTTTTCAATAGCTGACATATCTTCCTCGGATATCTTGTTGTTAAAGATCAGTTGCATACAAGGGATAATCAGATCATTCACAATGTTTATACCTTCAGACACCTTGTCTTCCTGGCAACTCTCAAAAAGTTTTGCAGCCATGTCATTTACGTCCTGTAGGAAGCAACATGAAATTATCAGGACTCGCTGTGGAAAACATTACAATGAAGAGCTTATTGACAGCCCCGCCAACATACAAAGGTTGGGTCAGATGGATGGAGGCTGTCCGGACTAAGGAGAACCTCGGCCCAATGGGTGTAAGTTGGCGACAACATGAAAAAAGGTGGTTCATGGAGTATAGAAATTTTCTGCATTTGATGCAATTGCCAACAGAAACAACCCCAACCTAAAGCTACTAATCATCAATTTAGGGTTATAAATATATGGAAGTACTCCTCTTCTCTAGTATGCACTCTCTAAAATATTCAGTCTGTAGATCTCAAGCAAAAGTTTATTTTTAAATCTAAAAATATATAGTAAGCATGTATCACAGTAGTTGTAACATTGTATACATACCAGAAATGTATGCTTTCTTTGCCAATTAACTTGTACTGGTCCTCATTGAATCACTGTTGGTGGAGGTAATTACCGCACAATACAGTACTTCAATAGCATTTGCTAATGGGTGCGGTAATGATTTTACCACAAAACAGAGTTAAACAGAGAACATTCAATCAAGAATCTAACTCATAAGTTTTATTTCAATCTTATCACTTGGTGAATTGTGCACATTATGAAAAGATAGCACAAATGCATCTTCTATCAAACCGTGGCATATGAACAAGTAGTCAGTGGCGGAACTACCGTTGTCGCAGGGGTGGCAGCTGCAACCGGGTCCGTCACTCTGGGGGCCGGGGGGAGCACCCCTGCGTACCTTTTCCCCTCCCGCATTGTGGTGTGGCCCTGGGGCACATCGAGTGGCCCATGCTCTTGGAGCCACCCGATGGCAATGGATTTCCTGAGGCCTGGTCAGCGCTTTAAGAGTGCGACCAGGCCCCCAGTGTTGACGTCAGCGCTGGGAGGAAGCTGTCACTTCCTCCCAGCTAACAGAGCGCTGCGCGGAGGAGACCGCCGGGAGGAGAGGAGGGAGTCTGAGTGGGAGCTTTGACTCCTATCATCATGAGGCAACCACTGCACCCCAGGGACGTAACCCTCCTGCATCTAAAAGTTAGGAAACAGGAGGGCGACTACATTTTTTTTGCAACAGTGTGTGTCTGTATGTCTTTATGTCTGCATGGGTAACTCTTTTTATGTGTATCTGAATGTTTGTCATTAAGTTTGTCTGCATGTGTCAGTGTGTGTCTCTATGTACCTGTCTCTATGTCTGTCACTGTCTATCTGTATGAGAGCATTCTGTGTATGTGCATCTGCATGTGTGTCTGTCTGTATGCGTATGTATATCTGCATGTTTATCAGTGTGTATCTATCTGTATGTGTGTCAGTGTTTGTATCTGAACGTGTGTCATTCTGTGTGTCTGTGTATTAGCATGTGTGTCCGTTTATGTGTTATACAAATGGAGGGGGGGGGGGGCGCAGTGTACATTTTACACCGGGGCCCTGTGGTTTCTAGTTACGCCTCTGCAGGTAGTATGTATAAACCCGATCACAGGGGTATCCAATGTGCAGTCCATATGACGTAACTACCCATATACTCATTAGTTCTTTAATAGGTGTGACAAATAGTAACACATTTTACACAAATCTCACCGTAAGACACTTTCTTCTGTATTGCTCAATCAGTTTTTCCTCCACTCCCCGATTTTCTTCTATACTCAGCAGAGTGCTGTTACACTGATAGGCATACACTAGGTACATGAGAGCTTCCAGACACCTGAAAGAATAACAGTTATACCATTAGTACCAATTAACTGAACGGCACCAAATAGGAAGAAAAAACCCCCACGACTGGACAAAATATTTAACCTTTTATTTTTACCTTTAAATTGATGAGATACAAACATTAAAAGAAATATGTATCAGGGATGGCTAACATTTTCACTCTCTGGCTCGGAGAACTACATTTCTGGTCATGCTCAGCCAGCCTTTGGGAAATGTAGTCCATAACAGAGTAGCAAAAAAGTATCAATCCCTTGATACATATTCCAAATGCTGGGAGAAGCAAATTCGGTAGCCATAGTAACCACCGAGTCGCAAAAATACACATAAAAATATATAAATATAGGAAATAGTTTCAAATTAATACCATCCACAAATGGGGGAATGAAAAGGTTCTCTACAGGTACAACTCTCAGCTCTCTAAAATCAGAAGATCCGCATTATATTATTAGATTGAAAGCACCACGAAATAGAGGTATTGTGCAAGCACTGTGGCTGGTACAATAAATATTTTCTGGAAAGTGACATTATGCAATGCTAATTTTACATAACAAATGCACTTAAAATAATACAATCTTGGTACACACTATTACTGAAATAATAACACTTACATAACAGTCTTTTATTTCATAACAATTTTGTTTATTGTAAAGCGTCAGTGTTCCACATTAGGTAACAATAGATATTAACTTTGTACCAATAGTTTTACACTTTGATGGGGTCACCTACTTTCCATTCTGGTACAGCTCCAGTCCAGTCAGAAGATACACAGACACCTTACGAAACAGACTGTAATCTTCGTGCCACTTCTATTAATAAAAAGATTAATTAAAAATACACGTCAAATCAGAAAAAGCAATTTGAATTTGCCATGGCATAGACAGATATTTGTTATACAGATATTAGACAATGAAGGAACAATCCAGTTCAGCTATACAAGACATGTATTCACATAATAACATGCATTTTTCTAATACTACTGTGGAATCTATGCCAGATATCATGTTGAATGAACCCTTTTTAAAAGGACAACTAAACTTATTAATTGACTCAGTGTTGTAAAACTTTATTTTATTCATAGAGCCAGGGACTCCATGAATGTTACATCTGAGTCGAACTGCTGACAACTCTGTGATCTGCCTGTGCAGATTGGTGCAAAACATCCTTGACATTGAACATACTTCATTTCCTTTCCCGATATTAGCGATTTGGAGCGCAAATGATGCATCCGCACACCAATGATGATGATTGCCGGTTGAATGGTGCACCATTCAATTTATAGTTTAAAAGCTTCATTACCAAAATATTTAGGGTTTAGTCCCTCAACTATACATATCGCAGCATGAAATATGCAAAAGCAAGTGTAGAGAGGACAGCACAAATATTCTGCTCAAGTATTCTTGAACATACAGTTAACAATTACAGTCATATGTATATTGAAATAATGTAACCTGGTATTCTTTCATATCCATATCATTTGGCCCAATCTCTTTTAGTTTGGCTCGTGCCACCTTCATGATGCTTATTGACCTATCTCCACAAGGTAACAAAACAGAAATAATGATTGTAGAAATAAACATACAGACAATAATTACAATTATAACATATAAACACATAATCAATAAAATATTAAGCATACAGACATTACGTATATTTTAGAATAAAAAGAATACATACATAAGTGGTTCAATTCTGCTGTGGAACACCCAACAGTGGAAATATAGCACGAATATATATTTGTTATAATAGTTCCACACATACAGTTATATAAAATATATTTGTGATCTTGTTTGTAAAACATATGATTTTGGACTAGTTCATGAGGTATACAGGTTTGTGTACCCCGTGTTCCCACATGTGAAATGGATGGTGATGTCATTTAGCAAATAACTTAAGTTTTTTGAATTGCTAACGGCCGTAATCCGCTTACTAGCCTATTAGTCATTCTTTAAATGTCACCTCATAGAAAGTGCACAACTAATAAACTAAGTGGAAAAAGATCGACTCTCATACTGGGACTTGAGAAGGCATATCTTAAAAAGCCTGAAGAGACAAAATGAATTCATCACATATGCAAACAATAGTGCATGCTTAAAGCAGTGTGTTCCATAAAAATAAAAGTTAGAGTGACCAATTCAGATACTCCAGCGTGAGAAGAAAAAAATGCTGATTGCTCACCGCTCATCATAGCTGAGATTTTTATCAGCAAACTGCTCTAACAGAGTCCGTTCAATCACACGCTCTGGGGCCTTGTTCTGAAATAAGTAGACTAGAACATGCTGCAGTCGGGGATCGCTGGATGGAGAGGGATCTTCTTTAGACAGCTGGTAAAGACGAGTATATTCCTCACGGAAAGCCTAAAAAAAAAAAAATAAGATCTGTAAGCTGCAATGATAAACAAACACACACACATGTATATAAAACAAACTGATAAACATGCTCTAATGCACATATGTAATATATGTATATACATACAAACACATGTGTGCGTGTAATACTGTACTGTAACATTCACAATTTTAGGAACCGGACTTGATAATGACCAACCTTTTATTATTAACATCACAGTTTAATAATTGTACATATTTTGATAAATGCATACATTTGTTTGCGATCTCTACTTACCCAATGACTGAGCTCTATATACCCTAATGATATCTATACTTGCAATGAGGGCATACATAACATTGCACAGCAGCCTGTTCAGAGCACACCTCCACACGGCTTTTCCATGATGTGTAAGGTAGTCAGATCTGCCAGTTTTTTTTTTTTAGGATACATAACTTTGACATGCTTTCCCTGCAGATTTTCAGGGGGAATCTAGGAATAGTAAAGGACCATATAGGAACTACCTCGATTACTGGTAATTGATTTGACTCTGAACATATATGAATTACGCAGTCTCCACTTCATCAGAAGTACGTGAAGTTAAGGTGAGCTATACTCGGCTTAGGAGCACCAACAGGAGCAATTCAGAAATTGATATTTCGAAGGATGGCTAGATTGAGTAGGCCTTTAAACCTCCCAGTACCTTTTCCAAAAAAATCAGAAAGCCAGAAATAAAGAGCACACTCAGGCCTTACTGAAACTCAGTCAAATCTTAGTAAATGCCCACTGTAATATTAACTTGCATTAAGACCAGATACTATATATGATGAGTCCAGTACAGCCGGTATATATTGGGGCAGAAATTCAGTACCTTTTGAAATTTGGTACCAGACTTTTAGACATCACTTGCATGTTTTTGCCACTGTTTAGCATATACACATTAAATAATCCACAAGGCTTGGCGGTTCCAATTTTTTGCCCATTATATCCATGACTATACATATAAACATATAAATGCAGTTTGCCCATTTAAGCTGCGAAAGAATCCATAATAATGGCAGCCTCGTGCTTTGTCATCATGTTGTGCTATCGTGAGTATTTTGATACTCTGCAAATGCATAACATGTTGCAGACAATTCTGGCAGAAAATGAATACACATCGCAACAAAAGAATATTTCTGGGTCCTCATTAACACAACCGCCAGGGCAAATGAGACAACAATGTATAGCCACATGAAGTGCGAGCCAAGGAATTCACATTAGTGGCTTTTAGTCGCTTTGCTTCAAGGTGTATCAGCTTAATTACTAGAAGCAGGGAATAAATGTGTCTGAAAACAGATTTTGAACCTCAAAGTGCAAAACTCCTTTGTAAAAAAAAAAAAAAAAATCCAAAAGACATCATCTGGTACCTTTTCAGCACTGAAAACCAATTTACGTCAAACATGGGATGATGCTGCACAGAACAGCCTAAAATTATCTTGTTGGAAGCCAAGCGGCACTCTGCATATGCATGTGGTGACAAAAATAGATGTTCCACAGGCTCCAAAACAAATTTGCATGTTTTTGCAGATGGAACAATAGTGGAGCTGACAGTGCTTTTCACAGAACAAGAGCAGCTAAAAATTCCGAGCAAATGTAATCGTTCTAAAGGTGGCAAAAATCCCACACATGTACCAGCCTACAAAGCCCTGCAGGTTGAAAAGCTGACAAACCTGACCTCTTGGAGCCCTGTTTAAGCAGCAACATCAATATAGTACCAATAAATAGATTGCATTAGTGGATGACATATCCTCGCGAATTACAAAGAGCAACGGTCACTAGAAAACCAATCTCCAAGATTTACTAGAGTGTTGATGAACTGGGGACTCATGAGCTGCATATGGATTACAACGGTTTTTTTAGGGGCCCTGCCCTGCTTAAAAGCCCTTGTATTCTATAGCATGTACAGCTTGGAGTAAAGACGTAACAGGGGAGATATGATAGATTTAAATACATAAAGGGAATTAATGCAGTAAAGGAAGAGAGTATATTTAAAAGACTAAAAACTACCACAACTAGAGGACATAGTCTTAAATTAGAGGGGCAACGATTTAAAAGTAATATCAGGAAGTATTACTTTACTGAGAGGGTAGTGGATGTATGGAATAGCCTTCCAGCAGAAGTGGTAGAGGTAAACACAGTCAAGGATTTTAAGCATGCGTGGGATAGACACAAGGCTATCCTAGCTATAAGACCGGGAACGGGGGACTAATAAAAGTATTTAGAAAATTGGGCAGACTAGATGGACCGAATGGTTCTTATCTGCCGACACATTCTATTGTATGATCTCATCAAATTAATAATGTCTGCCCCCACCCCACTCTAAGCATCTACATGGTATGTGGTCATTCACATTATAAAATTCAACACCACTGCACTAGAGCAATGGGGAGTGTATAATAATGGCATTGCTGAAGTTTATTAACTATCAAATCCACCTCTTTCTTTATTTCCCTCAGCAGCAAAGAGAATGAAATAAAAATGAACCAATCAGAACGTTTATAAACTCCCTTCCCCTATTTCTAATAATGACACACTAACTCTTCCTCTTTCTTTGCTGCTCCCTCAGAGTTAAGTACATATACACTTTATTGGATCTCCTTGCTTTGATATTGAATTATTATTGATTATAATTTGTTCTATTTTCACTGTTATATTGCTTGATTAAGCTATTGATCCAGTCTTATCGTTTTTTTTTTATCACTGTTTTATGTAGTTCATATACTTTCCAATTGAAGTTTCTTAACGATCAAGGAGGAAATTTTAATTTTCTATTTATTAAAACAGGACTCTAAGAGGTCAGATTGGTGTAAACATTTTTCAAAGTGTGTATGATCAATCATTGAGTAAATATTAAAGAGTAATATATTTCTATTTTCCATTATTCTCTCGTCTACAAAAGGACACTGTGCTGGTAGGTTGAGTTAGCTGTGGAAGGTAATTAGCAACACCTCCTTCTGGAGTGTAATCCACCATTATGGTAGTTACATGCATCCAAATCCTAGTTTTGAAACATGCCATGTGCCTGTCACCCAAAAAAAAGACCCACAATTTCCCACATGTTGAATTTTATTTTGTATGTAACATTTTTGCAAATTTTTTTTCACATGATGGGTTTGGGACCCTCTTTCCCTTTACATAACCACTAGATGGATTCCGCACGGTACCATGAAGAACTGGTTGTGATTGGCATGTGAGGGGGTGTGTCAATATCAGAGGGAGGCAGAAATAATATACATTTACCTTGAGTGCTGCCTCCATAGACATACCATCATGCACTGGCTAGGGTGGTGGCCGGAGGAATTTTGCTATATCTCAGCACCATTTCTCTGCATTACTTTGTGTCGGAAAGATGCTCTGCTTAGTCTTACAGCACAACAATGTATCAAGTGACTCCCTGGCAGCCATGCTATTGAAATCACTTCCTTTTCAATGGTTAAAATGTGTATTAACCACAACAAGCAAGTTAGTATGCACACGTGTAAATTAGAAGTTAGTCTCACTGATGTACAAAGTGTTACGACACAGACATACTCAAGATACCTTAACAAGCCCTGCCTCAGGCCCATCTCGATCAAAGACCTGGCGGGCTTTGAGTATAGCCATTATAACGCCTTGCATTGCAGGGCTGAGCATCACCTGGCAAAGTGAAGTGACACACAAACAATAAAAAATAATACAACAGAATAAAATCAATATTGAAACAAAAAAAATAAAAGGCCCGTTTCGGGAGTTATGTTGGACCCAGCATGTTTGATTATCCACATATGTTTTTTGGGCACATCTATATTTCACCACATTCGCTAAGGAAAGTGATCAATTTGTCTACAATGTAACCCCTGGATCACTGTGTAAAGCAGGTGTGTGATTGGAGCACCCTAACTCTGTACCTCCTCATTATAGCCATCAGCATCAGATCTAACGAGGATCTTTCCCACATTGGGGATCTCCACTTCAGAAAGCTGGGAGCTGGGCTGTTGCTCCTTCCCCTCCTGACCAGTGAGGCTGGGTTCAGGATGACTGGCCTCCTCTGGCTCAGGTTGTGTCGGCTGTAGCGGCATTAAGGGAAACACACAGAGGAAAGAGATAGAAAAGAGAAGGAAAGACTGAAGAAAGTAGAATGCAGACCACAGAAGTGTACAAAAAAATACTATAGAAAACCCAGAGATGAAAAAAAAAAATGTACATCAACACTGCATATTGTCCACACTGGTGCACACAAACTGAGTTGTTTGGTTGTCCCGCCAAAAATATTAAGTAGCAAAAAAAAAAAAAAAAAAATTACTTTCCAGGCACAAATGTTAAATTTAAAGTGGCACAAAGAAAACATTATTATTATTTTTTTTAATTACAAGCATTTATTTTTTTTTGAAAGCAGACTGGGAATCAAACCCTTCACTGCTTCAGCATTATAATACCAGATGGTTTGCTTTTTTACACACACACACACACACACACACACACACACACACACACACACACACACACAAAACTCAGGAGATCCTAACATATCCTTTGCACAGCATCTTCAAAAGTGGAAGTTTTCCAAAAAATTGTAAGTACTGGCTACAAAATAAAACTAGACAGAATGACATATTCTTTGGATTCCTAACAGCTTCATTAAACTGCGCAGAATCCTGTCTCCCAGCTGAAATAAATACATGGTTAAATAGATTGTGTATGTTTTAGTACCTGTCTAATTGTAAACCTATTAATGCAGTGAAAACTAAACCGATTTATTCACACATATATTTGAAATATGGTTAATGGAAGCAGGTAGAATATACCATTGGGTGCATGTGATTATTATTATTAAGTGCCTCAATATGAAAGGTTTATAAAGCTAAAAAGGTCATGGATTAACAAATCAGCAAAGATAAAAGCAAATGTAACCCCTTAAGGGCCAGGGTTTTTAGTGTGTCAAAGACCAGAGCAATTTTTCCATTTTTGGTGGTTACAAAGTAACCTTCCTCTTTGCATTTAAGTATCAATACAAGTCACATGTTGCATTGGTGAATCTACCTAGCTTGCAAGGCAGATTCCTGAACCTTGTAAAGCCTTGTAGCAGTGCGCATAGGAGAACATCCCTATCTTTAACAGATCATGGGTTACCCCATCAGAAGGTCTTAAAGACAGAGATTTACACGACTGGATAACCCAACATAAAGTCAGGAAGGGGTCAATAAGAGTAAAACCGATTGTTCGTGGAGGAGTGGTATAATGAGATAATCTCTCTGTATTCCTCTCACCTCTTTCAGTGCGGCTTCTACTCCATCCCGTTCATAGGACTCTGCGGTTTTGGTGATGGCCAGCGCAGTTTGCTCTTTGTTGATCATGGCGTGTTCGGAGGATAAGGACCGAGCACATTCTTCACCACTCAGAGTGGAGACTGAAAGCAGAAAAAAAGCACAAGTTAAATAAAGGGTATAAAGACTGGCATAGGGAACGAAGCATAACCATTTTAGCCCGTGGATGAGCAACTGAACATTATTTTCCATGTGAAAGGGAGATCGTGTTACCCATACCATCCAAGGAAACTATTAGGAAATTAGCAACAGGAGGTCCTAGCATAATGAAGTTTTCATCAATTTCACTCTTTTTTTAGATTGAGTGTCTATTTACTAAGAAGCGAGCTGTGGAGAACAGACAAGTGAATTTAAAAAAAAAATCAGCCATTAAATGGCGAAGATGAAAAGATAGGAAAAAGTTCCAAATCCGCTATTAATGCCCACTTTTCCAAGCTCCTCTGTAAGTTTAATTTTTAGGCATCATAAAAACAGACAGATTTACAATTTTCTACAGATGAAAATGAAAAAAACGTTACGCACACTCATAAACAAGTTGAAAATGAAAACGTCTATTAAGACCTTAAGGTTCGTGCAAGTTGGGAGTGGTCATGAAAACCACTCCATAACTTAATCTCTTGATCATATCGTCGAAAGATTATCGAAGTAGATTTTTTTAATACTCACCATCAGTGGACAGATCTTCACATTCTGAGGTTCCTATTGGCTCCATCTGGGATATTTTGCAGGAATGAGCCTCCTCCCATTCTTCCACTTCATGCTCAAATCTTAGATTGTCCTCTATCACATAATGCCTCAGGTTATTTGGGAGACCGTTGATTTTATCCTCCAGGTATCCGGACACATTATCTATGAAAGGAAATTTGTACACACTGTAAAGATACCTCCACGGCTATCAAGATCGTCGGCAGGAGAACAATGAAGGTGTGTTAAATATATAGCAACATTTCTCTAATGCAGTCCATTTACAAACATGTAAATATTTAGGGAAAAGTTATAAGGCTTGCTTATTTTTCTTTTACTGCTATAGAAGTCAGATTTTTGCTATACAAAGAAGGCTGTAGTGAATATCCATCTGTAGTTACGGTTAGTGACTATGATTTAAAATCTTATTAGTTTAGAACCATGAGAAACCAACTGGAAAGGGTCAGTCGTATATTTTCCTGTTTTGGGCTACTCTTTTCCTATTTTCCACTCTCCTTCTTGGTTTCTTTAAAATTCAAGTATTTCTTCATTAACATTCACATATGTACCCGAAATTCTGTGAGCTTTTCCCTATAAAAGCCATCAACAAAAAGTGTTAGTGACCCATTTAAAATATATATGTATCACATTGTTATAGATCTCATAGAAAATGAAGTGTAAATAGGTCACATTTATTACAAATTAATTGGAAATGTTTAAAAAAAAGTTCAAGTAAAAACAATGTAACCAAGAGGCTTTAGGAAGCGCATTTCTCTCAAATGCGAATCTTCCTAATTTCCCTAACTTACCCATTAGTAAAAAGGTAAGCTTGGGAACAGGTCACGGGATGTGGCGGAGGTGGAGCTACAATGTGGTGAAATCAAGTAACAGGTATCAGGTGTGTGGCGCTCACATCTTATGTCTATCTAGATTAAAGGCAATGATACTTGTGAACAGTGCATTGCACAATACATAGGTAGCAGACAAGCCGAAACACTCACATTTTCAAGACAATTTCAAGGCAATGAAAAGTATAAGAGATTTAATTTTGGTGATGAAATATTGTATGTTGCTCATGAGTTTTCATTTAAAAAGGAAGTATCGCCAGCATATTTTATAGCTGGAAAATGTGTGGATAAAACAGAGAAAAAGAACAATTTAGGCAGTGAGTGGAATCTCTCCTTTCTAGGTGTAATACATCTGCTGCCATGGAGAACTGTACAAAATAAATAAAGGGAGAGGCAGAGGAGCAAAAGCAGAATATTGAAAGTTGAGAAAGAAGTTGTCAGGAAGGTAGCGCCAACTCTAGGCCAACATCTCTCACCAGCAATGAGGTATGGCAGTTTATTATCAATGTACATAAGGCAGTAGGCACTGGCATTTTTCATGCCTCCATAGGAGTCTCTCTCCAGCTCTTCCCAGGTGGTCTCCATCACAGATATATCATTATATTTTAGCCAACAACTTCTGCTGTGGCTGTAAATGTAAGCCCAGTAATGGCCAGCATTAGCCTGTCCTTCGTGAACAAGCACCGCATGAAGCCTGTATGGAACCTAGAAATAAAAATAAAAAACACACAAAACCACTAATTAGTAGTACAGACATTTCTCTTAAAACAAAATGTGCCATGTACACAAGCCAAATCTATGGATTTAAAAAAAAATTTAAAACAGATAAACCCAAAATTCAAATTTCAACCAAGCAGATCACTTGTGCCTCACTAAATCTACTTTATGAATGGTTCATCGATTGTGAATCATTCTAAAGCTATTATGGCTTAGTTTTTGCAAAAGCAATTTTGCAGAGCATTGCTCCATGACTGCTAAGGGAGCTGGTGGAGCCACCGTCTCTCTCTGTTATTGGCCTGTGTGCAAGTCCTCTAAGTAAAAAGTAAATATTTCAGAAATTGCTAATGATACAGTTACAAAAAAAAATAAAACAATGTCAAAAATCAGCTTAAAAGTGGGGTATTAGTCACTGTTAACAGTATTTAAATGTTCCCTAGGCTACATGATTAAAAGAAAGTTTGAGTATTGTGCTGTGAGCTAAAAATCCACAAGCCGGGGAGAAAGGTTTTTTTTATACCAAGAGTCACTATGATGGAACAGTGACTGTTGACATTTCCATGGATTGTAACAGGAGTTCTACACACAGTGCATTCCCAGCTGTTGACATGGTGCCAGTCCTTCATTCACGTGTACTGCAAAGCCACCATATGTCCTTATGATAATGTCGCTAGCACAATGTCCTCTAATTCGCTTAGCTGGACCATGACAAGGAATATTTTAGCCCTGAGACACAAAGCTCCAAGCTATGCCTGATTTCAAAGCTTGCCATTTTAGGAAAGACGAATTAATGGAAACTCAGCATTTTTAATTAAGGCTCACAGATCTCTGCAACGAATATGCTTTTAATCTCTGCCATAATAAGTAACTATTTCAAATGTTATGCATTAAAAACAGTGCAAAGGAAAACACAGCACATATAACACACGCAAATAGTAATACATCTTCTGTGCAGAATAACCTACAGCACAAAAAACCCTGTTTATTACAAAGTCACATTTTTAATTACTGCCTTAAGTAATTAAATCATGGTGAAACTCAATGACAACTTGACAAATCCACTACTCTCCAGTATTGCCCACGGACCCTGCAGAGTTTTATTTGATAAACATTGAAACAGACTTTTACAGCAGACGAGTCCATGCATCCAGTCTTTGGCTTTTTTTCCTACTTATTATAAAGAGCTTATTTGGTCCTTGCCATTATCTTATAAAAGCTGATAAAACTAATATTTTGTCTTTTTACTGACTACACCGGAGATCTGTGACAAACTATGTAGCAGATTCCTACCAAGGTCAGATGAACCCTGCAGCAGCTCGTCATATGCCAGTTTTGTGTCAAGGAAGCTTTTTTTTTCCCCATGGCAATTAGACTTTGGAGAGATACACAGAGGTAGCAGAATTACATGGTTCTAAAGATATTATGTAAAGAAAATGTCATCTGTAATTCTGTGAGACAAACACGTTTGTTACAATCACAAGAAAAACAAAATAAAGTAATTTACCTGCGACAGAAGAGGGTCAATATAAATGTCTTCAACAGCCTTTGAAATATTGGCAACAGAATCATTTATGTCTGGAAAAACAGTAATTTATTCAGATTGAAGCATTCAGTTGTAATCAAGTTTTTCCAATTACTACTTGAATGGTTGTACAGAGCATAACCTTTACACCGGTGATGTGACAAGAGTTCCAAAGGGATCCACAGTGACCAGGCCCAAACCAGGAGCTCAGTGATTATAGGACCATCCCTTGATCTAGTGTTATACCTTGCCATCGGGTGAATGTATCAATTTACTCTTCTGCAGAGCATAGAAAGGGAACTCAAACTGAAAGGGGAAGGTTGTGAATAATGATTCAAATACCGTAGGGTTATGGTGGTCATTATGAAAAATGCATGTTCCAGCATTAAGAGGGCCACTGAAATATACAAAACTATTTTTTTTTTTTAATTGCAGACTTTAAGCTTATAAAAAAAAATACATCAATTGTACCACAAGTTTAGTTAGTTCTTTGTACTGGTCTCTTCTGTGTTATTCTGTTTTAATTATACATTTGACGCTAGCCCATCACTAATGCTAAAAATCCTGTAATCTGTGTGCAATCAGGACCATGTGCTGCCCAGACAGTGTTTAGATTAGGAGTTAGAGAGACATGTTCCTGCTGGCTCTTAATATTTGGGAGTACACTATGTAGAACTCTATGGATGGGCCTCTTCCCTTGAACCTTGGAAAAGAATGTTGGCTCCCAAATGCCACATATATTTTTTGCCATCCCTTTGCTTAAATCTTCCCAGAGATAAAATATTGCATGTAAACAAATGTGTTTGTGTAAGGAGTGAAGCAATGTTCACTGTAATGAAGCTAGTATATGTAAGTAGCAGTTTGGAAAGGGAAAGTTGTTTTATTTTCTAAATACCTTACAAATATAGTTGTCTAACATGTTCATTTAAACAATGTCCAATCTAACCTTTTATTTCTTGTTCCACCTCTGTTCTCCACCTTTGCAAACAAGCTTCTACATAATGAAGCTCATTCTTTGTAACTGTACGGGGAGCAGGACACTCTCCTGATGCCAAGAGGTCTGGTTCACATTGCATGTCTGGAGTTGGGGCGTTCCTTTCCGATCCATGGCTGTCAATGGGGTAATCTTCATCATTTGAGTTATCACTGTGTAGAAAGCTACGCAAAATCATAAAACATATGGTTGACAACATAGCATTTAGAATATAGGTATTTGTTAAAATTACACATGTATCCAATTGTCTAGATATGTATTAGGAGGTTGGCTAGAAATATATTAATTTTGCAGAATAGAAATGCAAATGGTTAAAATAAAATTCTAAAAAGAAAAAAATATATATAAAGTTTGCCCTGCTCATCAGTTTAGAAATAGGGAAACTCCAAAGTTAATTTGGCATTTTTTATTCCAGATTCTTATGATTGGCACGGATGTCCTTTTTAATTAGTTGTATTTTTGCATTAAATCCATTAGCAGTTGTAGTATGAACACAGTAATTTCAGTCTTTACTGTGGTATTTTACATTTTATGTAGCTGTATCACTTCTGTTACATTTAAACAGTAATAAATTATCATCTTCAAAGAAACAAGTATAAAAAAAAATATATAGAAGGTGAAAATAAGAAAATATATAGGTTTGTGTTAGCCTGTACATGCCACTAAATAGAAATATAATTTAAAAAAACATTTTAAGAACAGATCATCAAGGAACATACCCATTCTCTATTGGTTGGTTATTTGAGGATCCCAGCTCTTTTGCAGTCTCTGAAGACTTTTTTACACTCTCAGTACCGCACCTAACTGCAGACTTTGAGCTGGCAAATTCAAGTACATATTGCAGCATATCAGGTAGCGGACATCGATTTGGCCCTGAGCCATACTTCATGTACCTAATTAAGAGAAAAGAACATGTGCAATTAAGTCTTTCAAATAAAAACACGGACACTTAATACTGCAGCTAAAATAGAATCATTTGAATGAAACAAGCCTTCTCCAATTTAGCACTTACATTAACATGTTTAATAACATTATATTAATATAGGAAACTGGAATGAATTTACGTTTTTTAAATAGCAGTTAGGAAATCTGTAGCTTTAAGCAAATTTGCAATATTTGGTTGTGCGATATGTTTGTATATTGTGTATACATGTGGGTTATACCTCATTCCAGTGTTATGAGTCTGCTAGATTAGGGTGTGCTCCCCACTTCATGGTTTCTACGCAACAACAGGAAAGTTACACTTCTGTACAGCTCCACATGCAACTCTGCCATCATTATTGTTCTTGAATGGGAATACATTTGTCGTAACTAAACAGTACTTGAACATGGCTCAAGTTAGGAAGCACACAACAACCATAACTCCCTATGGTTATAACATCAACGTCTACATTGTAGGCAATAAGGGTCCCCCATTTTAAGTATCAAACGTGCAGACACTTGGTGTAGGCCTTTGCCTAAACTCTCACAAATATGTAAGTAACTCTAGACGAGAGCAGAATGTCTGAAAATGTTAAGTCTCCCATGATGTGCAGTGATAAACAGTGTTTGACTTAAATGTACCCATCTAATTTCTGGTGCAAGCCGTCAATGCGTTCTTTCAATTTTCTAACTTCTTCTCGCTTCTTTCCCATAAGCTCTTTATTTTTGTAAAGGTACCTGTAAATAGAGTCTCATTAATTATATCCAAAAGGATTAGCAGAACATACAAAAAAGAACCAACAATATATATATATATATATATATATATATATATATATATATATATATATTACATTACATGTTGAAGCACTTCATTCCAGTAGACACACTGCAAACATAAAATTAGTTTTGTTACCTAGTTCCAGAATATATCTGGACTGAACGATGCTGTGTATTTTGGGTTCCACTTATGAAAACTCAGGTCACTGAATAGTCAGTTATGTGTTTTGGGCTTTATGGGGTTAAATGACTAAGGGTATTATTTTACACCGGTGTTCTGACAAAAAGTCCAGGAATGCAGTCCTTACCATCAAGTGAACCGCGCATGACCACTCGCATCACAGATTAGGTGGACAATTAGGTGGAAATGCCGACAACTACACTTCCCATGATGCCTCCCACCTCCGACGGTAAGAACTATGAACGATTAGGCCAGTGGGGTTACAATCAGAGTAATTATTAGGGTTAAACGTATTTTTTACACCCTGCTATATATATATATATTACTCCAGAGGGGCTAAGGCTGGGGTAAGTAAGGGTTAGCTGTAATCTACACAGGTTAACCCTAACCCTTACGTTAACCCTAATCCTTACCTTCATTGTAAATCTAACCCTCTGGTCTAATGGCTCACATTTCCTACTGGTGGAGGAGGGAGGAATCATGGGAAGTGTAGCTGTCAGCATCTCAGATGGCATTTCCTCCCAGCTGTCAAATCTGTGATGTGAGTGGTCATGTTCCCGGACTCTTTGTCAGAACACCGGGCCGAAAAAGAACTGTTTCAGGAACGTTCACATACTAAAATATAAGAAGAAAAACAAAAATAACACAAAAACAAAAATTTTCACTCACCTATCCATGTAGATAATCTCAGGAAATTCGAGTTTGTTGTGGATCTTTTCTGGCTGACCCAATGACTGATTGTACTCAAATCGGGAGAGTTCAAAGGTCAACACTGGAGGAAGTTTAGTAAACCAGCGCTGGGACGAGAAAAGAGGAGTGACTACGAATTATATTAATTGTAATGTGACAAGAAACAAAGACATATCTCTTTGTAACAAATGGCACACAGTAAGGCTGAATTTAGCCTATATCAAGACAGTGTTGCTGGGTTAAGAAAGCATGGGAAACAATAGTTAACCAGGAAACAAAATTCTTTAAATAAAAAATATAATAGGTCTTCCTGCCACATGTTAATAACAGGATATATATTTTTATTTATGCTCTTAGTTATTTTGGCTTCTTGAATTAGAAGAGCTCCAATGGTTTTGGTATATTGTTCTCCCCTCAAGAATCCTGAAAGCAAAACCCATTGTGACATGAATTTACATTTTATTTCTGCATATATTAAAATAAGGGGTTGTGACTTCATGTAATAAAACAATGATAAGGTAGAAATTCATGGTCCTGAACTATTAAGCAGAAACAGTGCTCTCCTACTAAATAGCATACTTTATCACAAGTAATAATAGAGAATATGAAGTCAATCAGCACCTCATCTCTACAAGCACATCACTTTCAAGATTGGAATTACAGTGCAGTACTGACCTCTTGTTTGTACTTCATTAATTTGCCAGTTTGAACATTTTCAATCTCCCCTTCCACCATAGCACCTTCTAGACACTCATCCAAATTGTTAAAACCATTTACTTGAAGAGGATACTGACCAAATGTTTCTATATTGGAGAATTTTTTATCTGTTTATCGACACAAAAAAAAAAAAGAATTAAGAAACACCTCAATACAACACATTCAATCATTAGCAACTACCTTGTTAACTTACTGTAACCAGGGTTTTTTGACAATACCAACTTTAAAAATTGTTTAGGATTCAGAATAAGGCATCACACACACAGATAAGAAAAGACTAACGTATTATAAACTAGAAAAGCTACAATTTCTGGGGAAATTGTGCGAAGTGTTCTTGCCTCCACCAGTAGTCTACAACTGGAGTGGGCGGAGTAACTTGGTGGAGTGGCTTGAGTAACTGTTGTGTGGTTGGAGTGGCTGTGGAAAGGTTGGAGTGCAGTTGCCATCTTCAAACGGTCGTATTTTAAAAAAATATAACTCCTACAGCGAAGAACTTTATATTGTGAGAATCATAAGACCCAGACCTACATTTTGATGCATAGTATGTCTCTGAAATATTAAAAATGAAGGCACAGTCGCAGTTTAGATATTGCCCATCAAATTTGAGGTGGCTAGAGTGGAGTTTCAATGAATGTCAATGGACAGCATGAGTTGCAAACAAATGGTCATATTGTGAAAACTATCAGGACTATGGCTTAGCCGTGGACATGTTTAGTGGCAGCAGGGATAGCTGAACATTTTGATATAAGATTTGTGTAGGTGGGCTTGAAAATGAGGGAGTGGTGGCAGTTTAGAAATCATGTCCTGATTTTTCAGCTCACACTCTAGCTTTTGTCAGCTCCCACTCTAGTTTTGAACATTCCGCCATTCATTCCTACGGGACCAATTTCGCCACAAAAACGGCAATATTTCGTGAACCATTCGGCGAAACGTTCCACAAAGTAATAGCACACCAATTAGGGAACAATCCGCGCGTTTCGGTATATTACTGTCTATGTAGTGTAAAAGTTGTGGGAGGAGTTAGGGTGGTAAATTTGGCTATAATAAGAATAAGAATATATATGTGAGATAATATTAAGTGGTCTTGCTATGCAAGAACACTTAATGAAATACATCACTTTCAGCCTTATTGAGAAGGGTCATGTCAACTCTAAGCAAAAAATAAAACTTATGAAGTAATGCATTAAGTTTAGATGTTTTAAAGAGAAATTCCTTTATGATTGAATATAAAACTGTACACAAGTAAGGTACCTGCTTGAGCCCCCTTTGTTCAGTTTAGCACTACCAACATGTTGCTCAGAATCTTGTATCACTTTTTTTTTTGACCGAAACGTGGTTGAAAACTCCATTTTGCACATGGGCAGTATCAGCTTTCTGTTACTGCAGGGAAAATGAGCAAAATGGCAGCCAGATGCATATCTTCAGTTGGATCAGATTGACCTTAAAAGTATGAATAACATGCTTGCTCCAAGATAGTGCTTAATATTAACTGGGTTAACTACACGAGTTCAGTTTCATGATTTTATTAAAGCAATGTTATAAAAATTCACAATTCAACATGACTAGGCATAGTCTACCAAGATCAATCTGTACCAAGCTTTGTGAACAGTATTTCTTCTCACTGCACATGGGCTATTCTAATTTGCATACTTTCTACTGAACATGGGGAAGATACTTAGGGAGTCGGGATCGCACACTGATGTCAGATCATCATAGATCCAACCAAAGACTCTGTAAATATGAACACTCCCACACATCGCAGGATGAGAGCTAAAAAAGGAAAGTAACCCAATAACTTTTCATTGACACATTTTGAACATGGTTGTCAGTTACAGATACAGTTGCCCTTTAAACAAAGAATAGCATACCTTCAAGGCATCCTTCATTAAGAAATGTGCCATAGAAAAGCTGCACCATCGGATTCTCAGATTTATCTCTAGGTCTTCTAAAAAGAAACAGAAAATTCAAGGATTTTGTAGAGTATAATATTAGAAAAGACTGTGTACAAACAATAAAACTCAATGCCAGGTGTAAATGAGAGATAGGTCTGGTACACTACACTGCCCAACTACTCTCAATCAATTATCTTTAAACATCATCTTGTATAATGATATATATAGCACTTTTGTAAAGTAAGTAATATACTTCCGTTATAATGCATTACTACAGGATCACCACATATCCAAAGCATAATACATGCCACATAGATCATTAATAAAGCAATCACATTACAAAGTAATCCGTGATTAAATACTGGTGTGTATTAAAAATGGAACATCTAAAGCATTTGGTAGTATTTACTTAACTCCTTTTAAACACAGGGATGCCACAAAATTGCAAGGATTCAGTTTCTAGCCAGATTTAAAATCTGAACATATATCTTAGAGCCTGCCAGACTCTTTTGGTTAAAATGGGATGATAGAAACATAGAATGTGTCGGCAGATAAGAACCATTCGGTCCACCTAGTCTGCCCAATTTATGATTAAATCTCTTAATGATTTAAGAGAATAATAATTATCAGGAAAACACAATAAATTGTATCCAATCTGAAAGCTGAATACGATCTACAGGGCTTCATGTACAGATTCAAAATCACATTATTTCTATAGTCTTCTATTATTCATTTAATACATTCTGTCCCCTCCCCTTTCCATAGCTCTACAAATGGTGTGGGGTACAATATATTAATATTAGAATCGTTCTAGGTTTTGATTAATGCCATAAAATGCAAACAACTTACTCTCCATTGACTGCCAGTTGGAAAGCATCTTCCAGCCAGTCGAGGAGCTTGTGTGTAAACTCACTGACGTCTTGCTAGCAAGCAGAAAAACATCATTAAAAGCAAGCAACTAAAGATATCGAAAGGGTTAGCAATGCTTCTCATATAAATCTCACATTTCACCCTTTAAACTAAGGCAATACATGCAGTGTGATGCCTCTGGTAGAATTTAACATGTATGTTTAACAATTGTTTACTTCAAACAAATGAATGCAAGCAACCCTTGCAAATGTAAATGTAAAAGGAAATGTATGCAAGAGGATCAGTGCAGATAGACTGGGTCCTCTTACACTGAGCATCCACTCTCTGGAAACTGCCATCCGGTTTTGTTGTCTATAGACAGGGAATACAGTTGGCATCTCTATAGATCAATCCCTTTAAAAATGCCTGCAAAAGGCAAGCGACTTGAAAACCAAGGTGGGGGAAAAACAATAATAAATGCATTTTTTAATAGTCATTTTAATATGCATTATTTCATTTTTTTATTTTGGTTTGTTGGTATTTTAAATGGAATTGCTATCGATATTGAATGCAATAGGGGTATTTATATCAGATGACATCTAGAAGAACACTTTTGCCAACTGCTGACTCACAGTTATAATAGGAAGTCTGAAAGGACAGATGTCACAGAAAAGCTCAGAGAACGTAATTAACTTTGCAATGCGGAAAATGCCAAACAGTGTTTTAAGGGTCGCTCTGTCAGATAATAAAGCAGTTAAGACAAAATAGATAACATGTCCCTATTTAAAATAGTAATGAAAACCACTTTATAACATATTTACAAACAGGGCAGCAATCAGGGGGGTACAACCCTGGGCCTCGGCAGAGGGGCTCCCCTTGTGGGCAAGCAGGGAGCTGGATGTCTGTGTGCTGCCCAGACAAAAATACATTGTCCTTTGTGGCCTCTCGCAGTTCCGGTGCTTGTTCAGAGATCAGACCTTACTACACTCAGACTCCAGACACGCACAAAGTGCAATGTGGTTGCTGGCTGCGGTAAGTCCTAGGTGTGCAATGCGGGTGCTCTGGCAAGACCGCAGGTGCAATATTGGTGCTCAGGAAAGGCCTATGGGTGCTGTTTCAAGCAGCGTGGGAGCTGCAAAGTGGTGCTATGACAAGGGGTGTAAGGACAATAAAAGAAATGGAGAGGGGCAAGCCCAGACCATTTGTTCTGTAAGGGGCCCCACATTTTCTGATGCAGCCTTATTGCAAACATAACAGGGTACACTGCAATAAAGATCATTTTTATTTGGCTCAGAGCTTTTTATGACCAGAGTTGGCAGAAATACACTATAGAAGGGACTATGGCAGTATTCCTTTAGTAAATCTGTGTTGATGCGCATTACACTTCAGTACATAATTACATAAAATTACAGGCAATAAATGGTACACTCATGTTTACCTGTTGTGCTTCATCAGATACAAATGCATTTTTCAAGAGTTCCAGGGCAGGAGAAGGATCAACAAATCTTCGATTTGAACCAATCATTAAGGAAAAGAGATACTGGAGTTCCTGCATGAATGCAATATTCCTCTTCTCCTAAAATAAATAGCAATGGGTTTTAATACTAACCATTAAAACATGCCCAGATTCATTTGGGGATAGTCTGTAGCCAACTGCATCATGAATTTTGAACTTCCAATCTTTAGCGGCACACTAGGTTTGATGGGAAATGATTTACACATGCCTTGCCACAAACCAGAGACAGCGAACATTTACCACTGCAGGTGTTGTGGACTACATCTCGCATGATGTGCAGCCTGCCAATGACTGGCTCAACTGATCCCCCTGGAAACCACACCCCCTACACCTATAGAAACTGCGTTCAGGCAAGACGTTGCAAGGGTCACCAGGGAACCCAAGAGTGGTGGGCCTGGTCACAGTAGTGACCCTTTTGACCTCAAGTGTTACGCCAGTACATGTAGCCTAGGAGGAACATAAAATACAAGTTTTGTCATTTTCCTAGAATGTGCATGCGTCAATCTGAAGTAGACAGGGGAAGTCAGAGTCAATTACACATTCATTCGACTGAAGGGACACTAACTAGATCCTTCTAAGGATATAATCCGAAAATAAGCATCTTTAATTTCTGAAGGAACAAGAGACGACAGCATGTCAGTTTCTCTGAATCAGCTGAAGGAATCATGCGACAGTTTATCAACAGCTAGAAGGAGAAACTATTAAGTACAGCATTTATTCTTACATTTTTACTCTAGTTTTCATGAAAAATCAATGGCACACAGTTCCATGGACACTGTACTAATGTACTTGCTGACCTGAATGTATACATATACACAGACTACTTACACTCCGAGTTCGGGACTTCTCCAGCAAGCTAATTGGAAGACTATAACTGTAGACAAGTCTTCGGAACTCCGGCAAGTGGAAGAGGGACTGAAATACAATAAGAACCATAGCTTATAACGTAATAATCCAAGAAGACATGAAATAACGGACAAAATATGCTATATGTAGTATACACACACACACACACACACAACAATGGGGGTTATGTATAAAATGTACAGGGACTATGTTTTTTTGGTTTGTTTGTTTGTTTGTTTTTACCCATCCTGACACTTGCGTCCATCTCCCACTCTGGAAAGTTTCGGGATGCATTAATAAAAAACAAAAAAAGGGCCTGATTGTTTATACAAGGGTTTAAACCGTGCACTGAGCAAATCAGGAGTTCAGAAGTGGAGGAGGTAGTGCAGACTGACGCTTACCATACACAGCTGAAAATCACTACTATGCAATAATTTTCTAATTGACTGGTGCAGTTTTATTAATTTATTCATAATTATACCAGAGTAGTTGGAGACAATTTAAAAATGTTCAAGCCTAATGACGTACACTTGTTAATCCAGCAACAGATGCAGTAGAATAGTGATACTTAGGTATAAAGTATCTTGCAAGTGATATAAACCATAAGTATAAAGGATTTAAAAATCAAATTTTTCAGGCAGTGACAATTATAATTTTCTACTTGATATACAGATATTTAAAAATGTAAGCACATCAGTAATATATTTTAAGATTACAATAAAAAAAAAAAAGAGTAAACCTTTTTCTTTTTTTTAAAGAATACAGTTGCAGCAGAAGTAAGCATAACTAGTTAACACCTTTAACTCATGAAGTGCTGGCAGCAGGGTATGAACTGCATTGACTGTGCACCTATTACTGCATAGGCTTTAAGTAAACCTCATTGTTTTAAATAAAGAAAACAGGCCTTTGCTTTAATTGGTAGTTTAGGTTTCCACATTATGGGAGCTCTGAAAGCAGCTCAATGGAATACACAGCTGGGAACCAATCAAACTGAAAGGGTTATTTCTATCTGTGAGTCATACTAATAAACAGCAAGAAACCAATCAAGTTACAGACCTTATTTTTAACTGTGTCTTAGACTCTCATCACCGGCACCCGGGAATCCTTTCTTTTAATTGCGTGCCACTAACACCAACCATCGAGTCTTAACACACACTCTCAAATTAAAATGAACTGGATAACTCAGTGCCAAGCCGGTGCCTTTCAGCACCCACACAAATTGGCACTCGCTCTGTTTTCAGTTTAGCAAACTAATAGTGTAAACACAACAATTGAACAGTGAGAACCGGCCTTTGTGTGAAAGTATTGCATCTCAGGAGTTTAGAAAAATACCATGGGATCTAAACTTTAAATGTCCGCTATCTTCCTTCAGTTACTGCTCTGCTCCTACCAAGTATGGTAATTAGCAATTAAGACAGTCATCCATTTTTAGGAGACCTTTAATTGCTGAAGATGCTTCCCAGCTAACAATCTAAGCCATCAATTTTATCAGAGTCATTGCTATTTTCCTACAGAATAGCACAGTATAATGCAGTGTTTTAAAGTGGTTCCAGGCACAATGATTTGATGGGGTAGGAGTGTTTTTTAATATATCCATTACTGTAAACTGTTTTAATTCCAATATAACTTATTAATGTATGTACAGGTTTCTCATATGCTAGTATTATAACTAGTTTTCCATTGAAAATTATTTAACAGGGTCTCTGTATTTAATAATGTCCAATAAGTAGGGCTTAGAGCAGGGCTTGACAAATTGAATTTGATTCTAGGAGCCAGCAAAAAATTTTAGGAGCCAGACAATCACGCAAACATACACGCAATTCATAAACACACACACACCAACCCACTTCACATATACACCACACACACACCAACCCACTTCACATATACACCACACACACACCAACCCACTTCACATATACACCACACACACACCAACCCACTTCACATATACACCACACACACACCAACCCACTTCACATATACACCACACACACACCAACCCACTTCACATATACACCACACACACACCAACCCACTTCACATATACACCACACACACACCAACCCACTTCACATATACACCACACACACACCAACCCACTTCCCATATACACCACACACCCCACTTCCCATATACACCACACACCCCACTTCCCATATACACCACACACCCCACTTCCCATATACACCACACACACACCACATTTCCCATATACACCACACACACACCACATTTCCCATATACACCACATTTCCCATATACACCACACACACACACACACCACATTTCCCATATACACACACACACACACCACATTTCCCATATACACACACACACCCACTTCACATATACACCCCCCACTTCACATATACATCTCACATATACACCCCCCCCACTTCACATATGCACCTCACATATACACCCCCCCACTTCACATATACACCTCACATATACACCCCCCCACTTCACATATACACCTCACATATACACCCCCCCCACTTCACATATACACCTCACATATACACCCCCCCCACTTCACATATACACCTCACACATACACATACACACCTCACACACATATACACCTCACACACATATACACCTCACACACATATACACCTCACACACATATACACCTCACATATACAAAAGTTGATTTTTCCCCCCCCCCCCTGTCTTAAGTTGTGAGTGCTGGGTGTCGTCACTTGACAACCCAGCACTCATCCGAAATAGCAAGGAAGAACGGCTGCAGCACGAATAATCCTTCCCTGCTGCCTTACCTCATTGCAGGGCTGGGGAACATTCGTGCTGAAGCCGATCTTCCTTGCTCTTTCGGATGAGTGCTGGGTTGTCAAGTGACGACACCCAGCACTCAGACACGCGTTGCGCGAGGGGGCGGAGCTTACTGTCTGTGCGATCCGCACAGACTTCTCCCCCTCGCGCTGCAAAAATCCACTAACACACGAACGGCAGCAGCAAGGGGGTCATGTAGGGAACGGCACCCGGGGTTTGTCGAGCCCTGGCTTAGAGAGATATGACGACAGCAATAAATAAATAGATTACACTTTATTTTCAATTTTTAGGATTCAGCATAAGCAGAGGTAAGACTGATCAGACTATTCTGTATATCTGATGCAGGCCTTCTCTAAAAAATATTTTCAGGACACTGTAGTTGGAACTGCCCCTTTAAACATACATTTTCTATGTGACATCTTGTAACCTTTAAAGAACACATGTGAAAGTTATTTTACAGGTATTTATGCTGCAGTGTGCATCAATTTTTTAGGATGGTGATCTATTGTCATTAACATGACCTGCCATGCAAAAAAGCATTGCCACAAACCAAAGAAGTGACATAGACCATGACATCCACGAGCTCGCCATATAGCAAGTCTTGTGTAGTAACTTTCAAACTAAACCTCTCTGAGCAGTAGAAATACTGACATATTATTTAACTTTACAAAAAAAAATGCAAAGTTATATTTCCTCTAGACAATTTACCACAAAGCTGGATTTGTTCTAATAAAAAAAATAAAAATATTCTCATCCAGTCAGTTTAAAAGGAAAAGCTAAATGTAAGGTGTAATACACATTGAAAGAGTGTAGAGACAAACATACCGCAATATCCCCCAGCCAGAGATTGCAACAAATATTTGAGTTTTCAAATGTATGGATATTACCGTATTTGCTCGAATAAAGGACAAGGTTTTTCCCCAGAGCAAATGCTCTGCCACTCGTCTTCGAGTTCGTCTTATAAATCAGACCTCAAAATCGAGGTCTGACTAAGACTGGGATCTGGATTCCCCTTGCAAGCAGCCGGTGGATGTCTGACATCCTCTGCTGCTGCCCGGAACTTCCACCGGGACTTCTATGACGAAGCCAGGAGGTCATGTGACATTCCGGTGGTCCGTCATAGAAGCCGGAAGTGTCGGCAGCATCTGAGGATGTCTGCACACATCGCGCAAACATCCACCGGATGCCCCCACTAGCCACCAAGGAGATTTGAAGCAGAGAGGGGGGCATTGGCAATGTCTGGGTGCAGCATATGACTGTCTGGGGGCACAAGGCTGTCTGGGGGGCATGATTGCAAATAAAAACAAGAAATGCTATTTTTTTTCTATCACAATTTTTATTAAATATGAAAAAACAGTTTACATATGAATATATCAAGTAACACTTTTTTCCTATAGGGTAGTCTTATATTCAGACTTTCTTATTCTCCTAAAAGAATATCCAAAATTTGGGGGGTCGTCTTATATTCGAACAAATACGGTACTTTGTGAAACAGGGAACCACAGTTAAGTTTTTTTTATAATATGTTTTATTTAAAAAAAATCTCCAAAACATTATATGCAAAGTTTACCATGAGGAAGAGGTCATCTCATAAATAGGACAAATGTATGTGGTGACTCTGGGGAACAGGTAAAAAAAAAAAAATATATATATATATATATATATATATATATTTATTAGCAGTGTACCTGTATTACAGAACTAAACCAGCAAGTGTTCCCAATGTTCTTCAGCCCTACAGGCCAGTCATCAACTCTCCGCAAGTCATTAGGATTGGGGGCATCTCCCCAAACCTCACAGCGTTTCCTCTTTGGACGGCTTTTATTTGGATTACTTTGGGGCTCATGACACCTGAGGTATAATTAAGAAACAAGTTAGCGCATGGTCAATTAATTATTATATATATATATACAACAGGGAGAAAAGTTAACCGTGTGGAATCTGAATTCAACACTTCAAAACTCTTAAGGTTTCTATATTAAAATATATACAAGGTACAAGTTTACAGACACATGGATGCTATTCTACACAGCAACTAACATGAGTTTACCAGTAGCAATAGTGTCAAATAAAGCTGTAGAAAATGAATTGTTATATGTAATGCAGTTTTCATTTTATACTTCTACCTCATGCAATATCTTTTGAATTCAAGCTTTGGATAACTGCAGGCATTTTAAAGTGCTTTATATTAAGCAACTGATACACTATACACCCACACAAATTTATATATATATATATATATATATATATATATATCACACACACATACTACATATATACACACACACACACATACTACATATATACATACACACACACACACACACACACACTGTGACTACTATAGTCTTAAAAGTCAACTCCACCTCCCACCCAGTTGTTCATTTAGTATTCTCATAATTCTCTGCTATCTCCAGAGGGTAGACAGGGAATATGGGAGTTGTAGTCAATGAGAAGCAGGAGGGCCACAGTTGGATACCTAGCTTCAGCAGAACTTATTTCATTCTCCTGTAAATTACAATGGTTCTAAGCGTGGCAAAACCAGCTTTCGTTTAATTGAAAAATGAAGCAAATAATGAACTTGGTTCCCATGGTACGGATTCAAATACTATTTAGCAGTCAAAGAAGCCAAGACTACGGAACAATCCTAAAAGCATGTATACTATTGCAGGAAAAGGGTATGCGCATTTGTGATGGGTAGAAGAATATACGTTTATTAAAGTATTAGGTCAACAGACATCTGAATCACACTACTTGACCATTGAGCGGCTGACAAAAGTTGGTAAAACACCAGTATCATGTTCAATGCACACAGAAAAATAACAACAGGTGAACACCCTTAACGATTAACGCTTATTTTTACACCATTTTGTTTTAAAAAGTCTTTTTTCCAAGTGGCCATATTATGGAGCTGCTGCTACATGACCTGGCAGAGCCGATTGTTGGGATGTCAAACACAGCTCCTGTGTTGGAGTTCATCTCCTCCCCTGCTATTGGCTGTGTGCAATGCAATTTATGCATGGCCTGTGATCGTCTCTGTGCTGCCATGGGGTGCTGCTCTGTCAAATGGAAGCCCCTTAAGATTTGCAAAGACTAGAGATGAATAACCTTTGAATGGTGCACAGCCTGTTCTTCATAAAAATGGGTATTTTAATGAGGCAGAAGTGGCCCTCTTTAATAGAAGTGTAGATCAGGGGTAGGAAACCTGCGGCCCTCCAAATGTTTAAGGCCTCCATGTTCCATACTCCTCTGTCAGCTTCTTAGCTGAAAGAGCATTATGGGCAATGTAGTTCATCATCAGCTGGAGGGCCACAGGTTGCCTACCCCTGTGTAGATGATAAATTACTGGGTTCTGTTCATTTTTTTTGACAAGGCAATTGTACTCTCTATGCAACATATAAACATTCAGCATTTGCCTCAAATGTTAAGGACATACGGTTACAGGTATACGGTCAATTGAGGTTTTTAACGACAGGGGGATCCTGCAGCTTGCATATAGGTCACTTTTTACAGGTCGGCTGATAGACAGACAACCTGTCCAATAATTACAGGCACATAGATAACGTGAGAAAGACCAGTAAAGTAGAGGAAGAGAATTTGACAGTGAAGTACCTGTTGAGAGATAGTAAGATTTACTGCGTGGATTTGGCAGTATATCTAATCAAAGTTTCTTGAAAGCGGCCTTGTTGGATTACATTTAACATTAATACGGCCATTGAACATTAAAAGGTTCCCTAACTATTATTATAACAGTACATACCTAGTAGAATCTCTGCCATCTATCTGATGGTTTGCAGCCTCTTGTAAGCTGAGAGTAATTGCGGCCTGCAGAGCATCCTTATTGATGATGTCAACCACACCTGAAAATAAGATATTAATAATAACAACAATGTGCATATTATAAGCTGCAGAAGGTGACAGTACATTACAGTAAAATGAAAAAAAAAAAAAAACCTTGTTTTAACTCATGGAATGCCAAACAAAGAAGCAATATACTGTATGACTAGGATTCTCTAGATTCACCTTCTGCAGTAATATGTCCTAAAGATGGATTTTTTTTTTTTAAAAAGAAAGGAAGGCAGATGCCATTGTACGTGGTATTGAAAGGACTAGTAGATCCATAGTAACATTAAATGTAGGATTCCTCATATCTTAACAGGTTAATGCCACTAGCAAAGTCAATACCCATGTATTTTAACATGTATAGCTTGGAGGAAAGACGTAACAGGGGGGATATGATGGAAACATTTAAATACATAAAGGGAATCAACACAGTAAAGGAAGAGAGTATATTTAAAAGAAGAAAAACGACCACAACTAGAGGACATAGTCTTAAATTAGAGGGGCAACGATTTAAAAGTAATATCAGGAAGTATTACTTTACTGAGAGGGTAGTGGATGTATGGAATAGCCTTCCAGCAGAAGTGGTAGAGGTAAACACAGTCAAGGATTTTAAGCATGCGTGGGATAGACACAAGGCTATCCTAGCTATAAGACCGGGAGACTAATAAAAGTACTCCAAAAAAAAATTGGGCAGACTAGATGGACCGAATGGTTCTTATCTGCCGACACATTCTATGTTTCTAATACATTTTTTTCAAGGGAGATATAACAACATGTAAAGCTGATTAACTTCATTAACTGATTAACTCATGCTTTGCATACCAAGGCATTTTATATAAACAAATATACACAGTATTTATTTTTATAAAGAAAATCTCTGAGGAAAAAATAAAAAAAACTGAAGCAGTATAACCAAAGGGAAAATAACCTTTGTAAAGAGAACATGAATTTACTCTTCAGAACATACCAGATATCCCTTGATGGTCAGTGGCACTTCCTCCAGTGTCAGATGGTTCAGCTGCCAGTATTTTTGAGTCTGGCTCCTTGGCACATTCATCTGTGAGAAAGCCGACAGCCCGAGTGATGTCATTACTACTGGCCTAAGAAATGGGAAAAAAAAAGATATAATGTGGCAAGATATACTTTGTGCTAGAAATGCTGATAGACGATGTCACGTTAATATTTCTAGATTACCATACACCTTAACTAGGTCTGTTGATCACCTTTGAAAATGTAGATCTCTCTGTACTGGCAAAGAGAGACAGTCGCCAACCTCAGTGGACTGCCTGCATCCCAGCTGCTGGTCAGATGATAAATTGGCATGTACTTTCAAAAGTACATGCCATTTATTCTCATTCTAGGGACTATAATTCTTCCACTTGTGCTTCTATATTAGTGAAAAATAAAGTTTATTTTGTTCTTTAAAGAATATTGCAAAAGTTGCTGAAAAAATATTAAGTCCACAAAATTAGGCCTTTAAATTCAAAGCGGGATTAAACTTTTAAAATTTGCCATAGTAAAAAGTTCACTTAATACTTACTTATATTGTGCTGGAACAATCGACTTGCATATAAGGCCTGAGCATGTTCTGTGTTTTCTGTTCTATCTACTCAGTCATCAATTTCTTGTGTAACTCCTCTACTGGCTCAACACTCTTTTCTGCCCCCTTCTAATTCACGGTCATTCTTTCGACCTGGTCATATTAGCATTTGCGTTCTTATTCATTCCTTCTTTAATATCATTCTCCCAAACAGTTCACATTTGCATTCTCATTCATTAATACTTTCCTTCCCAGCTTGCATGACTGACACACAGACAAACCAGTTGGTGAACCCAAAAGGTCACTCAACAGACTCAGTAAAGCACCAGTTTTACAAAATTATTTCTCCCAAGCCTTTGTTTATTTGGGAAATCTTTTGAATGGTGCTCCACATAAGTATATCCAAAATATTGAGGGGGGGGGGGGGTAGTAACTCTGTAAATAGTCTTCTAACTGGACTTTTGCTTCCTGTGGTGCTTTTCTGCATTGAGACGATTGTACATGCATACTCTCACAAGACTCAGTGCTCAACCCTATAACGCTTAGGATATTATGAAGATTATGGGAGTGTGCATCTCAAGTGTACTTTATGCAATTTATGGCTGCAATGATTAAAATTGACTGATGTCAAAATCACATTTTAAAAAAAATTAGATAGCTTCCTAGATCAAAGAAAATATAGAACAGTTGACACCCGCAAAGCAGAGAAATGATGCCCATTCTCGACTATTATACATCTTTAAAATATCAAACTTGAATATACATTTTATTGAAAACTCGAAAATTGCAAAATAAACCAAAAAAAAGTTATGAATACCTCCAAAGTAGTCAATTTTATTATTAAAGTGGCCCACAAGCTGGTCTGTATGCAAAGCTGGAATATGTTTTTTTTGTTATTTTAAGTGGACATTATTTTATTCTCTAGCAAGAATTGTTGGTCCTGTGGACGAGGTAAGTACTGGGAAGGGGGGAGGAGGGAGGCAAAACCCTGGCATATTGGAGGGGCAAAATCCTGGCATATTGAGGGGAAAATCCTGGCATATTGAGGGGAAAATCCTGGCATATTGGAGGAGCAAAATCCTGGCATATTAAATGTCATTGAGGGGCAAAATCCTGGCATATTGGAGGGGCAAAGTTTTATACGGCGAGTATATCCCAAACTCTATATTTTAACTGGAAATGTTGGGTGGGGATCGTCTTATACGCCGGAAAATATGCTATATTATAATAATAGAATAATAATAATAATAATAATAATAAGGTACATCTTAAAACCAAAATGGAAAGGAATAAAAAAAGCAAGTGTCCCATACAACAGGTCTTTGTAAGTTTAACATACAGAGTTGACTCACTACAAAAAAAATTTTAATAAAATAATGTGCTCCTAAAGGAAAAATAACATTGACAAGTATAATATATTAACATTGCTTTTGTGCAGATTGTATATAATATGCTGACCTTCAGTGCTTCGTTAAGCAAGGCAGTATCTTGAATCCCTGTGATCTCCTTCAATTGATTAAGCAGCATTTGAGGCTCCTGGAATAAGGTATAAAAATACATGGTAAGTTTAAATGGCTTAAACACAAAAGCATGCAGGGCTGCTTCACTTCCTGTTTTGTGAGCCTTATCTTTAGTACAATATTGTGTACGTTAGAACATATAATTTTTTTTTTTTTATATAATATAAACACACACACACACACAAATATATATACTAGAGTTAGATTCTTAATACGTATTTGTTTAAACCACAAGCTACTATAGAACATATCCAAAAGTACAAATCGGGGGGCTATGTACAAAAGTGTTGCTGCGATAGAAATGATAGAAATGAGTACAATTGCACCAGCAGCACCAAAACAGTAACAAGTGTTGTAATTATTGTTCGAAATGTAGATGATGTATTAGAAAAAGGAATCTAGTGCCCATTTAAGATCAGGTTATATCACCTCAGGGTTCCTCTCACCCCACACATATATAAATCCTATTTAGGCAGCTTTTTAAATACCATATAGACATAATATAGATCAGGTTTACAGTTAGAAACATTTAAACATAACTCTCATTATCTTTAGGAAATACTGCAGTGTCAATACCTCATCATAAACCATATTCTGAGATGTATTTATAACATGATTCATATTAGACTTTAGGATGTTTGCTGAGAATGAGGAACTTCACCTCCCACTCCCTACAACACACAGCATATTAACTAAGGATAAACTGATAAGTCAAGCGGTCTGGAGCAGAGCAGTGGATGTCACAGTCTGGGATATAGTCAGACTCCCTGGGCGGCTAAGTGCAGTGGGACATATAAGGAGGCAGGGGAATGCAAAGTAGTTTGATGAGCTATTTTAAGGCCAGTTACACATGCCATTTGTGTTTGTCATTCTTCACAATGAAGTGTCAGCATCAATCCCTGCGTACAAACGAAACAGCTTCTCTTCTCTTGCTCACACAATAGTTAAATATGGTGGAGGAGCACACGGCCCTCCTACTCGTACATACGTATATTTATATGCATATCAAGATGGAGTACTTGCCATTTTATTGTACACATACAGATAAAAGCTACAATACCAGTATCATAGAGTTTAGAGGAGTGATTTCTAAGCTATGCACTGCAGATGTTACCCAGTCACACTGATGGACCACCATGGGATATGTAGCTCCCAAACATCCACATTGGCAAATTCAGCTATTACTGTTTTAGAGTGTAAAATATTTAAAGGCAGACTTAAATACAAATTCCAGCCGCCATAACGAATACAATCTCTACGCTGCTGGCTCCTTACATTTTTTTACATTGAAATCTAGGCAGATACCATTTTACTGATTACTGAATTATCCCATTTACTATTCAGTATGTTAAAAGAGCAAAATGTATTAAAAACAACAAAATAAAAGATCAGGTTGCTTCAAAAATGACATGTTGATTGATGTAGTAATTGCACCATTTAAACCAAAATAGCATATTTTAAAACAAAATTCCAATCATGATTTTTCATCTTCTTTTATTTGCTATTATGGCATTGACTTCAAATGTGTTATTCTTGAACCTTATGGCCCCAACTTGTTCAATTCGCCATATAATATTTGCGGTCTAAAGGGAATCATATAGATTCTCCAGGCCAAGATCCCCAAACCCAAACCATTAAAGGGACAAATTTAGTCTTATCAAATAGATGAATTGCAGATTTCACCACAATTTGGCTATTGGCCCAGATAACACCTACCTGGATAGACCACTAAGTTTAAAAATCCTTAATTGCTTTGATTTCAAGGGGGTTGAGGCTTTTTTATTAGATGAGACTTTAAACTTCCATTTGGAAATAATAAATAAAAATTTAATTTTAATTCCCTCTATAATAGCTGCACTTAACAACTTTTCCAAATCTTTGTATGTTCAAATTATATGTTGCAATGTCAACATTTTTATATTATGTGTATATCATTTATGATTGTATCTGGCTTTATATATTTTGTCCACTTATTTAATTCTTTGCTATCTGAGAGAAGTCATGTGGCAAAGGTTTTGCTTTTCTTTGGTTAGGATTATTTGGCTAATTAATGAACTTTATTGGTGACCCTTTATTACTAACACGTCTCCTCCCATTAGCCTATGATTAAGTGCCTTTTAGGCACGAAACGCATAAGGCGTTAATTCACTTTTTGTTTCCCCCCCCCCCACTATGTACCCGTATATATGATTCATTAAACTGGCTTTCTTTTCTACCACATTCCGTCTTTTCTTCTTTTTTGTTTAAAACAAAAAAAAAAACTCTCTTATTCAGAAGACTTCTTCACAACCTACATATAATAAATAATTTAACATTTGGTAAATCAAAAAAGGACTAATTTATCCTTGATCCTAAATATTTGTTGGAAAACCACACACAGCTCAGCACAAGCTTGACAAAGACCCATCGGGTCGAAACGTTGCCACCTGATTAAAAATCCACGTCACTTTATTTGTGCTGAGCTGTGTGTTGTTTTTTATATTCTGTGGGGACCTGGTGGAGTTTTGATCATTAGTTATTGCCTAAATATTTGTTGGCCATTGTTTTGGCAAGTAGCCTACATGAATGGCCCAAAGGTGGTTTCCCCATGCCCTAATTTTAAAACACATTCCCAGAGTTATAACACATCTGGACCTAAAAGAAGCACCTAATATGAGCTATAATTGTATTTGATAGTTCAGGGTGAAATCATTGTGATTAAGGGTAAGATGCATAAAACAGCTATCCCTGTGTTTAGAGTGCTACACACAGTGACAAGCCGCAGGGCTTAAATCTCCCCTGGGTCAGATCAGATCACATAACTACATGCTGATGGGAGTTATTTATCAGCATTTAGTTGGCTGACATGGTATAACAGTTGGAACAGCAAAGAACTTTAAAAACACCCTGGAGCGGTGACATTATTTAAGTGGGTAGGCGATACTGTATCATTAATTGAATGCACAGAGAGCTTGGAAGATAAACAGAAAGATGCATGTCAGAGCAACTCAAGAATGGGCATAAATTAAGGGTATGATCTAAGTGTGAATCATTGTACTGGGAATTTATGGAGTGCTTTATGTTATTTGTTGCTTTTCACCTCGTTATTAGCAAGCAATTCAAAATTAACGATTACACCAAGTTTGTGTAGAGAAATGCAAAAAATAAAAAGATCCATATTTGCTTGGCTACCAAAAACGTGGGTATTTGATCTGCAAATCTGTTTAAATAAATGGCATCTGACCTCTGAAATAGAGGAAGCCTGGTTTAAACTCGAAAAAGAAGCAACAGGATTACCTGATATGTCATTAATTCTGTGTTTAAATGAAAGGGCATATAAAGAACTATTAGACTCTATGGCAGCAAGCTATATAGCCGACCTTATAAATATATGGAGGAAATTTAAAAAAAGACTGGGCATAGAGGGCCGGATCATATCCTCCACCCCGATCACTATATTAGAATTTAATATAGAAAATTTTTCTGTGAAAAATTGGAATGAAAAACAAGTTCTCACTTTCGCAAACATAGTAGAGGGTGAATCTGTTAAACACTTTTCACAAATTCAGGAAGTGCTAAATGTCCCCTCAAGAGAACTGTTTACGTACTTGAGAATAAAGAACTACATAGACCTTACACAGAGAAAGGGAAAAAAAGAGGTGTCAATATGCGAATTAGAAAGAACTTTCCCTAAAGAAGATAACCCCAAAATGCTTCCCATCTATTATGAATGGTTAAACTCCACAGAAAGAGAAGAGAAACCCAAAGCTTGGCTAACTTGGGAAAAAGAACTAGGTATAGAGTTCGATAATAAGCAGTGGATCAACTCCCTAACTGAAGTTAGGAAATGTGTTAAATATCTAAATATAATAGAACTCCACTGTAAAATGATATACAGATGGCATCTAGTACCAGTCATTTTAAATAAAATAGACAAATCGAAATCATCCCTATGTTGGAGATGTAAGTTAGAGGAAGGAACTCAAGCGCATATATGGTGGAGTTGTCCCGCTCTAAAACCATTATGGAAAAGAGTGTTAAAAGAAATAACTCAAATAGTTGGGGAAAAATTAATTATAAACATAGACGCCGCCCTTTTACATTTACAGTTACCAACTCCCTCATTTGATAAGAAATATCTTTTGATCCACATCCTTATGGCCACAAAATTGGTGATTGCACGCCATTGGAATCAAATAAACTGCCCTCAATGGCAACAAGTAAGGCATCAAATTAACTTCCAATATAAGATGGAATTGGGGTTCACAGAAAACCAAGGATTCAAGCGATCACAAAAATGTAAAACAAGATGGGAGCCTTGGACTAGATATACTCAGGAAATAGATTACATAGGTTGAAGAGTAGAATAATGATTCTGGTGGCGCCTCCCCCCCCCTCCCCACCCCTCCCCACCCGTTGTTTGTACTATATGTTTGAGTGCAGTCTGTTATTAAGTTGATTCACCAATATTTAAACCTGATAAATTCATGACAGATATCTGTAATATTGGAAGTATGCAGACTGTGCCTTTGTCTAATGTCAGCTGTTTTTAATGTTTTTGTATGACCTTTTTGTAGCATCAATAAAAGGAAAGAAAAGAAAGGGAAAAAAAAAAATCTGTTTGAAGAAGGCATACTAAACAAAAATAGAAATAATGTAACAGTGGAAGCACTGAATAGGTAGTATGTCGAATGAGTCAACTGCTCTATATTGAAAACTAGTAATGGTCTACTGAATAGCAAGACTTAGAAATAGTAAATCATATCATGAAAAGCAAAAATACAACATGATGCAGTCTGGCATTTATCTCAGGCAACACTTAGCAGGAGACAGTCACTATGTTTACGAAACTGAACATACATAACCACGCTGGTCTTCTTCATCAAGTTGCACAAAACAGGGGATTTTCCAATATCGGTAGGACATGGCTTACAGGTGGTGAGCAGATTAATTCCTTTCAGCTGGGACAACTTGTGAAACTACTCTCTGTTCCCCATCTGTTAGATCTTGTGCAGAGTGTATTAAAAGAACTAGTTCATGAATAAGTGAACCAACTAGTCAGTCATACAAATATGATATAGAAAGAAAAAACTGGGTGCGCTGCATATAATCACCAAAAAAGAAGCACTAATGCCACTTTATCTAAAAAAAACAAAACAAAAATACTAAAAAAAAAAAAAATCATACAGGGAAATTTAATGAATGTCAGCCATTGGAGTACTTTAGGATTGTTGAACATCACATGGACAACACGAGCAGAAACATGGGTTTACTTTAGGGAGATCATGCCAAAGTAATCTTATTGATTATTTTGATTAGGTAACTAAAATAATAGATCAAGGTTGTGCAGTAGACAAAGTGTATCTAGATTTCTGTAAGGCTTTTGACACTGACACACACACAGAAGGTTTATCAATAAACTGCATTCTTTGAGTTTGGATTACAATATGGTTGAATGGATTAGGCAGTGGCCGAGTGACTTATAGAGTTGTAGTAAATGCAGTTCTTGTTACTAGTGGGATACCTTAGCAATCTGTACCTGGACCCATTCGCTTTAATATTGCTATTAGTAATTTTACAGAAGGTTTTGTTGATAAGGTATATCTTTTTGCTGATGATACAAAAATTTGCAACAGGGATGACGTTCCTGGAGTGATAAGCCAAATGGCAAAGGGCAGAGTGTAGAACATAGCTCAACAATTCCCAGGTTGCCATGTTGACCAAGAACAGAGACCTGGCACCTGGGTTTTGCCATCCCTACTGTAATCTTTGGTGCAATCTTCAGAGTCTGTGCCTCTCTGACCCCCCCCCCCTACTTTTAGAGTCAGAATGCTGGGGCAGGAAAGTACAGACTAACCTTCATTACAAGAGACCTGTGCGAGTATGTGACAATGTATTTGTGACCACTTGTGTATGTGAAACAGTATGTGTGACTAAATATGTGTACATATGTAAGTGACTGTGTATTTTAGGGCTCGACATATAATTCCCATCCAACTATTGGATAATTACCCCTACATCCCTTTCCTCAGATGTTGAGGTTAGGACAGTATGAAATCTTTCATATCAGGGCTTGACATTTAATTCAGTTCTAGGCTTGAGAAGACCTACTAAACTGGTTCATGGAAAATATAGACAAAAGAAGGTGAGTGAGAGTTAATAAACTAAAAAAATATATAATAAAATATGTGAAAAAGTGACCATACAAAGGTGTGATTAAAAAAAAAAAATATCCAGACAGGCCTGTAGTGTCACTGTTCGTATTATGTTTTTATGTTCGTATGAGGGCATTCTCCACCGAATTATCCTGTAAGCACAAATATAATTGTTTTTATTATACCATGTACCCTGAGTGATCTTTCCACGTGTCCCTTTTGGGTTCTCCACTGGACTTAATAGAACAAAATGATGTTCTTTAGCGTGTAATGGGGCCTGTACTCCCCTCTTTATAACAGTTGTGTCTAAATATGGCAATGTTGCACTTTTTTTTTTTATATTCACATGTACTGAGATTCGTATACTTTTAGTTTATTTACTTTGCTTAATCGCTTTCTTTTGTCTACATTTTCTATGATTACAAGTGTTAAAAGGGAGAACACTGGCAGAGTTTGAGGCATACTGTAATAAGAAGTGCTCATTTGGTCTTTACACGGATTCATGAATAGGAGGATATCTTACCAGGAATGGTCAAAAGATCTTAACATGCATAATATAATTGCACCATCGGCGTGTGTGCCTATGTAAAAAGCAGACTTCAGATAAATTTCGGGGGATCTGCTTAAAAGCACCTAATTATTATCGGAGAACCTCTGCCAAACAGTGTTTGACTGAGGTCTTGCTCCCCACACTGTAACCCCCAAGGTCTTAAATTAGAGGGACAAAGGTTTAAAAGTAATATAAGCAAGTATTACTTTATTGAGCAGTGGATGAATGCAATAGCTTTCCAGTAGAAGTGGTAACGGTTAACACAGTGAAGGAGTTTAAGCATGTGAAAATTAAAGTGTCTGGAGCGCTAAAAACAATTGTGAAAAAGTGTTGCAATCAAATTATACTCATAAACCAGGATTTTCTTCTAAGATCTTTTTGAAGTCAACTTGAAATTAGGAGTCACATATGCAAAACTAAAATGGAAAAAAATTGTTGATAGAAAGGTGTCACAACACACAGTGCATCACAGTATGTTGTGCATGGTGCTGCGTAGCTGCAGATGAGACAGGGTACATTGATGCAGATGAGACATAGTGGGCATCTGAGCATCAGAACTTGACCACAGAGCAGTGGAAGAAGGTGGACCGGTCTAATGAGTCACACATTATCTTTTACATCAAGTGGATGGCCGGGTGCATGTGCATTGCTTACCTGGAGAACACATGGCACCAGGATGCACTATGGGAAAACTGCATCCTGCTGAGTTAAAAAAAAAAAAAAAAGAAGACTAGCAGACTAGATGGGCCGAATGGTTCTTATCTGCTAACACATGCTATGTTTCGAATTGGTAAAATCACAAAAAAACAACCAATGTGACAAGAACATTGTTATTTTCAATACTTCATAATAGCAAAAAATGGGCAAAGAAAACGCTAACAGCAGCTGGTTGTGGATGGTGGCATGGTGCTTTCATTCACAGCATGGTACCATCTAGCTCTGCCATAATCAATATTAGCATGCTAGCATATCTAATCGGCTGACCACAAAAAGGGTCACTCGCCACTATACTCGGCCAAATTTACTGGTCAGGTGTGGCACATAGCAGCCAAAACATATTACAAAATAAACACATATCATGCCAAGGACAAAACAAAATTAATTTGGTAAATTAAGTTAATAAGTATCAGAACATGATGTCAAAACTATGCAACTGATAATTTTAAACAAAACAATCCATCTCCCACTCTTTAGCAGAAATCATTGGATTTTTTGTTTTGAAACAAAGATTCAAATATAAATCTCCTGGTCTAAAACAAAAATGAATATCCCTCTCTTACCTATAAATAGGTACATTTCCATTTGGTAAAAGAAATGTTAAAAAAGGGCAGGTTTTCTTCCTTTTCCTTTGGGAATGGCTTGGTGTAGCCTGAAGATGGTTTCGTACACTCCCTAGTTTTAGCACATTTATCAAAATGTAAAAAAAAAAATCAACAACTTTGAGCGATAGTTTAATGTACATTTGAGATTGATACCATTACTAGTAAGGTCAATAAAAGTGAAGAAGCAATTACGGTTGTCCCACCTAAAACAGATAAGTAAAGATATATTCTGGGTCAAATTCAAAGCAATAAATAAGGACATTCCACTGGGTCCTTTTTTAGGACTTGGTCCCAAAAAAAGATTTTATAAATAGTTGCTTCTTAGCAGAAGAGTTTTTTTTAATGTTTATTGGGTATGAGAGTGTACTATGCAGTACTTATTATCCCTTTCAAATCACAAAGAAAGCTTTTGGGTTGTTGTACAATGAGTGCAGTACTAAATTTAGAGCAGTCACAATGAACCCTGCAGACCCTCAGTAATATCACTGTGCCCCCTAACCTCCCTGTTACAGACATAGTTCATATCCTTAAAGACATGACAGGGATCATGCTCGCCACATCTCTGGGGGTCACTACTGTTAATTCGTCCATAATCAATGCACTCTTCCTCTACTTCCTTCTCTCTGTGCCCTTTTCACCTGACTTCTACCCCGCCCCTATTTCCTCTTCGACTTTGACACCCCCCCCCCCCCCCCCCCCCCCCCCCTTTCACTCCCTCACCGTGCTGGGGTGGGCCTCCCTTTCATTTCTGCACTCTTTGTCTTCCTCCTCCACCTCGGGCTGCCTCTCCGCGGTCATCGTTTCACCGGACACACGTTACCGGACAAGCGCGCGCCTCCAGCGGCACCAGCCTACAGCGAGCGGAGGACACGCCCACACTGGTTCATACAGGAGGCGCGCGATGCCCTCACTAGCACGTGCGATCTAGTCTCCCCCCTAACCATGACGTGCTGATGGTGACGCCCCACTGTCACGCCTTCTATTCACCCTGTAGTAATTGCGATGCCTTGCTCTAGACTTAAGGTCAGCGGTGCCAAGTCAATGGCATCCCGCTGCTGTTTGCTGTGGACTATGTTTCCCAAAATGCTCAGCAAGCCCATAGGAAATCCCACAAAATCAATGAAAGTGTTTTTTCTTTCTTTTTAAAAGCTCGATAATTAAAGCTTTTATTTTATAGCTGCAGGAAACATTACCTCCATGGAGGAAAGTATAATAAGCATTTTATACACAAGTAGAATATATTGGTTAAAACACATTGGTGTATTTCAAGGACAAATGTAGTCAAGTTATTAAGGTGTGTTTAATTAACAGATTTCACTAAATATAGCAGTTTTAAATAGAAATCCTTTAATGAAAGAAAACAAAGTACCATATTGAGTCGGCTTTGCCCTGTATAGCTCAACCAGAGGGCAGACATGTTTAGAAACATGAGTGAGATGAATCAATGTCTGCCCCCTGATAGAGCTAAACATAGCAAAAAGGTTTCAATAAAGTATTTTCTTTTCTTTCATTGTTGCATTTAAAATGCCTATACTTTCATTTAAACAGAACTTACTATTTTGCCTGGTCTGGTGCCCTAAATATGAATGTGCTTTCAAAGTACTTTAACATGCATGTTTTACATTTTGCATTGCTTAAAATATAAACTACTTACATCTAGATAAAATTGTGAAATTACAGTTGGCAAGAAACCTGTACCAGTCAGAGTTTAGGATCTACAATGCAGGACCTGAAATAAGTGGATTTTTAAATCTTCTTGTACACCAGTCACTCGGTTTTTGAGAGGTAGTAGCTGGTCTTCGTTCCAAATCAGAGTTACCTTTGGTTAAGCCGCGGGCACTGCTGAAAGGGTAAATTGCTGCACCTCTACCTCTCTCCAAACACTGGATAGGGAAGTATGAGACTGTAGGTTCACGAATGAATGAATTTTCGATACTGGACACACAACCACTGGTACTGAGATACTGGATACCGGACACACAGCCACTGCTACTGAGATAATGGATACTGGACACACAGCCACTGCTACTGAGAAACTGGATACCAGACACAGCGACTGGTACTGAGATACTGGTTACCGGACACACAGTCACTGGTACTGAGATACTGGATACCAGATACAGCCACTGGTACTGAGATACCGGATACTGGACACACAGCCACTGGTACTGAGATAATTGATACCAGACACATAGCCACTGGTACAAATTACATTTGTTGTCAAATCAAAGTTGTTAAGTTTTGTTAGTAAAAGCAACAAATCCTTTTTATTTTGCCTTTTGAAGACACTTGGGTTTATTTACTGAACATCAACTTTGACCAACCCTGATGTGATCAAAATAATTCCTACCTAAAAAAAAAATACTATAGTCATTAGAAAGTTAATCTTTGGATACTGTAGCTAACACAGCTAACTTAGAATCATATTTTATCATAGTCCCTCATAATTTTGGATAACAGAAAATGTAATCCAAAACACACGGAAAGATTTCAAGAGCAGCTCAACTCATGAAACCCACCAGCAAATCTGACTTTCCAAGATTAGCCCCTCTCCAAGTCAAACCAATTTACTAAAGGTTGTCAAAGGTTTCTTGGACACAGCAGGAGATTGTTTTACATGAAGTCTCACTTTCCTTACCAAACCCAATAGAATTTCCAAACCCAATAGTATTCTATCTACAACTACTGAGAATAGATCACCTCTACCCTTCACCCAAAACTAGGGTTGCCAGATGATGGCTAAAATACTGGACACCACAACCCCTTAATTCCCTAGAAACCAATGCAAATGGCAAATTTTGACATCATAGTTTTTCCTGGACCGTGGACCCAGATACCTGAATATTTTGATGGTCAAAACTTCGCACATGGCATCCCACCACAAGCCATTTAAAAATATATGTGCCAATGTGTTTGATTTTCCTCAAGCATTGGTTTAATTTTGTTATTTTATTTGTAATATTTGTAATAGTTTTTACTTTATTAAATGGTGTTTGAAATGTGTAAAGGCAAAATCTTCAGTACTTTGACCCACTCAGAAAATAAATGATATAACCTAAAAATTCGACAAACATTATATAATATTATATAATATTATGTATTAATATTAAAATAATACAATATTAAAATAATAGTAATATAAATAATACAAACTGGCTGCAGTTCTGTTGGTTTATCTAATATGCATTAAAGTATTAAAGGAGCTTGTAGTAAAAGCTGTATTTTTCACGTGTGTGGATCAATCATTTAAATCGATACCGAATGTTGGTTCTTTAAATCTCACTTACGTTTCAGCAAGTAACAGCTAAGGTAACATTATTGTCATTAAAGTAAAGGTGAAAAGTGGTCTAATATTGTCATGATTCAGTGGCGTACCTACCGTTGCTGCAGGGGTCGCAGCTGCGACCGGGCCCATCACTCGGGGGGCCTAGGTGCCCTGTCGACCCCTGCAAAAAAAAAAGTGTGGGCAAACGGGGTAGCTGCCCTATTCATTCATGGGGCCCAAAGCAGCTGCCCCATGGGCCCTTGCTGCCCTTGTGAACATCTTACACGGAGACAGCCACGATCAGGCAGCAGCCGTGAGTCGGCATCCACCAGATCACAGCCGCCGGAAATAACAACATCATATAGATGGCTGTATAGAGGAGGTGACCGACGAGCAGCATACAGGTATGCACTGTGGGAGGGGGGTGTTAATTGGCATATTAACAAGCAAATGATGGGCAAAATATGACTGGCAAATGATGGGCAAAATAATACTGTCAAATGATGAGCAAAATATGACTGGTAAAAATGAATGGTAAAATAATACTGGTAAATGAATGGTAAAATAATACTGGCATATTAATGGTAAAATAATACTGGCATATTAATAGGAAATGGGCTGTGGCATATTCATGGGCAGGCTAATGGTGGACGACGAGCAGCATACAGGTACTGGGGGAGGGTTGGTTTAATTGGTATATTAACGAGCAAATGGTGGGCAAAAAAACACTGGCAAATGATGGGCAAAATATGACTGGCAAATGATGGGCAAAATATGACTAACAAATGATGGGCAAAATATGACTGGCAAATGATGGGCAAAATATGACTGGCAAATGATGGGCAAAATATGACTGGCAAATGATGGGCAAAATATGATGGGCAAAATATGACTGGAAAATGATGGACAAAATAACACTGGCAAATGATGGGCAAAATAACTGGCAGATGATGGGCAAATAACACTGGCAAATGATGGGCAAAATAATACTGATACATGAATGGCAAAATAACACTGGCAAATGATGGACAAAATAATACTGGCAAATGATGGGCAAAATAACACTGGCAAATGATGGGAAAAATAACTGGTAAATTATGGGGAAAATAACACTGGCAAATGATGGGCAAAATAATACTGCCTAATGAATGGTAAAATAACACTAGCAAGTGATGGGCAAAATAATACTGGCAAATTATGGGCAAAATAACGCAAATGATGGGCAAAATAACACTGGCAAATAAAGGGTAAAATAACAATGGCGAATGAATGGCAAAATAACACTGGCAAATGAATGGTAAAATAATACTGGCATATTAATGGCAAAATAAAACACGGAGGAGACTGAGTACTGGGGAAGGGGATGGCATATTAATGGTAAAAATGGCTGTGGCATATTAATTGGCAATCTGAATAGCTGTGGCATATTAATGGGCATTCTAATCATGGCATAAAGGGGAAATTGGCTGTGGCATATTAATAGGGAAATTTGCTGTGGCCAAAATGATACCGTGGCATGTTCTGCAGGGGCAGTTCAGGTGGGACAAAGTGACACTGTGGTATTTTCTGTCGGGAAAATTTACACTGTGGCATGCCAAATCGTGTGGGTGAAATATGAGTACAAGCCAAGGGCTGTGGGTACTGTATAGTGTTTTGTTAAGACCTTTAGGTGCAATGTGGGTGCAGAGGAACGTAATAAAAATAAGAAATTAACAATTTTTCAATAACATTTTCATTACATATGAAAATAATTGAATATAATATTAAAAAGTTCATATAAGTATACATGCAGTTAGTTATATACATATATTTGGGGTCCACCTCAAGCTCTTGAAAAGGCTGGAAATATTTTAATCTTTTTTTGTGGTCAGAAAAGTAATATTACTTTACTGAGAGGGTGGTGGATGAATGGAATAGTCTTCCTTAACCCCTTAGTGACATGACTTTTTTGGCTTGTCCGACGCTTGGTGATATGGGATGTTTTAACATTTCTGAGGTGTTTGTGTTTTGCTGTAATTTATTTCTGTCTCATTTAGTGTACCCGCACAAACTATATATCGTTTTTATCGTTATAAGAAGGGCTTTCTTTTGATACCATTATTTTGATAATAGCATATAATTTGATGTAAAAAATATAATAAAATATGGCCGAAAAAATTATTTGTTTATGACTTTTATTTGAAAATCGTATACTCATGTACAAGAGACAACAAAAAAACACTGCTAAAAAGTTTCTAATATATGTCCTGAGTTCAGAAATAGCCCATGTTTTTATGTTTTTGTGCTTTTTTATTCATGTTACAGGGCCAGAACTATAAGTGGTGCAAAGCTATTTTAAAATCCTTTCTTTCAAAATTAACGATAGTGACATTGTAACACTGATTTCTGTACTAAATCCATGAATGACCGCCAACATGTACATATTTTTGAAAACTAGACAACTCAGGGCATTTAACTTGGGGTATTTTGACACATTTCATGTAGCCATTTTACCACCAATCTATGCCAAAGTTTGCAGAAAAAAATCTTTTTTTTTAATTTTTCACATATATTGCAATTTAGGTAAACATTACCTTAAAATGTGAAGGGGTATTTCCAAATAACACCTCAATATGTGTTCAGCAACATCTCCTGAGTACAGGGATACCACCCATGCATAGGTTTGTTGGTTTGTTTTGGGGCTAAAAGGCCACATTTAGGGGGTGCGCATTTTGGTTTTCCAACTTGGAATTCTGACATGCAGAAAACTTGTGCCCATGTCCCATTTGGGACATTTTTGAAGCCAGAAAGTGTATTCTACCCCACAAAACCATATATTTTTTTAAACTAGACACCCTAGGGTATTTCAAATGGTAGTATTTTAACACTTTCCATGCACTAATTATACTACCAGCCTATGTCAATGTTTTGGGTAGTAATTTTTTTTCACATACATTGTACTTTGGGCATGAATTCACAGATCCTGTTATATGTCAGTGCCAAACAACACCTCAATATGTGTTCAGCAACATCTCCTGAGTACAGGGATACCCCCCATGTATAGGTTGGTTAGGTTATTTGGGGGTTAAAAGGCCACATTTGAGAGGTGCGCTTTTTGGTTTTCCAACTTGGAATTCTGACGTGCAGAAAACCTGCGCCCATGTCCCATTTGGGACATTTTTGAAGCCAAAAAGTGTATTCTATCCCACAAAACCGTATATTTTTGAAAACTAGACACCCTAGGGTATTTCAAATGGTAGTATTTTAACACTTTCCATGCACTAATTATACTACCAGCCTATGTCAATGTTATGGATAGTAAATTTTTTTCACATACATAGTATTTTGGGCATGAATTCACAGATCCTGTTATATGTCAGTGCCAAACAACACCTCAATATGTGTTCAGCAACATCTCCTGAGTACAGGGATACCACCCATGTATAGGTTGGTTAGGTTATTTGGGGGTTAAAAGGCCACATTTGAGAGGTGCACTTTTTGGTTTTCCAACTTGGAATTCTGACGTGCAGAAAACCTGCGCCCATGTCCCATTTGGGACATTTTTGAAGCCAAAAAGTGTATTCTACCCCACAAAACCATATATTTTTGAAAACTAGACACCCTAGGGTATTTCAAATGGTAGTATTTTAACACTTTTCATGCACTAATTCTACCACCAGCCTATGTCAATGTTATGGATAGTAATTTGTTTTTCACATTCATTGTACATTGGGCATGAATTCACAGATCCTATTATGTGTCAGTGCCAAACAACACCTTAATATGTGTTCAGCAACATCTCCTGAGTACAAGGATACCACCCATGTGTAGGTTAGTTAGATTATTAGGGGGCTAAAAGGCCACGTTTAGGGGGGGTGCATTTCCAACTTGGAATTTTGACATGTAGTCAGCCTGCGCCCATGTTCCATTTGGGACACTTTTGAAGCCTGTCAAAGTATTTTACCCCATAAAACCATATATTTTGGAAAACTAGACATCCTAGGGTATTTAAAATTGTGGTATTTTAACACTTTCCAAGTGCTAATTCTACAACCAACCTATGTCAAATGGTTGGGATGTCATTTTTTCCCCACACACATTGTAGTTCAGGCAGGAATTTTCAGATTCTGGTATTTGCCACTGCCAACCAACACCTCAATATGTGTTCAGCAACATCTCCTGAGTACAGGGATACCACCCATGCATAGGTTTGTTGGTTTGTATTGGGTCTAAAATTCCACATTTAGGGGGTGCGCAATTCCAACCTGGAATTTTGACATGTAGTCAGCCTGCGCCCATGTTCCATTTGGAACATTTTTGAAGCCGTCCAATGAATTTTACCCCATCAAACCATATATTTTTGGAAAATAGACATCCTAAGGTATTTCAAATGGTGGTATTTTAATACTGTATAGGTACTAATTCTACCACCAGCCTTTGTAAAAGTTTGTGGTAGTACTTTTTTGGGAGTTTTTTTTTCCACATGCATTGTACTTCAGGCATGAATTCACAGATTCTGGTATATGTCACTGCCAAACAACAACCCAATATGTGTTCAGCAACATCTCCCGAGTACAGGGATAGCACCCATGCATAGGTTTGTTGGTTTGTTTTTGGCTAGAAGGCAACATTTGTGAGATGCGCATCTCAAAATTCCAACTTGGAATTTTGACATGTAGTCAACCTGCGTCCGTGTCCTTTATGGGATATATCTTTGAAGCCAGCCAATGTAATTTACCCCCACCAAACCATATATTTTTTTATCGGTAGACCCCCATCACTACTTGTGGCAAGGGCTCAGCAGCCACCGATACATCGCTAGATGATGTATCAGAAAGCTGAATAGGGTCAAAATCGAACCCTGAGTCCGCGGCCTCAGAATCAGTGCGTAAGCAGTGATCTCGAGCAAAGAAGGGGTTAATAGCTCTTAGAAGAGCCTATCTAGTACTGTAATACATTACAGTACAAAGAAATTAATCCATAAAACAGTGCAGACAGCAAAACAAACTGTTGCTGTGCAAGATTACTGCTTACACAGTGATGAATGGCAGGGAAGGGGTTAATACACAGTGAAAGACTTTCATAAAACCTGCCAATTTTATAAAATGTTATTTTATATCACTAATACTGATCTGTCTCTTTCCGTCACAAAAATGTAAGTGAGGAGAGGGAGGTATTGATCCGATTAATTTTGATCTGACCAGGGCGAATGGTGAGCTTAATTGAGAAATCACCAAACCGCCTTTGCCACTAATTCGCTGTTACTGATCGCTATGCGCTCAGGCAGCTTAAAAAAAAAAATCTCAAATATTTTTACTTTACATGTAATCCCCTAGCGGGTATGTGTAAAAAAAATAAATAAAATAAAAATATGCAGACAGATAAAAATTGCTTTGGCGTCAATATCATTGCGTAAGCAGTGATCGACGGCAAATAAGGGGTTAATAACTCTTAGAAGAGCCTTTTTAGTACTGTAATAAATTACAGTACAAAAAAAATTAACCCCTAAAAAATGCACAAACAGCAAAAATAAATGCGCTGATGTGCACGATCACTGCTTATGCAAGATCAGTGGCAGGGAAGGGGTTAAACGCAGGGAATTGCTTTAATAAAAGTTTTTTATTGTTTTATTATTTGTGTGTTGTGTATTAATAGTTTTTTTTTAACTTTTACTTACTTTTATAACTTTGATCTGTCTCTCTCCCTCACTAAAAAAAATGTGAGGAGAGGGAGGCAGATCATAACTGGTCAGATCAATATAGAGTTAATATTGATCTGACCAGTCAGTGGGGATGTTCAGGAGAGCATCCCCACTGCCTGTCAGTGTGCCTGGCAGTCACTGATTGCCTCTGTGAAGAGGCAATCGTGTGACAGCCAGAGAGCACAGAAAGCAGGAACTTCCTGCCTCCTGTGCTCTTGCCCTTAGAAGGTCAGCGCCATCTTGGTCACCCAGTGACCAAGATCGTGCATTTTTTTTGTGTGTTTCTGATTGCCTCGACTTGCGAGGCAATCAGAAACACTTTTTGAGCATTGAAATGCCCGCGTTTTAAAGGCACTGTGCCTTTAAAACCGGCATTTCGATCGCTCTCCGGAGCGATCGAAATGCCGACGGGCATTTTTTTAGCATTGTACGATGCTTCCACACGGAAGCATCGTTACAATGCCCTTAGAGCACTGAAAGCGGAAAAACTCTGCTTTCAGTGCTCGTTTTGACACAGGACGGACTAGGTCCGTCCTGTGTCACTAACGCCTCGGCACACAGGACGGACCTAGTCCGTCCTGTGTCGCCAAGGGGTTAAGAAATGGTAGAGGTTATACATTTAGGTGTTTAAGCATGCATGGGAAAGGCATAAGGCTATCCTAGATATAAGATAAGGCCAGGGACTAATGAAAATATTACTTTACTGAGAGGGTAGTGGATGCATGGGATAGTTTTCCAGCAGAAGTGGTAGAGGTTAATCGAGTGAAGAAGTTTAAGCATGCATGGGATAGGCATAAAGCTAACCCAGATATAAGACAAGGCGGGGGCTGTGGAATGGTGTTCACCAAGAACATAGTTGAAAAGATCCTGATTAAAGCACAGAAAGAGCATATAAAATTCCACTACTGTTTTGGTTGAGCGTGCTCTTTTAAAAAATGGTTTTAAAAGGTAGGACAGCACAATAATGTGTAGTGTCCTTTTAAGGTATATGTTTTGCAGAAAGACTACAAATATGGCCTCTGACATGGAATCATGATGTCAAAATATGGAATGCATTGGAATTGTTATGGGACGAATACTCCGGTCTCTGTTTCAGCACCCATATTTGTTGTCATTACCGCTTTGCTTCTGGATGCTATTCATTGCTGAAAAGACAAAGATTATTTTTAATGATTTATTAATGACGACCCAAGATTATATCTGTCTTGCTGGATTCCAATGTTCAGGATAGTATAGCAGGATAAAACTATGTATAACACAACACACATATATAGGTTAGAATCACTAAAGGGGGAAGTGTGGTTAACCTGCTACCAAACTGCACACATCAGGCCAAAATAGTTGAGCAGACAATAATGCGGAATCCATTGGCACAAATCAAAAGCTCATTTCGCTCCATGTATCCATTCATTTATTTATTCAATGTTTCATGCTGGCTTATTATTTCAACTAGGTAGGGCTTCAAAGTACAATTACTCATGAAAAGGTGCTTTAACTGCGAGAAGACAAGTACCGGAAGCATTCAGATAAAGCCACAGATCTTGGAATAAAAAAGTGACATGTAAATAGTTTTTGAGTGATATTGGGTTTGGCAGCAAACACTTTAATTTCCTGGAAAGATCAATAGACTCTACCTAAAAATAAAATGGCATAATTAATTTATAAAGAGATTTAATAGAAATGGCAGATTGCATGCTGGTTATTTTGTGGCAGGGGATCGGTTAATAATTATGTTACTATTCCACATTTCACAGCTAAAAGGTAGACGTGCGATGGTATACTATGAGTGTCATGTGATCTATATTAATTTCATTTAAATTGATAGGATCTCTGAACATATACCTTGTGTAAGTCTAATGGCTCTTTGTCATGCATATAATATTTATTGAGGCATCTAATATTTCTCATTACACTTATAAACCACAAGAAGGAAATGTTTGTGGCTTGGAAGTCATTAAAGCACTCACTGTCAGAATGGACTTGCAATGTATTGTCTCAGCCACAGCACATTATTCATGGAAAGTAAAGGACATTTAATTGTATTTAAAATATGGTAAGTATCTGCAGCTATGGATTTATAACCACTGGAAATGTAGTCATACTACATTAATGGAAATTTGCAATGATTTTATATTGTCCGCTACTACGTAGAATCATTAGGCGCATGGCTGACTCTAAAGAGCTCTTCGTATAAGATGTTAATTTTGTTTCAGAGAATTGCGACAGATTAGTTAGTGCTACTAAGACTTCAATAAAATGTTCCAATGGCAAGTGAGTTAGTGATACATCCCCAAATTTCTCCAACAGTCTCCAACTGCAGGACAGGCAACAGGCCATACATTCCATTAGAAAGTTTCCAGCCAACTTCATATTCTAAGAATCCTTCCCTATGCAAATGGACCATTATAGAAAAATAACAGAAAGAGAATCGTTAAAATAGAAGGCTCACACTTTAACTAAAGTTTCAGCCAACCAGCTCTTAGGCTTTAAAGATAAACAAGTAAATAAAAAGTAGAACCAGACTATCAGATACATATTACCAAAACAATGGCAGCCAATGTGTTGATTCAGTGTAGTCGTTTCAGGAAAACCATGGATTTATTCCTGAGCTATATACTAGACTTGCACTTAAGTATGTCATTGGGCCACTCTGCAAACTACTGGCACAGCCCTCCAGTTTGGTAAAATGTTAAGCGTCAAGTCTATAAAAGAGATTGTAATTTGTGTTTCGTGAGCTACTGTCTGGGGCATGGCTGAACTATCCTCATCCTTTTCCTACAAACCATTAACCACCTTCAATATCTCAACCACTATGGTACCCACTACCTGCAACTTAATCTCCTCTTCTCTGTCCAACTCTAACCCATCTCATCAACCTCTCTCTGGCCTCTGGAATAGTACCATCAACCTTCAAGCATTCCTGAATCATACCATCAGTGTCGCTCGCTGATGCGAAATCCTCACCTGTTCCACAAGGATCGGTCCTTGGCCCTCTATTGTTTTCCCTGTACACCACCTGTCTGGGAGAACTTATCTGCTCTTTTGGCTTCTACCTATATGCGGATGATATGCAGATCTACCTCTCCTCCCCTGACCTCACTCCCTCTGTCGTGTCACGTGTAGTTGATTGTCTCGGCCATCTCCACTTGGATGTCTGATTGCTGATCATCTTCCCTCACTCAAACTCCATCCCTACACCTGGCTTCACAGTCTCCATTGAAAATGCTACAATCGTACCAGCTGACCATGTCCAATGTCTTGGGGCCACTTTTGACTCTGCTCTCTCCTTTGCTACCCATATTCAGGGAACGCCTCCAAGATTTCGCCCGAGCTGTCCCCTTTCTCTGGAACTCCCTTCCGCAGAGCATCCAGCTCTCACCCTCCTTTTCAAACTTTAAAAAGTCCCTCAAAACTCATCTATTTAAAGAAGCCAACTAGAATACCGGTCACTTTACCTCTAGCTAATCCCACCTCGCTGGAACACACACAATTAATCTTTGGCCTATCCCTTCTAGTGTCACCCATCCACACTACTGTTACTACAACTTCGATCCCTTTGACCTCTTCACTCCCTTATGTGCTTCATGTACCAGTCTGTTCTAGTTTGTCTAACTTAGTATGTAGTTTCCTTCTATGCTCTGTACCTAGCTCTACGTAAATTGTTGGCACTTTATAAATAAATGTTAATATGATGGAATGTAATGTATTAAAAATCCTGTAGAAAATGCCTTCAGTGGAGTCACGTCTCCTGTACTGAGTATGTCTCCAGTAGTGTTGTCCTTCTGTTGAGGATATCTTCCAACCAAATAAATGCAACATTGCATTTTAAGCAATAAGTTCATGGAGTTCATTTTTTTTCATAGCACACAATAAAGAAAGACCAATGTGTCAGACCATTGGAACCATTGTCAGACTCAGTATCTCTGTTGACACCATGAAATCTTAACCACCACAGGAGTTACCTGTGTTAACAAAACCCTTGCAGGGACACCAAAGGTCATGAGGGAAAGGGACACTATGGAGGTAATCAGGCTGCTTCAAAATAAATAGGCCGGCTCAGTCTCACCAATATTTGTGAGACTCAGTGTCTTGTTATTTAACTGATGCTCAGATGTAAAGGATTAACCAGATATCCAAATAAATAAGAAAAATAGAGATTCCAATGGATTGATTAAAAGCGATATATTTTTATCCAGATCCTCTCATAAAAAACGTCACCAACACCATGGCAGTATTTGCACAGATCAGACAAAGGAACACTCAGATATAACAATCAAGATAAATGCTTAACGCGTTTCGCACACCTTTGTTCTTTACCAGAAGCTGCCTCAAATGTGTAAAATTCAACGACCATAATATACACCCTTGAGGCAGAGTTTGATAAAAACACAAAGGTGTGCGAAACGATTTAAGGTTTGTCTCAATTGTTACATCTGTTTCTTTGTCTGATGGCTCCATCACCAATGGCTCCATGTCACCAAGGACTACAGACCAAATAAAAATCTAATGCTTTGAATCACTCCACTGGAGTGCCGATGTCTCTTTTTCTAATCAGCTGCTTCACTTAGAGCATGGAAATTGAGTACATCTACATTCTTTCTGTAAACAAACAATTCAGTATACTGCGCCAATAACTGTGATGGAGTAAGCTAGCACTTGTGCACAGCTAGTGTCTCACTCCTAGCAAACCAGTGAAAACAAATACAATAAAGTGAACATGTGCACTAGTGACTTGAAAAAGCCTCAACAAGAGGGGAAACGCGTTGTGTGAGAGGAGAGGAGTGCACAGACAACACTATTGGTTTTATGGACAAGCATCTGGGACTTTTAAAACGTTTTTAAATGTAAGATCTTACTGTTTATTGGTTTTATTGCTTATATTAAAATACTTACTTGTGCAATCCTGCCTTCTCTTTCCCATGTGATCTGGATATCTGGGCTGCCTCTGGAGCTGGTTTACAAGATCTACTTGCTCTTATCTGAGCTGACCCACGCTATTAATCTTGAGCAGGGTATTGCTCATGTAAATGTGAGTGTACCATTTATGCACTTTGCACTATTATACCATTGCACTGATATACTGCACTATTATTGTTTTTGTTTTTCCCTTTGCATAATATCTGAGCATTTCGTCTCATAGAAAGGGGTAATGCTCTTTTTTCTCTAGTGTTGGTCACTAGCGCACATGTTCACTTTATTGTATTTACATTCTTTCTGTGTCTTAGATCATACAAATTATATGGGCACATCCTAGAAAAGTAGATTTCCAAAACTAAAATGAAGTATTACAAAGACAACACACTGGTTCCTCAACTAACTCTGGGCCCTATTACAAGTTTCCAACTATTAAAATAGTAAAATGATGAGATACTTTAAGGAAGAAGGGTAACTTTTCAATACAAAATTTAAGAGATATAGAGCCTTATGTTTTCTGAAATAATGATTCCCTCGTTGTGGTGGTTGTTTAAAGGCAGTTTTTGTTTCTAAGATCGATAACTGAAATATGGATTTGAGCACAGTGCAATTTCGGTTTTTACAAGCTGGCAGAATCAGAATAGATGCTTCCTGTGCTTTCATCCAGGCACCTCGTTCAATGAGTCCACCAGTATCACACAAGTGTGATTGAGAAGCATGGTTGGGTACAAGTAACAAAATGGTGGAAAAGTTATTTTGCTTTGCTTTTAATACATGAAAAGTTGGAGATCTGTCCATACAACAAGAGTCAGCTACTATTTATTGTATATGTAGTTAGCATTGATTGCATCTACTTCACACTGACTCCATTATTTGTTAATCATTGAACCTTACATTGCTGACTTAATTATAACTGGACTAAGTATGTTTCTCAAGGTTAATTCCATTTTACACTTAGTTATTATGTTGCAGCTTACAACATTATTCCCAGAGGGGTCTGGGATGCATTATAAAAATCTAATAGAAGTAGTAATTGTTAAAGGTTATTCCCATGATCTTCTAGGGTAGACACGAGCTGCGGTTTTTATTACGGTAATTTTGTGTGCAAATGTTATAAATAATTGGTAATGGGAGAACAGTCAAGTGTTTATGAAGTTCTGTGCAGAGTACAGTGAGATTTAATAGAGAACTATAGTTAGCAGTCAAACTATATATATATACTTGTCTCCTAAACATTGTTTACACTGCACATATAAAGAATAAAAAATGATCTATACATGTATTAGCAGTAATGCAAGAAAATGGATAAAATAAAGTAAAAAACATGTTTTTAGTCTGTGGTGTCTCCACTCACTCTATGACATCACCTGTGGCCCTATATGCACATTTATACATTATTTCAAATTCAAAAGGATGTTCTATGGCCCTTCACAGACCTTGCAGTGGGTACTGGTCTCCTTGTATGGGACACTTTACCTATCCTTGCTGCAGACTCCTGCCCTAGGCCTAGGCATAAATACAACACTGGTGTAAGGCTGTGTTTGTCACAGAACAGTGGGGGTAATGTATAAAAACTCCCACACTTCGAAGTGTCTGGAGAAGAATAATGCCATTTTGGATATGTATATATGTATAACGGCGGTTGCACCTTTCTCTAACTCCCAACACTTTTCAGTGTGAGAGAGAAAGACCTCCACCAAACAGTGTTTGGCGGAGGTTCATTGACACTACATTGGCTGTGCCAGCGCAGTGAGCACCAGCACAACCAGGAAGTAGTTTTCCGGTGGAGGCAACGCAGACTCCCAAAAATTGTGCCTCTATTTGGCGCTATCTGCGTGTACGCCGTGGTTATACATAGCCTCCAATATGTTTGTATATTTAGCCGTAAAATCAGTTTAAATCAAATTTATTAACACAAAACCGCATATTTATAATGCTAATTAACTTCTTGTTGACTGGACTGTGGTGTATGTGTTAAGCTATATTTTTTCTCTTTCTCATTTACTGTACCCTCACAAATTATATATATTTTTTGGGATAAGATGGGCTTTTTTTCTATCCCATTATATTGATTATGTCATATAGTTTAATATAAAAAAAAAAAAAATATGATGGAAAATTAAAAAACACTTTTTATAACTTTTACTTGAAAAATATTATTCACATCTACAAACGCTAATAAAAAAAACCCTGCAAATAGAGTCTACATTTTTTCCTGAGTTTAGAACTACACCATTACTCAATATACCTTGATCTGGCCCAAAATGGGACTTGTAGCCGAATTGCAAAGTGATCAGTTTGGACACTGAAATCTGTAATTTCCATAGATTTCGGTCCAATTTTCAGCCACATTCGGTTTGGTAAATTGTCCTGGGTAATCCATTGGATTCCTCTTACTCAAAGAAAGTCAAAAAATCAAATTAAATTAATGGCTCCCCTGTTGCCACATGCCAGTAAAATGCCTGAATAATACCTAAATGTCTAAATAATAATTAAAAAAAATGGGGCCAGGGGCCGGCAAAAAGCCCCCGGATCCCAAATCATAATCAGGGGGCCACATCTTGCTGTCATGTTGGACTCCATTGCACTATATAATTACTTCAAAGCCAAGAAAAGGAAAGGTCTGTCTGTATGATCCTCTTCTCTTGTATCAAGTTATTACATTCTTCAGTGTCATCAAGACTCTTGATTCACTCTACCTTTGTCCACCACTAATCACTTCCAGCCAATTCAGAGCACGGAAGGAAGTAGATGAAAAGACACCAAAAATATGACCACATAAGCAAAAAACTAACAGACCTTCATTGATTCCTCATAAAACAGGAAGTAGAAATTAAAGTCCTATCTTCAGTTTTTAAAGCCATGCATGCATAAAAGAATATATAGTGCCCATCACTAAAGCTACCCAAATTAAGTGCATTAATCAGCAATCTACCAGTTCTTCATAAATATACATGATATATAAAGTGCTCTGTTTGTCTCAAAAGCCTCACATATGCTCAAATTAAAAATTAAAAATTACCCTCATCAGTCTTTGTTCGGCTAACTTTGTATGTCTCCCCCCCCCCCCCCCCCCCCCCATACTCTGTACATTGTTGGCAGTAAATAAAGAAATGTTAATGTAATGTAATTACAGTGGAGTCTATTGCGTAAACCAACAATAGCTAACCTTGGCATTGCTGTTGTTTGGGAACTACATGTTCCATGAGGCTCAGCCAACCTTAAACTGATTGAGCATCATGAGATATGTCAAGGTTAGCCATCAATGGACGTATCGTTAGTTTGTATATAGTGCCCTTACAAATGGAAAATTGGGCAAATGGGCAAATCTCTGATGTTAGTCTCCGGAATGGGGCTGCCCAAGTCAGTGACATCATTGCTTAGCTCTGACCTTTCCGAGTTCATCATTACGTTTCAGAGTGAAGTGGTGAGTTCATAGGAACTTGCCCTACTGGCTGAAGCAAATTGGCTTTCTGAACATCATGAGAGTTGTAGCCCAACATAGCCACAGTACCAAATGTTTGCCATTTGTGTCCTAGGGTGTGTCTGACTGGCATTCATGGGATTTATAGTCTGCCAACACTGGAATTACAAATCACTGTATTTAGGTAGTAAACTCAGACAACGTCCGAAACTTACTTAAACTCAGGTTAGGATGATATTGATAGCGAGATTGATGTGAAGGGGTGGTGCTAAACATAGTTTCCCACCTGGGAGCCGGGGACGGCGCACAAGAGGCAGAACCGCGGTGGAGGCAAAATTAGGTTTTGCCTAAGGTGGCAAAAATCCTTGCACCAGCTTTGATTGGAGCATATGTAGTTTCCAAACATCTGTATTGCCGAGGTTAGCCATCACTGTGCTAGATAGCCCCTGGCTTTTCTCTTTGGCATGGATGGATGCCAACAAGTTTTCAGTGCTGTAGTTGCCAACAATTCCAGTTTTTGATAGGTTTCTGAGATCTCCATCTGTCACAATGCATTCAATACAAACTATATGCTTGTGGCTGCAAATCAAAGCCCCAGCCCCAAGACCTGACTGGCACAGTGGCAATTCCTTGTCAGCCTCCAGCCCATCTCCGGTTAGTGGCCATGCTTCTCATTGGGAAAGCCAAATATCACTAGTGTCTGTAACAAGGTTTCATTGTCTCACATTTCATACAATAATTTAAATTGTTATATTGCATCATACTATTTATGGAATCACAGGATTCTGTTCTTTCTGGGAGAAAAAAAAACAGACCTGACCCTTTAAATTTAAAAGAAATTAAAAATCACCCATAAAATTGGTAAAGAAACTAAGCAGCTTACGACTGGAAAATATCAATGCTACCCAGCTGAGAGCAGACATATCTATGACGTTAAGCTCAATGATTTTTGTCTGCTGTCAATATCCTGTTATTGTCCTATTCACAGTTCAGAACATGCGTCTGTCACACGGCTACAGATAGTCTGCACACTATGAGAGCTGCATTTTCTGATTGGTAAAATCTATTTACCATTTAAACTTAGCAAGTACATTTGTCAACTAATAGACTGACATCTTCTAATCCCCGGTAACCTTTTCTTTGTGCAGTTACTGCTAACAATTCACATTACTTTTCAGATGCTATCACACTAAATACACACAAGCATACATACATAGCTGCCAGATCTGCTGGGACAGTCACATTAATCTCTAAAGGAGCACAACGTGATTTACAGGCACCCAGTATGTAACCACATGCTTGGCCATCCAGTAAAATACCAGCTGGGTGGCAATCATACTTCCAGAGGAGAGCTGCCAAGGGGGGCAGAGGGGCAATTGTCCCCCACCTACTCTCTACCTTAGATCAATGGGCATGCTGTGCACCACTAGTGCTAGGCGTTCACCTGTGGCCCTCTAGTTACTGCACAACTACAAACCCCATTATTCCCAACCAGCTTTCCAGGGAACTATGGTAGTTGTAGTACAGAAACAGGTGCAGGGTCACAGCTGGATGACAAGGCTAGAGTTGCCACCTTTTACACAAAAAAATACTGGCCTTGCTATGACCTCCATAGAATTAACATTGGCAGAAAGCCATTTTTGTACCAGCCTGACAGTAAAATACTGGCTGGATGGCAACCCTAGACAAGCCCCTAGCCTAGTGTGCAGTACTTTCAATTTAATTTTTTTGTCTATCAATCTCTGTACCGTTTCTGTAAGTATATCTGTCCTGTCTTCCTGTCTGTCCCTGTGTCCACCTATTAATCTCTGCACCAAAGCCATGCCTTCCAACCATCCTGCTTTGTGGGGGATAGTAACGGTTTGGGGATGATTTGGGGACTCTGTCCCCCCAAGTTCAACCTCTGTCCTGCCTTTTGGGACAGAGGTAAAGCTCGGACGCATAGAGGATTCAGGACCTCAATCACGCAGTACCATTTTGCCTGGTGTCTCTTTTTAAAGTTCTTACCACACATGACAATTGTACGGAAGCCCAGCGAGGCCATGAGTTTTTCATATTTTTCTGACTTGTTTACCCAAGATAACAAGTTGTGCTTACTATCTTGCATGCTTATGAGTATGAGGCAGCTTGTAAGATAGCTTCCATACTATTGTGCTTAAAGTGACACTAATTTATTTTACTGCAGTGCCTCTTGCCTGGTGTAAGTATGAACTGATCTGGCTGCAGCTTAGTCAATCAGAGCAGTCATTTGCCACTTACCATTGTCAGGATCTGTCAGGTGCATGTGGGGGGTCCTACCTGGTGGTACTAGATAGACGTATGTACCATTACATGTTATAAGTGCCAACCCATTAGATACACTGCAAATATGGCACATGAAAACTTGTATTTTCTTTTGCTTTTTTCTGCATCAACTCTTTAGTTACGTATAGAACTTTAGATGCATCGAAAGCCCAGCAGGAAAGAAGTAATACAGTAGGTGGCAGTACATCACCACACAGGTTACTTTAGGTCAGTAATCATACTTTATGACCAGATATACCAGAGAGCTATGGTGTACTTTAAACCTGGTATACTAAAAGAATAAGCGTTTTAAAAATAAGGGTATTCAGTGGTGGTAAAAGATGACAAAGTAGTATGATCTTAGTGCAATGTAATAACATATATATTTTTTTGTAATGAATTCCTTGTTTTTATTACCTTGCTCTGCCTCTTCACTCCTTTTCTCATTTCCTCCTTTCGGTATTGCCCTCAAATCCCTTACCACAGCAACCCACATAACTTGGCACAGCACCGCCTTGCAACACCCACATTGGACTTGCCACAGCACCCACAGGTCTTGCCAGAGCACCAAGATTGTGCCCACTGGACTTGCCACAGCACCTAAATTGCACCCACATGATTTTCTCAAGCACAATATTGCACTCACAGATCTTGCCAAAGCACCATGATTGCACACACCGGACTTGGAGAGCACCTAGACTACCCACACTGGACTTGGAGAGCACCTAGACTGCCCACACAGATGTTGCTCCAGAACCTAGATTGCACACACAAGATTTTCTCTAGCATCCACACTGCACATGCAGAATGTGCTCCAGCATCCACATTGCACACACAGGATGTGCTCCAGCACCCAGATTGCACACACAGGCTCCAACTAGGCTCCAGCGGAATGCAGTAATCAGAATCTGCGAGCCTGATTTGGGCAACACAATGCATCTCTATGGTAGCCTCCTGATTGGCTTCCAAAAGATGCTGAGGATGCTCATTTCAGAAGCATGGGAGGGACAGTAACATACCTCCCTATATGCCCCACCAGGTGGTGTGAATTGGGGGATGGAAATGTCCCCATCACTGTGCATGACCAACACTCTGTGCATGTGCAGTAGTAGTTCTCCAGGGACTAATGAAGTCGTCACCACTGGAAAGTATGCGATTCCTGAAAGAAGTACTGCAACAGGTATATTTGTAAAATATGCATGTGCATTTTATTTTTACCATTAAATAATAATTAAAAGCTTACTTGTCTTTGGGTCCTTTTTGACTCAGCCCTGTCCTTTGTTCCCCATGTTCAGACTCTAGCCAAATCCTGTTGTCTGCACCTAAGAAACTTTGCGACCATTAGCCTGTTACTCATTGAAGAGACCACCAAAATCATTGTACACTTGTGATCTCTCTCCTTGACTACTGCAATACTCTCCTGACTGGCCAACTCTGGCTCATCTATCTCCCTTGCTATCTATTCAAAACATAGCTGCCGAGCTCATCTTTCTCGCTCATCGTTCTGATTCTGATACACCTCATGTACCAGTCTGTTCTTGTTGTCAAACTTTATATGTAGTCCCCTTTATACGCTGTACCTAGCGCTACTTAAATTATTGGCGCTAAATAAATAAATATGAATGTAATGTAATACGTCACATCGAAAATAGTAATAAATCCAACTCTTTGTGAGAAGACAAATTTCACCATTCAAGACAAGGCGTTGGCTGCACCCAACTCCTAACGTGGTCACAGACTCAATGAGCTTACAAACTCATGAATGGCAGCAGCTTACTCCATCATCTGCTTCTCATTTCATGGTTTATTTTAAGTGCATAACAGTTATACACAGAAAGGTGACTGCTGCAAAAACCTAACGCATTTTGCAAAGCAGGAAAATGTCTATGATATTACATTACAAAATGACACTGACCTTCAAATTAACTATACCACTGTGTCACAAGCCCTGTGTAGTAAGTCATGTGTATTACAATTTACCTTGGCACTGCTGCTGACTATATCTGAGCTTTATAAATAAGCTCAACTTTCTAACTGCCAGAAAGATTTGCAAAATATTATAACATCTTTAAGAAGCAAAATACAAAGAGTAATGATAGACTGGCGGATGTACCTCTGATTCTAGAATTACAGCCACTTACTGTGTAGGACGCTTATGGGGAACCAGCAATATATATAATTATCGAATTCCTATTAAAACTGTTATTTATATATCACTGATAATTTGGGGACTTTTTTTTACTGTATTAGCTTGTCACCCTGAAAAGAACGGCATAAAACATCTCACCGTACGTTTCCCACTTTTGCCATCTACTTCTTCCAATACTAGTTTTTAAAGAACAGCTCCAAACATTGATTAAATATCTCATTTTTATTTCAGCGATTAATCAACAGCGGAAATTTTCTGTTCTTTCCCGTGGTCCTGAAGAAGGGTCATTAGTGTTTAATTACTCTTAAAAAACAATCAGACACTCAGAATTATTGATTGGAAACTGGCTTGTTTTGCTCTCCTTTATGTTTGTTAGAAAATAAAATGCTATAGTCGGAAGCGTGCATTCAGCACATATATTCTACTCACCTGGAGTGATATACACTGATTACAATCTATAAGCGTACAAAATGTTGTTGTGGTTTACTTAAAGGGACTCTGTCAACCTAAACATTGCTTATATTGTGGATGCAGAGAATAAAAAAAGAGGAAAAAGGATCTCTACATTGTGTTAGCAAAACTGCAAACAAATGTACAAAAAAAAATGTGTCTGTTTAGTCTCCTGCTTATGACATCACCTCGTGGCTTGAAATTATTCATTTCTCACTGAATCAATCCAGTGGTGAAGTCATAAATAGGAGACACCATGGACACGTTAAAAACATAAATTTCTCTTATTTCATGCATTGACTTGCAATTTTGCTAACACAATTTAAAGATAATTTATTGTAATTAGTTATTCTCTACATTCAAAGTATAAGCAATATTTAGATCCCTTTAATAACTCAGCTAAATTCTCTCTAATCTAATTCCTTTGTCCCTTTGGACCGACTGAAATGATAGGGGGATATTCGCTAAAATATTTGTTAACCCCTTCCCTTCCTTATGATGAGTTAACTCGTCATAAGAGCCGCCACGTTAGCGACCTTATGACGAGTTAACTCGTCATGCAGTCTAGCCGGCGGTGCGCTCCGTGGGCACCGCCAGCTAGTCTGCAACGGGTCCAGGACTAAGCCTCGCACCCGAGGCAAAGCTCCTGGACCCGATCGGTCGATTTCCGGGCATGTGATCGCGATTGAGTGATCACCGCGATAACATGCAAATTAGATGCAAAGTCAGTGTGTTCACACACTGACTTTGCCTCTAATTCACTCTCTGTGCTTCACAATCTTATAGTGAAGCACAGAGAGTGACCTGTAAGTAAAAATAAATTAATTAAATACAAAGGTAAAAATAATAAATTTAAAAAAATTAACCCTTTCATTGCTGATCACAGTGTTTAACTGTGATCAGTTTCCTTCCACTTTATGGCCCTCATTTAGTTTTTTTTTAACAGATTTTTTTATTTTTACAATTTATAAAGTTTTTTTTAATAAATAAAGGTCATTTTAATATAGTTATTTAATAAAATTTAACCCCTGCATGCCTGTTGCATGATTTTTACTAATCTGACATTGCACTCTTCAGAGTTTTTTTCTGTCTTTTTTGTTATGGGGGGTTTGGGAACCAATATTTTTCTTTTTTATTAGTTAGTTAATTAGGGGGGATAAGTGGGTTAGTGTTGCACTAGTTATGTAGGTTATTACTGGGAAAATAATGGGGAAAAACTTTTTTTTCCTCAAAGATTTCCTCTTTTATATTAATTTTTTAATACTAAAATGTAAATCATTTTTATGTATAGGGTATCAAAAGAAAGCTCTAACTGTCCTTTAAAAAACAACATATAACTTGTATGTGTACGTTAAATGAGAGAGAGGAAAATTATGTTTCAAAAACCGCGTATTAAAAATTGAAAAACGCTCTGGTCCTTGGCCCAGGAAAATCCCTGGTCCTTAAAGGATTAAATAAGAAATGCATTGGAGACTATGCAAAACCATGCTGTTCTGCATTCAAAGCACTTGAAACGTCTGATTTTCAAGGAACATTAAACATTAAACCTTGAAGGAAGCAAGGGTTAAACAAAACATGTCCCGGGACATTTAAGTAAACCCAACGTGTATCTTAATAAATCCACGCGGGTTTACTATGTGCTGTGTCAGCAGTTCCTGGTTGTCGCATGCTCACAAACGTCAGCACGCGCACAGTTAATCAGAGTGGGGGCTCGCCCCGCTCTGACAGCAGAATTCAAGGGTCTCTCACTGCTAGAGCAGAAAGAGACTCTCGTTTTTGCCTGGGATTAGCAGGGGTGGCCTAGTTAAGGACCCCCTGCTGATCCCATGCAAAAATGAGGGTCTCTCTCAGTGCTAGCAGAGAGAGACAGTCTCCGACCAGATGGCTACCTGCTTCCTATGGAAGCATGGCAGGTGTCGGTCAGAGGATAAACTGGCGTGTACTATCAAAAGTACACGCCAGTTTCTCCTCATACTAGGGACAACTAAAATTTCACTTGTGCTTCTATATTAGAAGCACAAGTGAAAAATTACGTTTAATATCCCTTTAATAGAGAGTTGCTGATTCCACAGTAGTAGTCAATGACAACTTTTTCTTAGAGGGGAGGATGAAAATTGCTGTGCTGAACCTTTCTCCTGTTCCTGTCCGCTAACTGATGTCGCTGAATTTAGAGACCCAGTTGAAATAATTTTAAATGTAAAACTACAGGAGAACTGTAATTTGTTTGAAAGTTAAAATAAGTGTGTTTTTGCCAACAGTAAACTAAAGTACAACATACAGAGAATAAGATATGTGGACATGCTAAGGAGGCTGTGTAAAACGATATGGTTGCCCACTAGTGGTGAGGGGTATAGCTTTCCCAATCAGTAGAGGTTAGCACACAGAGATCAGAAAAAAAAAAACAATTAATCTTCCATGTACCAAAACTACATTAACATCCCTTGTAACAAACTCTTACATCTTCTTTTAGTAATACTTTTCCGGGATCTTCGTGCATCAAATAATGCTAAACTACACACTGCATAAAGTAAAACAATCCATACTATGGTCCTGTTACACAATCATTCTACTATGCAAAAATACAAGTCAGGTGATATTGTATGTAACCCACTGCACATATTACACCATTAATATTTAAAAACATAAAAAATCAGGTCACACCTGCAGGTCTGATAATGAACATACCTTAAACCACCACAACACTGAAACACAACATAACAATAACACATGTAAAATTAGTAAATAGTATATATAAATTGTAACAAGTTATAAAATAACATAACTATACAATAACAGGTTTTTGACACTGTACCTAATGTGAATTAAGACTCCCAGAATTTTTACCTACCAGAAGACTTTTAGTCTACTAGACTGCTTGCCCAGCCCTGAAAATAAATGTATAAAATGTACAACAAGTGCAGAGTTAACAGAGAAGTCCCTTGGATAGGAATTCAGAATAAACAAGGGACTAGTGTTTGAAGTCTAGGACAACTGTCATGTATGCCACTGTAATTATGACCCTTTAATCCACATTGGCTTCATCTGCTTAGTTTACAAATGCTATTTTGGCATGTCTGATTATTGGAAGAAAAGCCAAGTGTATGAGCTGGACCTCAGCCACAGGTAAAAGATCTTCACAAAATCTAATTACCAGTGCATTTGGTGCCTTCCAAGGACTCTTGCGGTATCCTTTTGGTACGAGATGAAATCAGACTTTTAATGTGATTACTAGGATGCTAGATGGACAGCTCACTAATTTTCAGGTAATTGTATACTTTCCATTTGGATAGTTCAGGCCCTAGGAGTGTTTGTTTGTGCTCAGTGTGACTGACACCTGCATTTGAGACTAAGAAATCTTCATTCTTCCCGGATCTTACTGCACAATCCAAATATCCCATGATAAATTTGAAGATGGCAGGTCCACGTCTGCTCATTATCTTAATTTCAGGTAAGGATACTCTTTTTGGAATTTTCTTGTACTCCATATAATCTATAAATACAAACTACAGAATGTGCTTGAAAATAAACATTCAGAAAATATTAGTATAAAATAGAGATTTGTATTTATAACAGTGACCGTCTTTGTACAGCGCTGCAGAATATGATGGTGCCATGATATTTAATTGATAATAATAATATGGACAGTTGCTGCTTGACAGGTATGGACCTTTTTTATATTTCTTTCAACTTGATTCCATTTTCGTCATTTTGTTTTGTGATTACAGTACAGTTTGAGGTTTAATTTGAAAATGTGATAATATGTTGCTAATTATTCACTTTGGGTTGTTTAAATGATGTTTGCAATCATAAATAGTAATTAATTTGTGTAATTGCCATACTTTGGATACTTTCAGATTTACAAGACTATTTGATGTCTTTTATGTAGGTGGTAATACATTCATTTATTCTATTTTCTTGTATTTCTCCTTTGTTTTTCTGAATTTTACATAACAATACTATATTATAAACTGGACATATACCACAACATTGCCCTACAATTGACCTATATACATAATCCCTAAAGTCTCTCTCTATTTTCAGTTCTTAGGTTTTGTAAACCATGTACAGCACTGCTTGAAACGACAATATATATTACAGTGATGTGCATTTATCCTATAGTAAATAGCAACATTTGTAAATAATGTCTTCTGGTCCTATAATTGTTTCCACTGTAAACTATAATTGATAGCACTTTAACATACAAAGTGAAAACTGCAAGATCTGCCCTTATCTTAATTTGTGTAATATTAATGTATTATTTTTCCTACTATTGCATCAGTGTTATGCTAAATTAATTTATACTAATTTCACTTTTAAAGGCTGCTACCCTATTTTTTTCCCAAGCTATATTAATTCAGTGTTAATATAGACTAATGTATGGCAGTGTTGGAAAAACAGTTTTGTTTCTTTTTGATTGAATGATCCTTTTATATACTCAGAAACACCCTAACCATCATTTGGTAGGTGTCTTGCTTGCTTACAAATTGAGGCCTAGTCACTAAACAATAAACTGTGGGGAATTGTCAAGGCAATAGCAAACTAATCTGCACCTTGACAATTCTTCAGCTTATTTGTGCTGATTTTTGCAGTTCTCTTGACAATTTAGCACAGTTCACTGTTTAGTGACTAGTTCCCACTATGCTGTTAAAATGTAACTATTCTATAGATACAAGTCATTCAGTAGTTAACCAACATAAAATCTAGACAGTAAGATATATTACTGGGGGATTTATTAAGCAAGGTATATCAGGTATAGTTATATAAAACATATCAACCAAAAAAAACCTCTTGATAAACAATAATTTCCTGTCACAAATTCCTCCGCTCTGCTGATATATTTGCTAAGACTTATTGTGAGGACATTTTCTGTAATAATATTAATAATAATAAAACAGTTATTTTCTATAATACATTATAATATTATATACTGTTTATATTAGGAAAACAATGTGCTTGTGTTTTATAGTTACAATAAACCCAGAGACCTAAAAGTAAGCACATAAAGGTTGAAACTCATGAGGATTTAATCTATGACTCCTCTTCCCCAGTCCATAGATAATTGTTTTAACATTAGAATAGTTCTTTTTTCAGGATGGCCTGGTACAATTTTTTGCATTAAGGAGAGTGTTGTTTGGGGTATTCCTTAAAGGCACTGCATCACCTAAACATTGATCATACTGTGGTTGTAGAGAATAAACAATTATTGAAAATGATCTATACATTGTGTTAGCCTAATCACAATGTAAATGCCTAAATTTGGAGAAAAATGTGTTTTAAATGTGTCTGTGCAGTCTCCTGTTTATGACATCACTTGTGGTTTGATATGAAAATTGCACATTCCCTTTGAAAACAGGTCATTTGCATATTAGGCCACAGGTGAGGTCATAAGCAGGAGACTTCATAGACACATGTAAAACACATTTTCTCCACATTTAGACATTTGCTTGCAAGTTTGCTAGCATATTGTAGAGATCATTTTCAATATTTTTTTCTATTCTCTACATTCACAGTAAAAAATAATGTTTAGGTGACACAGTCCCTTTAACCCAGAGGTTAGGTCACTTTAGATTCAGCTAAATTACTTTTGTGTTTTAAACTGTGTTCATTGTCTATAGATTGCGACCTCACATGCGATTTCATTGCTCACCATTCTCTTTTAACAGCTGCGAGTCTAAGATCCTCTTTTTTAACTGCTGTTCCCCAAATGAAGAATTCGGCTTTGCAACAGTTGACAAGCCACCTCCTGGCCGACTACAGCAAGCATGTGAGACCTGTGAAAAACTGGAGTGAAGCCACAACGGTGGACATTGATCTCTTGATCCATGCTGTCTTAGATGTTGTAAGCAAAAGTTTTATTATTTTTGTACATTCTACATATTAAAATAATTACATTTTTGACGTTTGTGGAACATACTTACTGCCCATTACTGATCAGTTTAGACGGCATGAATACAATATTATGGTGTTTTCCTACAGAAATAACAGACAAAACGAGGGACACCATTCTTATGGGGTAGATAAAATGAGTACCATTAACCCCATAACCCCAATTACCCTTCTTTACAAATCTTTTAATGAATCTTTCAATGCCCCTGGTTCACTGTTTAGTGAAAACTTGCCATTCAGTCTTGGCTCACTATAGCTTGTAATGTAGATTATTATAAGTACATATAGAAATGAAAATACTGCCATGCACCAAGCTAATAACTTGGTTATCCAGAGCAACATCGCTGCGGACGAGAAGTCTGGTTTTTATGGCTCAGTCTGTGCATTCAGAAAATAAGAGGACATTCTTGTTATAGCAATAAGTATAATCCTGAACTTTGCCAAATTAGTGACATTTCAGCACTGTGAGGAATGGCCACAGCCCCAGTCAATGACCAGAGTGAATATTGAGACTCAGCTAGTAGACAAACTTCTACAGGGAGCGGCATTTTGAACCTGTGAGTAATAATATCGTTCTCTCCAGCATCCTGATTAATGGCTCAGAAACTAATTAAAATGTGAGAAAGGGTGGTGATTTGTTTAATGTGTCATCTGAAGGTGACGTTACATTTTATCAAAGGTAAACCAGGAACAACTATACAGGCAAACAAATAATCAATTAAAACTTAGTCTGGCTTTTTCCTTTTTTTAAAATTTATTTAGGGATAATACAGAGGTTGTTAATTTCCAAACCAATATCCTTATAATAATGAAAGAAATATTTCACATAGTTACACATCCTTACATTTCTGAAAGATATAACATCAACGTCTAATTAGCTGTCTATGTTATTAAAGTGTGACAGTGTTTAATGTTTTTATTTTAATTAAGATTTAAAATCCACTTGCTTTATTCAACGTACATTGGTAGGCCTATTGTCATGATTTGGTTGGGACTCTTGTTGTTCTGACAGACCTGCCGAATGCCTTTATTGTGTCTAGAAACTGTGCCATTTCTGTCACATTATCTTCCCAAGGTGGGTTACTACACTTCCTAAATTGACAAAGATTGGGCAGTAATAATAAATTACTATTATACATAACGATAATATGTATATGGCAAGATTGATACCTCAGATGTGTCTGCTCATTATGCACTTTAATTTTCAGTTCATGTGCATAAATGGGAACAGATCCATTTCATAATCTCATCACAACTTGAATGAGTGGTCATCTCTGGGTTGCCAGTTCTACAGGCGGCGGTGGGCTGTCATTGTGGACTGGGACAGTTATTCTCATCCGCTTCATCGCGGGAGTTTGAGCGCCTGATAGTCCATTGTGAAGAACTGTCCTATACCCCTATCATTGATAGAAAGGCAAGACAAATGTAGACAGTATAGAAAGGTAGAAATTGCTATGCTCTGGGGAATCTAGACGTTAAAACTGGTCAATCCCCAGACAATTTGTCCCTCTGCTCCCCTTGCCAGCCTTCCCCTGTCCACAGGACCTGAGACATACAGAGGAGCCTGTAGTTGGAAAGTAGCCTGTGGAATTTGGATACAGTTACCTTACAATGCTTAATTGCTCCCAGAGAAATGGATGTTGGACATGATTCCCTGAAAAGAAGACACCTACCCACTACAAGAACCGTTAAAATACTGTGGCACAAAAGTCCAGGATTGACTCACCAGAGGTCAACGAATACCAATACATACGTCAGTTAGATCTATTAGATCCTTTATTTAGTATCAACTGTAGCAAACACAAAGTTTCCCCTGTAGTAAACACTCACACATTTCGTGCCTTGGTATGGTGCTTAGTCATAGTAAGGTGCAAAAGTGGCCTTGATATGGCACTTAATCATAGGCTATAACAAAGCTCCATATCAAGGTGCGAAACGCATAAGGCGTTTACCACAGGGTCACAGCTGATACTACATAAATTACCTAATCTATCTAGCTAACTAACGTTTTGCCTTGGTATTCATTCATAAGTCCATTCCTGGGTTTATGCGCTACAGTTACACAATTTAACCTGGAAATACGAATCCGATACACTTGTCATGAGATGGGAATCTGAAATACTTTTATTATATATTTTCTTTGTAAAAAAATATAAAAAGCTTGATTGACAACAATTATTTTTGGCTTATTAATACCTAGATTGGCTTGATTGTGGACTGATGCATGTGGGCATTTAATGATGATTTGTATGTCAAAAGGGCATTTTTTGTATACAAATCATAAGCAATCATAGGAATCAGCATTTATTAGCATTGGATATTTACTCTAAAAGTATTATTTGTTATAACAGTTTATGTTTTCTTGTCTGTACCAGCTGAGATAGCAAACCATTGTTTCCTATATTCCTTGTTTTTTCTAGAATATAATACCTTAGCTTAGCATTATATCTGTATAGTGACATAAAAAAAGAAGGATGGCTTTGCTTAAAATACATATATTTAACAAAGGAGCTAGTTCTCTGTTACTAGTTTTTGTGTAGCTCAATGTGAATATAAAACAGTTTAAATGGTAATAATAAAAACAAAGAACACACAAAAGTTTGTTGTAAATTAAACCAAATCACTTAACTCAGTTATGCAACTTTGTAATGTTCTTTCAGCCCACACATATAATTATGTTATTTAGTGGAACTTATGGATTATTCATGGTAGTAAGGGGAATGCAAAGCGATAAATTCATAGAAGTAAGAGAGATGTTCAGAAACATTAACGCAGATGGGTTACGTTTTCTATAAGCCGAAAGTCTATAAACCGAAGGTCGTTCGGTTTATACACTTTCGGCTTATAGAATACATAGAATTCTATGTATTCTATAAACCGAAAGTCTATAAACCGAACGACCTTCGGTTTATAGACTTTCGGCTTATAGAAAACGTATAGTAGTATTGCCTTTCAATGAACCGAACGAGAGCCCCATTCATAAGAATTTCTTATGAATGGGGCTCTCGTTCGGTTTATAGAAAGTCAATAGTATTACACGTATTCTATAAAATGAACGAATAAAACGAAACGAAAATAATGAACGAATTTCGTCTGAAACTAATGCAGTAATGAACGAAATTCGTTTTAGACGAAATAAATAACAAAATTCGGTTTAGACGAAATAAATAACATTTTCGTCCGAATGGACGAAAACTAAACGAAAATTTTAGTTTTGCACATGTCTAATCTTTATATTAGTCTGCATAATATAAATAATATGACCTCATGGATATCTTGCTATGTTTCATTTTTCTCTAGGACGGACAAAATCAAAAACTGACTACCAGCATCTGGTATCGACAGGTTCGTTTCTTAATACTAAACACGCATTACTACTAACTCCCTCAACTATTAGGTCAGAAAATAAGCTTTCTTTTCTCCCTTTGCAGAAATGGATTGATGAGTTTTTGGCCTGGAATTCTACTCATTTTGATGGAATCGAGGAAATATCCCTCCCATTGAGTGTTATTTGGGTGCCTGACATCGTTATCAATGAGTTGTAAGTATGAGTTAAAGGGACACTGCCGTTTCCATAAGATGTAACTAGATAACCTGGGGATTTAAAATAAACATATATATAAATCATATGCCACTGTTTTTTTTATATTCCTGAATTCTTTGCATATAAAAGGAAAAATACAATTAGGTGATGTAATCGTTACATTACCCTCCCATTCAATGCAAGTCTGTGATCAGAATTCTGACTTACAGACTGCATTCTGTGTCCCCAGCCCCATAGTGAGATACTAGTGCTGTAACGTCTCTGAGGGGTGGCACCCAAAAAAACGATATTTAACAAAATGGTGGTGCCCAGTCACACTTGTTTAGTTACATATTTTATTAAATACAGTCACATAAGAAAAACAAAAGACATATCTGAAATCAACAATACAAAACATTTTTTGGTGGGAGTGTCCCTTTAAGGTCACATAGAAATAACTAAAGGTTTTTTCTGACTCTTGAGTTTTGGTATTTGGAACACTTGATTGTCCCCACAAGTAAAGCACTGAAGTATTATTCCTGCAGTGTGGAAGATGAGAAGTCACCAGATCTACCTTATGTCTATGTGCGCTCCGATGGGACCATCCGGAACTACAAGCCCATTCAAGTGGTATCAGCATGCAACCTGGAAACCTATGCCTTTCCCTTTGATATACAAAACTGCAGCCTTACATTCAGCAGCTGCTTACATACAGGTAAAGGCATCCATATTTCTAATTTCCGAATAGATAAGTAACTAGTGCACGAAAAAGTCCATTCGCAGCTGCACAGGATGGAGGTACAGGATGACAGGACCAGCATGTAGGATGGAGGTACAGGATGACAGGAGTAGATGTAGGATGGAGGTACAGGATTACCGTATTACAGGACCAGGATGTAGGATGGAGGTACAGGATGACAGGACCAGGATGTAGGATGGAGGTACAGGATGACAGGAGTAGATGTAGGATGGAGGTACAGGATTACCGTATTACAGGACCAGGATGTAGGATGGAGGTACAGGATGACAGGACCAGGATGTAGGATGGAGGTACAGGATGACAGGAGTAGATGTAGGATGGAGGTACAGGATGACATGACCAGGATGGAGGATGGAGGTACAGTATGACAGGACCAGGATGTAGGTACAGGATGACAGTACTAGGATGACCGCACTAGAAAAGCAGGACTAGGATAACAGGACCAAAAAAATAAACTCAAATGCTTATCACATTTTGTATGGGGACAGACGATGCAGTCTGAACAAGAATAATTGTTATGTAACAATTTATTTAACGCCAGGGTTGATGACACAATCTGGAAGTACAGATCATAATATGAAATGCTTTTTACTATATATATAGTATATATTATTTATATATTATAAAAAGGGCCATTTGTATTTTAGTGGAATAAGCATTTGTGCACTTAACATCTTTACGATTAATGTTTTATTCACGGATTCATTCTATAATCTTTATACCTGAAAGCCACAATTAATTTTACTTTACTGGAAAGTGTGTTCTGCAACAATTTGCTTATTTGTCATACACAAAGCATGATCTCTTTTTTATACATATAATTCCAGTGAATGATTTGAATCTTTCCATCTGGAGGAGCTATGAGAACATCAATGGAGACAAGAGCATATTTCTAAACGATGGGGAATGGGAACTCCTTGCGGTACCTTCAAGCTATGAGATTCTCCACACACACGGAGGCAGCTTTGCCCAAGTCCAGTTTAATGTACGTACAAAAATGCCATTTTTTTCTGTACATCCTCATACAATACAAACGCGAAAGCTCAAGCTTCCTAAGAAAAGGTCAAACACAGGTTTTCTGGAAAGACTTGATGGAAACACATATGGGTGCATTTATTAAAAGGTGAATTGAGGTGTAAGAGCATGTTGTTTCATGACTGCACTGAGCTCGGTCAAATTTGGTGAGTTTCTCATGAAAGAGGAGCTCATTTGGCCATGGGTAATGTCAAATCTTAAACATTTTAATAGTGCATTATGCAGGGCCAACTTTGTTCATCTTGAAGAAGGAACTCAGCAGGTTTGGCCCTGCACAATACATTCATAATTTGGTGAGATGGAATATACGTCTTTCCTCCACTAACCTGTGACTCACCTTTTAGTAAACGTATCCCATTGTTACGGTTTCACCCTCTTATTGGTCTAGTTTCACCAGTGTTCACATTTAGAGTCAGTTTGTCCTTGTGCTTTCATTATACTCTTACACAACCTTACAAACAGATGATCAAAGTACAAAAGCTAATACCACCTTGGCAAGGTAGCTTTTTTAACATCCAGCCTAAATTTATAGCTGTAATGAAAATGGTGCTGATCGTTTATAATTCACCCTACTGGCTGCTTGATAGAGAGCTCAGAACCAAAAACAAGGGAAGGCACTTCTAATATTTTTGTATTCATTATGATTGCTATCTGCTTTAACCTGATGTCTATATGGTATCTATGAGGAAGCTGTCTTCAATCTCTCACATTTACCATTCAGTTTGTAGATCAACGTGCTCATGTTGCCATTGGAGAACCATTCTTATTAAACAGAAATTCCCCGAGTATTAAGATACCAGATAGGAAAACCTATCAATATGTAGTCATTTTAACTGGACTGTTCTATATGTATTTGTTTTAATTGGACTGTTCTATTTGTTTACATTTTACATGTAAATGAATATAAGATTTAAACCAATGCCACAGAAAGTGTTTGAGCTACAGATTAAGTGACCAGTGCTCATTACATTTATTTAAAATAGGAACAGAACAAAATAGAATGGGGAAACAAATTCTGTGTTTTTCATATGTGTATTGAAAATAGGTGTGAAACTTTTTTTTGTATGGTCTTGGAGTAAGGGACGAGATGATTCCGCACCAGAAGGATTGATTATTCCATGTTATTATCTTTGGTAGAGAGGACAAATTGTGAATATGTACCTTCTTGATGCTCTTGCCATCCTCACACTAACGGGCCCTATGGAGCATTGTCTTCCTCCAAAGATGTGGCACAGACATGGGGGCATGCTTCATGCCTTCCTATGCAATTTTACACATGGGTTGGTGGGAGCGGTTCTGCGTCTTGGGCGCGACAATACATTTTTAGGCCCATTTCATGTGGTATGGAAGATATATCGACGATATAATGGTTATCTGGAGTGGTGAGGAGAACCAGTTGACAGAATTTGAACATTATGTAAATAACAACAACTGCTGCTATGCACTAGTGCTCATCCACGCCAAGTCTTCTCAGGAGTACCACTAGGAGAATTCCTAAGGTTGAGAAGGAATAGCAGCACGTCTGAATACTTTAATGTAGAAGCCAATGATTTAAAACAGAGACTCCTATGGAAAAAATATAATTTAAAGGATGTTGAACATGGGTACAAACGAGCATTGTAACGGACCCTCTACCAGACGTAGTAGACCCTCTGTCCGTTGTGTGAAATCACCTCCTTAGCCCCCCCGATTACAGCTCAGCATTCACCCAGCAAGTCTCTCCTGGACCCTTGCTCTTTGTGCCCAAATAGCAGAGAGGAGACTACTAGCAGTTAGGTACAGCAAGAACGAACAACTCCTTTATTTGTGTAACAACACAGACTAAAAGACATAAACATGACATCACATACATCAGTATATAATGGGGGGGATGGAACTAAACATAGTTCTCCAACTAACAGGGGCTAGGAATACATAAGACTGCAAACAAAATAGGAATTACCATTCAGTGAGTGGACATACACTAAGAAACATAATGTGCAAAACATAATCAGTTTATCAGTTAATCCAGTTAATATAGAACATTGGATGTTGAAGTAAACTATCAATTATTGTCACTGACACATTATAATCCTTTAGAGTGGTCTACTCACAGAATTAAACATTACACATAACCAATATACTAACAGAATATAACTAACTAACAATATTAACGTATAGAGTTATGGCACATAAGCCAGGGCCCATAATCTACAGGGAGGTGTTTGGCCCTCAGGCCCCTCCATGAACCCCATTCAGGCAGGCTGTCAGAATTCACTTCATGACAAGCATCATTAACAGATTGAAAAACCAATACACAAAGTATTACAGAGCAGGGACCAATATGTGTAACCCAATCCTGCAGTGAGTTCTATAGGATCATTAAGAAGCATCTACACGTCCTATGCATGGCACCCTCACACAGGGACATTTGCAGCCAGGGATTCAGTGTGTAGCATGAAACAACTCTGGTTTGCACAATATGCTGTGCGCCATTTTCTTTGCTAGAAAGGGAAAGCCAGGAACATGGTTAAAACTGAAGATCATTTATATTTGTGGAAGCTCTAAATGTGGAGTTGCAAATTTGTAAGGAAGGTTAGTACATTTAGATCATCTACTAATGCCAAAGAATTTGACATTCAGCCCTACATTATTTGTGCAACAGAATATGTAATATAAGCAATTAAATGCTTAAAATGTCAAATGCAGTATATAGGATGTATCAGGAAATGTATAATATTAGATTTAATAAAGAAAAACCTCCTTTAAGTAAGCACTTTAAATTTTGCAGAAAAATGGTTGTTAATTTTTTTCTTTTCAGGACATAGAAAGAATTAGGAAGCCCCAATGGGGAGGTGCTAGACATAATTTATTATGTAAAAGAGAGGTCTAGTAGATTTTCCATCTGGATACCAGATAAGCCAAGGGCATAAATTCAGAATATGGTTTGTCACATTTTTCCCCATCTAATTATACTTTAATAGGCCCTATGTTTATCATCTTTTGTCCCATGTAATTAAATGAAAATAAAACACAACAGAATAAAATGAAATAAAACAAACTGTAACAGAATAAACCAAGGTGACATGTCTACTATACAGCCACGCTTCTAACGCAATGCACTTGTGAAGCTAGCCTTAAACAGAGACATTTATTCACCTTATACGTTGGATACATGGCACGTGTGAGGCAGCCAGCATTTTGTGTTGTATTATGCCTGGAGGTAAAAGAATATCACCTTTTTTTTTTAACCACACAGAGTGAGCTCCCGTTCTAATTTTTGTGACTGCCAAGGAGAGGAGTGAAGGTGTCAGATAAGATGACCACTATTCCACAGACATTATACCCTATCTCCTGTACCTTTGCCTCTTTTCTTCTGACCTATGCCCTCCTTCTCTGATGAGGCCTTTTGTATCCTGTTTTGACTCCTCACTTGTATCAGTACTACTGACCATTTAGCCTTCCCTGACCACAGCCTCACCCTTTTTTGTATCTTGTCTGCTTGGGTCCTTGTGCTTTTGCACCTCCCTGTCTAGTTCTATTTCAATTCTAGTCTTCACAGCAGTGTATTACAACAGATTGTGAATCCCAGCTTCAGAGCTAGACTCCTCGCCATCCTGACGAGCAGATTAACTCAATAGCAGACAAGACATAATGGCAGTGTTAAACGGAGTTAGAAAGATGAGAGGGTGACATACAAAGGCCTGTTCAAAATGTAAACAGGCCATGTAAACTGAATAATCACAGCTTTTTGTCGACAGAACTAAGTAGACAAGCTAAGCTAACTGATTTAAGTTCAATGGACATTTTTAACCATGAAATAAACCTAGAAACAATATTATCTGCGTGTATGGACGACCAAAATTGGTGGCACAGCTCGGAATTGCAAATAGTTTCCGTTTCTCACTAAGCTGAAATTCCACAGCTCGTTAATTTGCATATGAGCCATAGAGAATCATTATCATGAAACAGGATACCGGGACTTGTATGGAATACACAGCTGCGGATGAAGTAATGCAGGGAACAGCCATTAATACACACACCATTACCTGTGAGAGGGATTACACTGAAATACATGCATGGACATAGGCCGATTATAAAGTCAGGGTATGGAACATGAGGTGTAGAAAGGCTTGGAGGAAGCAAGAAATATTCCTGGGAGAACATCAAAGGGATGCTAGATATGCAGGAAAAGTAGTTGTATCATCTAGATACAATTTTAACCATTTTGCTGTCACACTGCTTTGCAATTAACTGAATTCTATTGCACTAATGGAGAAAATGTAAATCATGTCATTTTGTAGCTACAATATGATTTTATTCCAAAGAGCTTGCAATTACAGTTTGATTCTTCATGTACTAAGCAGTATTCTGCCCAAGGTAGAAAGGATTGCCAATCCTCAAGCATAGCCATCCCCTTTCATGATTAAAGACTATTTAACAGCGTAATAATTACTTTATTCAACAGATTATGCAAATATTGTCATTTACTTACACATTATAGATGAGCTGGTCTCTAAAACACATTTTATAGGCTTGCTATGCCTACAAGACTATCAGTTGTGCATCATTGGCAAGAGCAGTGAGAATGTATGTCTTTGCTTGCGGAGTCCTTCGTGCGTAGAAGACTTGCTTTGTGTTTGAGTCTGGAGCATCATAATGTTATACTAATAGAAAGGTTAGTAGTCTAGTAGTGTAACTGGGTAAACATCTTTGGAGCTGCTCCCAAGGAAGAATTATCCAATAGGGCAGTTTACTACAGCTCTGCCCATCCTCAACTGGTTTCACACAGAGCAGTAATGAGAGTGATGCTAATGATGCACAAGGCTCAAGTACACAAGATGAGTGGGGTGCAGATAGGTTATGTTCTATGGTAGTCTGGTAGCACCAATCACCTTTGCACCACAATAAACACTGTATAGCCCAAGCACTGATGCACTGCATTGTGGGATCTTGTGTAGAGAAAATATGATATCTATTACTGGGCAACCAGACCACAGACCTTATACTACTCTGAAAGATGGATTAATTATATATATATATATATATATATATATATATATATATATATATATATATATAAATGTATTGCATAAAAGCATATTTTGGTCTGTGGTGCAGTGGACAGGCCGAGGGAAAGTGGAATGGGCAGTACAAAGGATTATGGGCATCCAGTGAGGTTTTGAGACCTGAAGGGGCCTGTGACACTCCATTTTGGGAGGGAATGTGATATCCTATTCTTGTCTAGAGCACAAAAAGAACTAGTTACAATTCTGGTCCCAAAAATGTGTTTTATCTCTCACCATGGAACTTACTTACCTATGTATAGTTTTAGTTTTCAATTAATTTATTGGAAAACTGTAATTGATTAATAATGGTGTAATATAATGATATAACAACTTTTGTTGTAGATTGTATTGTAATATTACGATTATAGGAAAGCTGCATAGTTACAATAACCATGCCTATCACATGCATGGTTTCTCTGCACAGCAGGCCTACAAGCCTCACACAGCTATCTAACAGCAGGAACGCAAAGCTCACAGTTATCATAACACAATTAAAACAGATTCAGTATCGCAATGTGGTAATTGTAAGCCGCCCGTGTGTCCCCTCACGTACGGAAAGCTATTTGTCTGAAAAGGTTAAACAGGGGTTACTTCTATTCAAATGGCATTAATTAACTCATGCCATCACAAATTAATTAAAATATATATACGCAAGATCCAAATCAGCACTTATAAATTACCTGTTTAACCGGTAAATATTTTTAATGATGATATGTATTGCAATAAAATGTATCTCTACAATTTTATTGATGGATTGGAAGACAATTAGCTTTTCGCAAGTGCTGTGCAAATATACAGTAGATTCCCTTCCTTCGCAGCTTATGATGCTCCTAAGACCAGTTTAGACAGCTGGCCAGATAAAGATCTTGCTTCATTCGCATACTGTGAAAGTGCCATGGCAGTGAAGACCCTAGAGAAGAAGATCCCCAGTGATACTGACAGCGACAAAGGATTTTTTTTGGGGGGTGGGGGTTAAGGCATGTAACGATGCTGTTCTATACCAGGATTAAAACAGAAGATTCTGGTGCTGCCCATTGTGATTGTAAAAGAGGTAGCTGGTATCCCAATAAGAAGGCCCTACTTCTGGGGATGATCGTTTTGTGTGTTGTCTCACATGGCACAAAAGGGGAGGCAGCAGGCACACTGCACCCGTGCCTGTGCCTTGAAACGGATTCATAGCCATCACTCTGTCCAGTATCACAACCAAACTTAGCCATTTCAGTCCAATTGTTGTGGATTATATTTTACTCAGCCAGCCAAGTGCCCTCCCTAAGTATTGTTTTTATTGTATTTAAAGAAGTTCTATTCAGAAACAAAATCTAGAAAGGGAATAATATATTGCCTTCGTCTGGGGACAGAAATTGTTTCTGCGCCACAATCCTTAACCGTCATGTGCCGCCATTGCCACGTGGCTATATACTGAGTGAATAAAATAATAGAATAGAGCAAGATTGGCGCTAAGGAAAAGCTTGAGATGTTAGTTTTCAGGTGGCGATTACAGTACTGCTCTCTATTTAAGGAAGACCGATTGTATTTATCAGAATTAGCATTCTATATCAAACTGGGTTCAGATTCCCCGGCACAATCAATAATTTCACTCTGGGTAGCACTAGACATTATAAATTATACGTATTGCCTCTGCAGGCACCATGTTGACATAATATCAGTTTTTTTTATTGTATCTGAAGCCTGTAGGGAAGATACATTTCCTTAAAGAAAAAAACATTTTTATTTGCATTTTAACTTTTATATCAATGGTACAATTAACAAGTTCAGCACAGCTGCATTACTTTATTTCCATTGGAGGTGAAGCTTGTAATTACGTCACATAAAAAAGGGACAAAAAGAGTAGACACTGCATGCAACGAGGTGTAGAAAAGATGGCCCTGGCATTAATTTTGTGGAAAATGGCCCAGACACACTGCATTGAACAGTGCAGTGATCCTAGCCAACACTGTGTATATACCGATCTTTTGGATGTAGTTTATGTTACAAGGAACCTGTATATCCCAGACATTCGTGCTCCGAAGAGCTGACACTTCTTTTGGAGGCCTTTGCATGTCCGGAAGCATCAACGACCCTGGCAGGACTAGTTAACCACACATAACACAGAGAGATAAATGACCAGCCTGGGACATCGTTCTCTCATGCAGCAGTGATTTCAGCTTTAATGGCAAAATCATTATCATTGCGACAATGGCTCACAAATGAGTGGAGGGTGAAATAAAGAGAGGGGGGTGTGTGGAATGGAGAATTATGTGTGGAATAAATGAGTGCTTCCGAAATTCATAGCATCATAAAGAGAACCTTATCAAATGAACCAGCAGAAGGTTAGACGAACGGCGGAGCAATTAGGCTAACACCGTAGGGCTTCTATTTCATCTTCTGTGTACTCATCATGTACAAATTCCCAATTAGATTTATTCTTTTCATTATCACCGACGGAAAGTCACAATAGTGTACTTAAGGAGACATCCCCTTAAAGGCACAATTTTCCAACAACAACATTATGGAAAACTAGGAAAAAGTCAAAATAAAAATGATGAGATGCACGGAAAAAATAATTCTAATTGATCAATGATTTTTTATATGTTTGGTATTTGGTATTTTTCCAGGCCGATCATTTTTTTTATAGTGAGTCCACCGACTAAAGAGTGCTTACGGTATGATAAAAAAAATAGATTCATACTTTGAAGTTCTATTCACAAAAGTGTGGTGTAAGTAAATTGCAAAAAGCAGGCATTAAAGGGACAGTATCCCCTAAACATTGTTTACTGTGAATGAAGAGAAGAAAAAAAAAACATTGAAAATGATCTATACATTGTGCTAGCAAAATTGCAAGTACAGGCCTAAATTAGGAGAAAAATGTGTTTTAAACGTGTCTGTGGAGTCTCTTTCTTATGACATCGCCTGTGGCTTGACATGCAAATGAACTCGTTTTCAATGGGAAATGTGTCATTTGCAAATTGAGCCACATATTAAGCAGGAGGCTCTACAGACACATTTTTCTTATTATTTACTTGTAATTTTGCTAACACAACATAGAGATCCTTTTCAATCATTTTATATTGTCTACATTCAAATTAAAAACAATGTTTAGGTGATAAAGTCCCTTTAATAGCCAAGTTGGAAAACATCTCCACCCTGTCTATCTTTCCAACTCAGCTAATTGGATTTTTAGTGACGAGACCCCATTGTTAAAGCAGAACTGCAAATGAAAACTTGTGATAAAATATGTTTTAAACTAATCGGTACTATTTGCTGTTTACGACATTACAGTATGACATGCAAAAACTACTACAATGGAGAAATTACTTTAAAAAAGTCTTCATAAGGTAGTAATATAAAAAAGGAGATAGCACACTTTTTGAAACATATTTAATTCACTTCTATTTATCTAAAAGCGTTGGAATTATGGTGACTGAAAAAAAAGCAAATAGATCAAAAGGTGTCCACAAAATGAAAAGATAAAAAAAAGACCAAAATAGTGCAATATGTACAAAAATACCAAATTACATTTAATAAACACAGTTAAAATTACACTTGCACATTAATTTTTTTTTTATATGATACAATATAAAATCCAAATAAGCTTGGTAAAACCCCCCAGCATAAGATAGCCCCCCACCGGGGGTTTTTGCCAACCGCCTGCTTCAGACTGAAGATGTAGGAACACTATGTTCCTCATGTTGGTATGTTGCAGCTCCACTGTGATGTCGCTGCTAAAAGCTTGCAGTCAAGATGGAAAAGTACTGAAAGAAACAATAGATTCAGTACAACAATAGCAGATTAGCACCTCAGAAAAATAACAGCAACACAGAACACGATTATTTTTCTGTGTTATAACAATTTCGGTCACTCTGCCACCTAGATTTGATATAATCTGAAAATGCATGACCCCAACTGTCCCACTTTAGGGTCACTATTTTGTGTTCCCAATTCATCCTCTGGTAGTAAGGACACGAGAGAATGAATAATGCACATCAGTGTTAATTTCGTTGACTAAACATTTTCGTCATAGTTTTAGTCAACTACATGTTTTCAGTGACTAAAACTAAACAATAACTAAATAAAAGTAAGTTAATTTTAAGTTAGTTAGGACTAATACTACGACTAAAACTCATTGCAATTTTCATCAACTGACTAAAATGTTAGAGTTCTTTTTGGACCTCTGGTTCTGGTTCCCATGGATCTCTGCCAAATCCCAGTGCCCTGACTCTATCTGGAGCTGGATTGGCTGAGACAAAGGCTCTTTGTGTCTGTTTGCGGAGGAAGAGGATACTCCTCCATCTGATTCGCCTGGGACTGTCACATGAGTGTTTCCCCTCCCATCTCTCTAGCAAGTTAACTTAACACTATGTAACAACCTGTTCCCTCCCTCATTGCTGGAAATTTAGTCGACTAGAATTAGACTAAAACTAAATCAATTCAGATGACTAAAATATGACTAAACTAAAATGGCATTTTAGTCAAAAGACTAGAACTAAAACTACATAAAAAATTGCCGTCAAAAAATTAACACTACTGCACATGCACAGTAGTGATGTCTGTTTGAATGATACTACCTCCCATAGACACCCACTTCTCCCCCCACCTGTCTTCCTGTATTGAGTAAAATTGAGAGGTATCATATTTTATCTATTTTTGCCACAGACAAATGCTTGAATATCATAAACCAAAGTATATCAAAACGAAAGTATCCATTTAATATGGTGGCATTTAGAGTTACATAGGGGATTTTGATTGAGACTATATTTCTGATAGCACTGACAGCATTATGTCGTAGAGTACCAAAAGGATCTATCTTGCAGGTATTGTTAAGCATGTTAAATGGTTACCTAATTGGTCAATACTTGAATATAAGTTCTTACTTAAATATCAAATCCCTGCTGTAATGCATTCTGCGTACTTGTGTCTGATGAATGTAGTCATATTATATATTTAATTCTGTTGGAAGATTTGGCCTCCTCAGCAGATGCATTGATGTCCTCCTTCTTTGCTTAATGTAATGCACTTACCTTCTTACAAGAAAAATAACTTTATTGTCTGCAGACAAAAAAAAATATGTACCAACCATACATGTCCATGTCAGGGAAGGGTTGGCAGTGGAGGTAGCTGGGGCCCCGACTTGTATTTGCTCACTTGCTTTCACAATAAGTCTGCAACGTTGACTTTGCAAAATATTTCTATTTTTCAGCTTGTTATTCGCCGCCGTCCCTTAATGTATATTGTAGGCATTCTCCTCCCAAGCATCTTGCTGATGACCGTGGACCTTATGAGCTTCTACCTTCCGCCTAATAGCGGGACACGGATCATGTTCAAAACCAGCATCCTTGTGGGTTACACAGTCTTTCGAGTCAACATGGCTGATGAACTGCCCGCTACAACCTTACGAATACCTTTAATTGGTGAGCTATTCAGAAGTTATGCTTACACCAGAACTAGATGTTCAAAACATGCTACTGCAGAGTTTCCAGGGTATTTACTCGAGTGTACTCTAAGCAGTTGCCTAGAATGTTGTGGTAAGGTGTTGCCCAAAAGACAAATGGACTCCACCCTTTTTCAGTACGCTATTCCTTTCTGCCAATTCTGCACTCCGGATCATGATCATAGCCATGTCTCCACAATAATTTCTTTAATATTACATGTCTGTCTTTTTGAGTATGGAATTTTTAATAATTGTGTTTTTATGAAATATCAACTGGGCCAAATATTAGCGATATTATTATTTGACTACATCAAACAGTATAGCATCTATAAATAACCCCACACTTACTAAAAACTGTAGCTCTTTAACATGCCTTTCTTCCATGTTATTGATCTTGGAAAGTTAAAAAAAAGTTTAAAAAAAAAGTGTTCTATTTAGCTACACATGGCACAGATAAAGTGCTTTAAAAAATGTGTTGCTGCTTTGATGCAATCACCATTAATTGTAGATATTGAGTTAAAATAGGCATCTGTTTAATACAAAGTAATGATGAGGCCAACAGGTATACTTCATTATTTTCATGTTTGTATGTTTATAGGTGTTTTCTTTGTGGTCTGCATGGCCCTTATGGTTTTGAGTCTTGGAAAATCCATTGTGGTAATAAAGTTCCTTTATGTGGACCAAGAATCAGGAAAATGCCTTGTTTCCCGTTGTCCATTATTAACCAAGGAGATGCACGCCCAACACAGAGACAACAACGAAAACAACTCTTTGGTTTCAACCAATGATACAGCAGGTATTTCTATAGGGTCCACCCCCTCATTATATAATCACAAACTAACTGCTTGTGAATTTTAATTAATAGTTATCGATAACCTTGTAGTGCAAAGACAGCTATTCAATTATTGTCAGTTATAAAATTAATACTTAAGATTAATGTAATCCTAGAATTGCAATGCCTTTTTTAAAAGAAATAACATGATTTACAATACTCTGTTTTTGATTATAATAATGTGTACGTGTTTTATTAACATTTTTCTTAAAACTATAATTCATCTTAATAATAGAATTTATTATTGTACATAATTGCTGAATAAGAGGCTGGTTTATCCCCTTAACGAACAGGAAGTTTAGTGTGTCAAAGACTTGAGCAGTGATGGGTAACTCAGGTTCGACAATTGGCACTCAAATACCTCTGAGATGGCACTCCACATTAACTTTGTCATGTTATCGCATGTGATAGCTGTGCTTGGCCATCACAGCGATTACATGACCTCCAGAGCTGCAGACTCGGTTGAAGAGTACTGTCTCAGTTGTGAGGCAGATTCATCAAAAAGCTGGATAGCGGTGTGCATGGCAGCACACCATTACCTTAAATTATCATGGTGTATTCCTTCACAAGGACTCAAATACAAGGAAAACCCTTCATAAACTCGGGGAGAGGTTTGAGGAGTGGCCAAAAAGGATAACCCAAACCCCTAGTATCACCTAAACCCAATACTAACCCTAAAAATTACCAAACTAAGCATAAAACTGACCTCTAATACTAACCCTAATAACTCTAAAATGAACACTACCACTAACCATAAAATGAACCCTAAACGCTAAACCTAAAGTCCCACTATGAAACTACTGAAAAGCCCGCAAGAAAACTGTCACAAGGAAAGAGCGATGAATACCAGTCCCATTCCTCACTGCAAGTATAATGTAATTGGCAACACAGTATATAAAAAGAGACTGCACTTTGCCCCCTTATAAAGTTGGCCCTAGAAATAAAGTCTTAAATTACTTTATCTATCCATCTATCCTGCACCTATCCACACCTCCAGCTTCATCACATGACTTTCTTATACAGTTATTTGTATTCCTTCTCTGTATAACTTGCTGGTAACATTTCATGTTTTCTAGAAAGTCTCTGTGAGTCTGAAGAAAAAAAGCTTGATAGCTCTGGAGAATCGGATGATCCACTGATGGGACGGATTCTAGAGGAAGTGACCGCAATCTGTTCCTACATGGAGGAGATGGAATCTGAAGAACTCTGGCACACCCATTGGCTTAGCCTTTGCTACAAACTAGATAACCTTTTGTTCCGAGCTTATCTACTGATCTTGTTAGCTTATGCTGCCACCCTTAGTTTGCTATGGTGGACATGGAGTTCTTATGATGTGTCCAGCTAGATCTCAAACCTAATTTAGCTGTTTTAATTATACAAGACCAAATTATGTCTTTCTATTTCCTTAATGAAGTTAATCATTCTGCCCGACCATAAGAGGATTTGCCATAGGCTTAGAAATTACACTCATAGTACATTTTGTCTTCCCTAATCCAGTTTTAATGCATGTAATTACATATGTAAATATTCCATTATTAAAAAGATAAATGTAAAAATGTGATCATTTTTCTAGTTTACTTACTATAATTTGCTAAGAAAAAGGCAGGTCTTACACATGGGTATCAATTCATTCAGGGAAAGGCCATTCCAGCTGTTGTGGACTTCAATTCCCATCCAAGTCAGATACCCATAAGTGTTACCCAATTGGAATTATAGTCCGATGGAACTAGAACAACAATAATTTCTTATCATTAAGTCCATATTTAACTTACAGGCTTTATTATTACTTTTAGATATGCTACATAATTGAACATGTCTCGTAACAACATCTTGGGTAATGTGTCAAGAGCCAGACAGACAGATAATCACATACATCCCTCAATAGCTTTTGTAATCCTGATTATTTCAACTGAGATACTGAGGTACAATTAATTGGAAAGCTAAATCCTTCCTTGGTAAAAGGTCTCCATTGATCCGCTCAATAATTTAAAATTAGGATTATAAGGAAATAAGGCCCATTAATAACTTACCAGTGTAGGCTAACATGTTATAGAGCATCAGGGTTCAAATTTATAAAATTACGCACTGGAGTTTAACTGCTCCATATACACATAACGTGTCAGATCTGCGTATAGTTCTGTTAAGTTACCTTAAAAACTATTTTTTTTTTCTCTTGAGGTGACCATTCGAAACAGAACCAGAAACATGAGCCTTAAATTAATTTGTTGCAGGAGTACTGTTTATATTTATTTAGAAAGTTTTTTACCAGGAAGAATACATTCACATTTAACAGTAGATCAAAAAATACAAACATATATTTACACAAGGAAGTTACATAGAGGGTAAATCCTTATTAATACAGAAAAATAGAGACCGCTGTTTTGCGGATTTGGAAGACTCATATTTCGGGGATTTTAGACTAGAGGATGATTTGGTGGGATCAGGGAGACTATTCCACATGTGAGGAGCTCTGAAAGCGGACGCACCTAGACTTGCTTCCTTCTTGTAGAACATTTGGTCATAAGGATTTTTGTTCATAACACAAACTAGGCCAAAGCAATGCACATTAGACAAATGGTCTTCATGAGGTGTTATAAGATACAACCAATGAGATCTAGGTAGGGCCAGTCAAGGTCTGTGAATGTCCATAGAACATCATTAAAAAACATGTCTGTAACAAATGTGCACTATGAAAAATGTTTGCGCTTGATGTTGGGGACTCTAATATGCATTGGTTTGGATATTATGTTTACAGTTTAGGTACAATTAAGTATAATGTTAATTTTTCAGACTTTTTTTCCCAATTGTTTCAGGCCTATTTTGTCTTATTAAATTCAGTTGTTGCATTCTTATTGAGGTATAATAATAAATATAATATCACTGGGGTAACAATTAGGGCAAGCCAAGAAACCCAATGCAATTAGCCAACAAGGATTCTTACATATATTATAAACATTACAACATTTTTGTCCCCCAGATTCCAATACTAATGCCTTTAAGAACGTTTTTTGTTGAAAATCTGTTACAATATTGGTTTTGTGCTTTGGAATTTAAGTATGGAAATAGGCAGGTTGCCCATTTATTCCTCCCTTTATAGGCCACAAAACTATAAAAATACATTTTGGTTATTTTATAGAAGAAAACATTAGGAGTTACCAAAAAGGGGAACTTGCAAATAAGTCCTACTTGCTGATCTTGACAATGCAGTTACATCTCAGTTTGCGTTTTTGTGAATAGCCCCCCATCGGTCAGGTAAGGCAGGTGAGTGTGCTGTAGGGAGCCTAGACATAAGGGGTTTACTCAACAAACAGAGAACTGCAGGGAAGTGAGATGGGAATTTCCAATGTAGCCAAGTTGGAAAAATTTCCCAATGCACTTTTCGTGGGGTCTTAAGTTTGAAATTTCAATCTCAATTCCTTGCAATTCTCTCTTTAATGAGTAGACCGTATAATAGAAACAAATGGAAACTCTCTACAATGAAAATGTTTCTATTAACAACTTTGTTTGCCTTTAGTGTGCCTTAACCCCTTAGTGACCGAGTGCTATGCTGCAGTTGATGTGCCTTGAAGACCAGAATTCCATTATTCTTGTCATAAGTTTACTGAACTGTGAATTTCTTTCTTTGTGTTCAGTCCACCCACACAAATTATATTTCATTTTTTAAAGGACGGATAGGGCTTTCATTTGATACTATTATTTTCATCATATGATATCATTTACTATTAATTTTTTTTAAAATATGATGAAAATATGCCATAAAAAACACTTTTTCTAACTTTGACCTGATTTTTTTTTTACACAATTACAAATGGTAAAAAAGACCCCGTCTATATATTTCTAATATTTGTCCTGAGTTTAGTAATACCAATGTTTCCTTGTTTGTCTATGTTTTATTTCAAGTAATAGGGCAATAAACAATATTAGTGGTTTTTTTTTGTTTTCTAACCATTTTCTTCTACAGTGACTTTTTAACCCCAATCCTAAATTTACCCCAACTCTAAATTTACCCTAACCCTAAATCTACCCCCACCCCTTAATCTAACCCTTGTAATCATCCGAACCCCCCTGTAACCCTAATTATGACCCTAACCCTAGATCTAGGTTTAGCAGATCAAGGGTTAGCTTTTTCCATTTATTTTATTTATTTATTATTTAAGAGGTATTGAATAAAGTGGTAATATAGACCTGTTTCTATTTCTTTATGTTACATGATGCAGTACTTATATAAAATATTTTTTTTCGGACACCATAGGTGCCCCTTTAGGAATACCTTTTTAAAAAATAGTCCAAGTGCATTTTCCATAACAATATACAAAACACTTCTATAGATAAAATGGTACAAAAAAGGAACACCTTATTTGTGTGATGGCCTTAGCAGATCTCTATTATAAATACAATTTTCTTAGAAAACAAGGTTGCATTATGCAATTAACTTAAGCAGAGAAATAGTCTGCATTGTTTTATTGCCTTGAAAAATAACATCATTGATTGTTTTTGCCGTCTCCAATTCCTGTACGTCTAGTTTCATCTATATCAGAAGTCCCATTCAGAATATTAAATAAATAAACATGAGAGTCTACACAATATGCACAATAATGGTGATCTGTTCAGATCGGAACTATTTTGGTATAAAAGTTATTTCGGCTACACAGTATATGACAATTAACCCATAATATAATTCGGATTCGGGGGATAATAGCCGCCTTTTGGCCATTTCATTTCGCCTTTTTTAAGAAGGATAACTGAAATGTAAGACTTAAATAAAAATAAAAAAAAAGTCAAAAATAAAATAAGAGAAAACAAAGTCCCATTTATATAAAAAAAAAATCACTGTCCCACCGAAAATTAGGAGGGACCAGGGCTAGTAGCCATGATCCACCATAATAATAAACGGGGCTGGGCACTGGCAAAATGGCTCTCAGTCTCTAAAATATACTTGGGGGGTTGGGAGCCACTCGAATGCATCCCAGTCCCCCTAAAATAGATCAATATAATATTACCTCCCAGGATATATATAAATCAAAATATGGCTGGGTATTAAAAAAAACAGCCAACGGGGAAGCTGAAATTCAAGGTATTTGATTGAAATCCATATTTTTCTTAAACTGAAATCCCTCCCTCATTTTGCATCCGTCTCTCCACAGTGACAGATGCTTAGAACAGGGTCATTGAAACACTCAAACAGGCATTTATTTTTACATCTGAATTATCCTCCCTACTTGGGGGTTGGAAGGAAGGGAAATGTTTTCATACCCCTTAGTGACAAGACCTTTTGACCTTGTATTTCCCTTGGTGACAAGGTCTGTTTTGACATTTCTGGGGTGTTTGTGTTTAGCTGTAATTTTCTTCTTTCTCACATACTATACCCACACAAATTATATGTTGTTTTTATCGTCATAAGAAGGGCTTTCATTAGATACCATTATGTTCATAATATCTTATAATTTGCTACAAACAATTCATAAAATATGATGAAAAAAAACAAACACTTTTTCTAACTTTGACCTAAAAAATAATTGACACAAATACAATCATAAAAAAGACACCATCTATATAGTTTCTCAATTTTGTTCTGAGTTCAGAAATAAGCTTCTTTCCATGTTTTTCTGCAGTTTTTTGTGAGATATAGGGCTAAATAGGGTAAAATTTAACCCCAGCTCTAACCTTTATGCTAACCCTTAATAAATTCTAATTTTAATTTAATTGTAACCCTATCCCTTATGCTAACCCTAATTTAATTTGAACCCTAAGAACTATTCTAACACTAACCCTAGATTTTAGCTAACTAAGTCTTATTTTTTTATTGCAATGTTGCTGACTGCCTCTAGGGGCACTCAAGCAACAGCATCAGAGCGACGGTAGTGAATTTTTTTTCACTTCTGACGCTCTACACACAAGAGGGCGAAAAAAGGGAAAGACCTCACCCAAAAAAGGACAAGTCTAAAGCTGAGAGTGAAAATTAGATCTTAAGTGGGCAGGAGTGTGTGTAGGTATACTACACAATACCTTTTTGAAGCAAAAAAATAGTGAATAACTAGGATGAACCTGGTATGCACAAAAACACACAGAAACAGCAAAGCAAAACACAAGAGAGCATCAGCCATGCTGCTCCTCCAATATGGCTCCCACGAACACTCCGTGAAGCAATCGTGGGTACCCCAGAACCAAAATTTTGATGCTGCCTAATGCCTCGACATCGAGGCAATAGAGCAGCACCATGAGAGCAGTTTGTGTGAGTTGTCCATTGTCATGAAGGTGTTAAAAATATCCAGGGGGCTTTTTTTTATTATTATTTAAAGGGTCTGAGGTCAGTGGCAGACTCTGGGGGGGCACCTTTTTATCTATTTTTTGTGTGACTGGGGGCATTTGCCTAGCCCCTAGGACCCTGGGGTAATATTTTATTGTAGAGGGGCCAGGTACATTTTTTTAGGGAGGCTGAGAGCCATTTGGGCAGTTCCCAGCTCAGTTTCTAATATGGGGGTGGCAGAAGTACTTCCACTGCCCCCCCCCCATGAATTTCTAGCACCATCAGGGCTTTTTTTTTAACATTTATTTTAAGTTTTCTTTTTTCCTTTTGCATTTCAGGATGAAATCCATAAATGAGCCTCTATCATCCCATGCCCCCGATGTACCCCCATTCTCTCCTAACTTTAGACCATATATTGTGTAGACCCTAAAATAAATCCTTGTTTCAAGGGGGGAATTCCTTAGATTTGTCTTTATTTCTTTCTTCTGTAGCGTCATTCTGAAATAGTCCTAAAGGGACTCTACTGAAAAACATTATAACTGGGTTTGCCTTAGACTATATCCTTCTTGCTCATTCTCAGTTTGATTTACATATCAATGCCTATACCGTTCTGTTTTTGACTGTACTATTTTTAGAATCAATTTCCCCATGTTGTAAATGTCAGCAATGTATTATTTCCGCTGACCTCGTGTTGCTAGAGATTGTAACGTATGAAATATAATCTATGGATTTATTTGACACTTGCACAAAGTTGTGCTGCATGCCAGATAAACCCAAATGTGGGGACAAGCCAAGCAGCTGTCTATGGTAAATGAACTGACCATAAAATGCTTGAAATACCGATCTGTCTTTTGGTCAAAAGATAATTTCTGTGTATGTTTTAGTTTGATATTGAAAGGATGACTGTTAAATTGACTCATGTTTAATTGAAAGATTTAAAAAATTGCATTTGTATGAAGTACATAGGAATCATTTAAAGATTAGTTATTTTTTGCCTACAGTTGTCCTTGAAGTAACACATTTGTGACTTCAGAAGTTAGGGCATAAAACATAGCTCGCCCAGTCACTCTGTCTATCTCATGTCCTCTGCCATGGCTTCTAATTCTGTGGTCATATTCCTCCTTTTACCACTAGTGGCCACACTACCCTGGTTTTGCACTGTTGATTTTCTAGGTGGGGTCAGGTTTGTTATGTAAAGTAATGTTTCATATATTTAGCTTCTTGTACATACAAAATCAAAAGTGCAGAGCGCAGAAATAGAAACATAGAAACATAGAATGTGTCGGCAGATAAGAACCATTCGGTCCATCTAGTCTGCCCAATTTATTTTGAGTACTTTTATTAGTCCCCCGTTCCCGGTCTTATAGCTAGGATAGCCGTGTGTCTATCCCATGCATGCTTAAAATCCTTGACTGTGTTTACCTCTACCACTTCTGCTGGAAGGCTATTCCATACATCCACTACCCTCTCAGTAAAGTAATACTTCCTGATATTACTTTTAAATCGTTGTCCCTCTAATTTAAGACTATGTCCTCTAGTTGTGGTAGTTTTTCTTCTTTTAAATATACTCTCTTCCTTTACTGTGTTGATTCCCTTTATGTATTTAAATGTTTTTATCATATCCCCCCAGTTACGTCTTTCCTCCAAGCTATACATGTTAAGATGCTTTAAACTTTCCTGATAAGTTTTATCCTTCAACCCATGAACCAGTTTAGTAGCCCTTCTCTGAACTCTCTCCAAAGTATCAATATCCTTCTGGAGATACGGTCTCTAGTACTGCGTACAATACTCCAAGTGAGGTCTCACCAGTGTTCTGTACAATGGCATGAGCACTTCCCTCTTCCTACTGCTAATACCTCTCCCTATGCAACCAAGCATTCTGCTAGCATTTCCTGCTGCTCTATTGCATTGCCTACCTACCTTCAAGTCCTCTGAAATGATTACTCCTAAATCCCTTTCCTCAGATGTTGAGGTTAGGACTGTACCAAATAGTCTATATTCTGCTTTTGGGTTTTTACACCCAAGGTGCATAATCTTACACTTGTCCACATTAAATGTCAGTTGCCACTGCTCTGACCATTTTTATAGTTTAGCTAAATCATTTGGCATTTGGCTTATCCCTCCATGAATATCAACCCTGCTGCAAATCTTTGTATCATCAGCAAAAATACATACTTTGCCAACAAGACCTTTTGCAATATCGCTAATAAAAATATTAAAGAGAATGGGTCCAAGTACAGATCCCTGAGGTACTCCACTAGTAACAAGACCTTGCATCGAATATACCCCATTGACTACAACCCTCTGTTGCCTGAAAATGAAAAGATGCCCGCTCAACGTGTTTCGCTGGGTGCTTTTTAGCCCGGCTTCATCAGGAGTGTTTGCTCTCACACTGCGCCTATCCAGGGTTTACCTGCCAAGCTGCCCTATCTATGGTTACCTGCCAATCTGCCCTATCTATGGTTACCTGCCAAGCTGCCCTATCTATGGTTACCTGCCAAGCTAGTAAGTGCCTATTAGAAGACTCCAGCCAAGTACAGTGCCTAGATACTTCCAGCTTGCTTTGGAAAGTATGTGATGCCTAATGTGTGATCCATATGCCAAATTACTACAAGCAAACTGAAATAAAAGATCTCAGATGATATAAAATATAGAAAAAAAGAAAATACAAATTGAAATATAAACATCAATATAAACTTACTGCAAGAAAAATCAGAAATGTTACTTAGAATAATAATCGTACAAAAAATCTTGATCCAAGTTAAACTCACAAAGAGAAGACAACGTGATTACAGACATTATTGCAATGAACTTCTTAAATTACACATGGCATACCAAATTTACAGTTTAACCCTACAGGATCTCTGCTGCATAACAAAAAAATCCACTTAGCCTCTGCATAATTAAGTATAGAAACGATACTGTCTTTCCTAATTGTGTTGGTAATCCTTTCTATACCCTGAAACGAAAACTTACTGACATCTCTTTTATTACATGTTTGTAAATGTTTAGCTACTGGTGTGACCTGAGGATTCTCACTAGTAATAGAATAAAAATGTTCCCTAACCTAGCCTTTAAGCCTATGTGTTTTTCTTCCAACATATTGTCTTTTTTCATGGCTGGCAAGCTGTCAAATAGATGATATAAGTGCTGTTCCAATTAAGATACTGGCCTAGATTCAATGCTGGCCAGGCAAAAGTTATAGATTTAGCTCTATGAACTAATGTGTGTTAAAGGGAAACTAAACGTTTTGTTTTTTTCACTTGTGCTTATAATATAGAAGCACAAGTGAAACGTTAGTTGTCCCTAGTATGAGGATGAACTGGCATGTACTTTTGATAGTACACACCAGTTTATCCTCTGACCGACAGCTGCCATGCTTACATAGGAAGCAGGCAGCTGTCTGGTCAGCGACTGTCTCTCTCTGCTGTCTCTCCCTGCTGATTTCATGCATAAACGAGGGTCTCTAGCTGATTGGCTGTGTGCGTGCTGACGTTTGTCAACACGCGACAACCAGGAACTGCTGTGTCTCGCATGTGAGACATAGCAGTTAGTAAACCCGCTTGTATCTATTAAGATACACGTCGGGTTTACTTAACTGTACCGGGACATATATTGTTTACAACAATGTTTAATGTTCGTTTAATGTTCCTTTAAAGCACTAGCTCAGCGGTAAGGGAATAACAGTGTTTAAGAAAATATGGCATTATTCCCCATAGCAATGGTACGTTAACGCTAGGGGATTGGAGGTATACTAGCCACCCACAGTTCCCTAGTGCCCCCACACCCAAAAAATTAATACTGAGGCCAGGGGCTTGCAAAATGTCCCTGTCCCCATTAAATAATTGAATAAATGGCCCACTTGGGGACAGCGGAATGCACCAGGCCTCATAAAATAAAAATATATGGCCTCCCAGGGGCCAAAAAATATAAACATTGTCCTCATGGGGTCAGAGGGTGTGTTAAATATTAACACACCCTGTTTGTACTCATACAATATATCTTAAAGGGTTAAGGGGATAATCAGGTGTCCTTAGAATAGAGACATTTCTGACTAGGAGATGTCCTAAAAGAGCATGGTTAAATTTTTAAAATGGAAACCGTAGCAACAATTAACATTCAGTGTTTGTATTGGCTGACATAATTGCATGGGGCTCAATGGTTAAAGCCATCCTAACATGACGTGTACTTTCTAAGCCTGTTTTAAGGACACAGCATGTTTTGGGTTCTCCTCACGTGAGCACAGCTGGATCAGTCTGTGACTCTAGCAATTTGACTGATTCACGTGTGTTAATAGCAGGCTCTCCTGTGCTTACTTAAGGGTAACCCGCATAACTGCACAGCTGGGGAGTTTCAAAAACCAAACTTACGGTTAACGAGGGAATTGTCTCCTGCCACTGTATAGTTCTTCAAGCTCATAACGTGTTACTAAATCACTTAGTTAAACAAAGGTACTTGCTGCTAGCTGTTTAACACGCGCAGAAGCTCAGGTTAGCATTTTTTTCTTATGTATTGGCAGGTTACTAAAAGTTATACAAAATGAGTTATACATAATGTAAAATGGTTATGGAAAATGTTAAAAAGGGGGTAAAGGTACAACAGGATTTCCAGAAACAATGGGGATCATGCTTAAAATCCACTACAGTATATTACCTTGTTTCATTTCTGCTGGAAGGGTATTCCATGCATCCACTACTCTCTAGGTAAAGTAAGATTTTCCTTCATTTTGTGTTGAATCTCTTCATGTATTTAACATTTTCTACCATAGTATTTCCTCCAAGTTATACAATAGTGCGTACATTCTACAAATGCATGCAAGGAATCATCAGAAATGTATTTTAAAGTTTGCAGCTCAAATTTCCTTTTGCTTTTGTTTAATTGCAAGAGGTTCAGTGTAGATAAACTGGGTCCTATATGGAATATTCAAGCTTCTCTTGCAACTCTCCCTTAATCCTGGTCCTCCTTTGTTCCTTTGCCTTCTCCCAGAAATATTACCACTCTCCTTTCATTTATCACCACCTCTCTTTCCCTTTGTGTATATAGAATTCAGCCAAGATACGGACAAGGTCATTATTAGTATTGTGGAAAGCCCATTGGGTGTAAGGAACTTGCATAATATATAAATACATACAAAGGCCTACACACATGCATGCAAATAATCCTTCAATTTCAAAACTGCATACACATACCCATGGCCATCAACCATAAAGCGTTAAATTATAAACGACATGTAATTCTGTAAAAGTCTGCAGCTGCTCCTGTGTATGCCCCAAAGGCATGGAAGGGGGACTTGCTTTCAGGCACTTTATAACTGTATTTTATTGATCCTGACAGTTCCAGTTGACTTGGAGATTCAATCCCTCACATTCACCAAAAATAATCTTCTTTCCTGACTCTTCTTCCTATGCTGCTAATAAAAAAAATATTTATTTTATAGCAAAGAAGGTACGTTTATGCTTTTTCTACCAAGTCAGGTTTTGATTTAAAAAAAAGTGTATTTTTATTGTGCATCTTAATTGCACCAGTTACGATTTGTAATCAGTTTCATTGCAATCAGTGTAATTGTCTGATTCATTGTTTCATAAAGGTGCCCATTTTGATATTTAAAGGGGACGGTATCGCCTAAGAATTGTTTTTATTTAAACATTGATCGAGAATGATCTATACATTGTGCTAGCAAAACTGCAAGCAAATGACTAAATTAGGAGAAATATGTGTTTTAAATGTATCTGTGGAGTCTCCTGTTGATGACATCACCTGGGGCTTAATATGCAAATGAACTGTTTTCAATGGGAAATGTGTAATTTGCATATGAAGTCACAGGAGACTCAACAGGCACATTTAAAAGACACTGTGCCCGGTTCAATGGCATAAAAATATTAACTATCTCTGGATCCGCAGTCTATAGCATTCAATTTGATAAATTAACTCAGTTTATTGAGTATACTCCATTTTCTCTTAATTTAGGTATCCTCTACTCACACTATGGATAGATCAATTTCAATCATTTTTTTAGTCTCTCCATGCACAGTATAAGCAATGTTTTGGTGATACAGTGATGTCAAGTAGGATGAATAGAAGAACTCTTTATTCCAAATAATACAAAGATTGTGCATATATGTGTGAAAGATGAGTTTCAGATTTTTTTTTGGTGAGATGAACATTTCATCTCACTGACTCCACTATACATTACTTATGGACAAAGTGAACTATATAGTTGGCCCTATTTAATTCATTATTAAAAAAGTGAGAATTTTTAAACATATAACCAAGCATTATCCATGGCTAGCAGAACTCTTCAAGCTGGGGAAGCTCATTCATTGTCTCCCTTTTCACCTCTATCAGTTTTTCATTTTCTCTTTCTCATTTTAACAGTTGAATATTCCTTTCTCTATCTATGTACATTTTTACCAGTCTGTTTTCTGTCACAGTACAACTCATTCTCTGTTAGGGGCCTATTCCTTAAAGGCATTTGGTGGTATAAATACAATCTGTTTCAGGGTTACTGTCATTCCCTGATGAAGTAGGCATTGACATATGAAACATAGGATTTTGCGTTACATAATGTTTCCATTGCTGCAGCGGCCTCCTGTTCCTCTGTCCCGTTTCTGGTTTTGTGTTCCATTTGCATTCCAGTAGTACCATGGAGTTACTACAGTGGACAACAAGCCAAGTGGAACTCTCCTACCACCTCTTTGTATTTTATTTGTGATTTTATATCCAGCTGAGCTCCCTGTAGGTAGCCCATTGAGGCACAGAGCATTTCTCTCTGCTTTTACTCATACATCATGGGCCACATGATACATTCTCATCCACACATAACAAACACACCTATAGGTCCTATAGTTGCAAATGATTCAACAAAGCCCCTTTTAAGACACACATTCAGCAGACGCATCACCATAGCCTGGTGTAAGCATGCAATGGCGCAGTGGGATGTTTTGTAATATAGAACAGGAGATGAGGATGTTCAATACATTTGTTGAGGGTACAACAATGGGTCTAGTTTTGGCTGGAAAAAATGACCACTAAGCTCCCTTATATTTTAATACATGTTCCATGGGAGTTTTCCAGAATTTTAAAATTATGGGACTTGAATTTATACTTTCAACATGGAAAAGAGGTGATAGAATAAGATACTCCCCTGCTCTATTACTGGCTCCTGAGTATCATAGTGGGCAGGACTAGGTGGCTGTGTACAACTTTTTTTTACCTGCCTTCCAACACAAAGAGAGGAGATTAACAAGTATTATATTGAAATTTATATTATGACTTATAGACTGCATTCTGTGTCCCTAGCCCCAAAGTGAGATGCTAGAGCTGTAAAGTCACTAGAGGGTGGCACCCAAAAACACTATATTTCACAAAATAGCGGCTTGTTTAGTTAAATATTTTATTAAATACAGTCACATAACAAAAACAAAAAACATCTGAAATCAACAATACAAAATAAAAAAAATAAAAACTTTTATATTTTTTTGGCGGCAGTGTCACTTTAACCCCTTTGTGACACATGACGACCCAGACAACGCAAGCACCAAAACGTCACGATTTGTTCCTGGCCACCGATCACAATAGACCCTGTGGGTCCCTGCCAAAAGATCACAAGACCTCTGGACATCATGTGTGACATCCCGGAGGCGTGCCCAAACCCAGAAGTTCAGGCACAGTGCAGTTTAGTGAAATGTAGCCGGTGCTCGCTTTGAGCACCGACTACATTTTCCCTGTCAGAGGCCACTCAAAGTCATCTTTTAGGTACTGTAAAATCAGGATGACATAGTACGACCTAGCGTTGGGAAGGGGTTAAAGCATTTTTAGAATCCTTTTAACCCATTTTTCCTGCCACCCATGTGGCAACTATTTTCTCAATACACCTCTTTTCATATTTACATATTTTATATTTCTTTCTAGTTTTTTTTACCATGTAATTTATTATTTTTCAAAACAAGAAAACTCAGTGTCATTTTACCACCAACCTTTGCCAAAATTTGCAGCAAAAAAAATAATGGTTATTTTTCACACAGATTGCATTTCCTGAAAATGTGAAGGGATACTGCCAAATAACACCTCAATATGTGTTCAGTAACATCTCCTGAGTACAGGGATACTACCCATGCATAGGTTTGTCAGCTTGTTTGGGGGTTAAAAGGCCACATTTAAGAGGTGCGCTTTTTGGTTTTCCAACTTGAAATTTTGACATGAAAAAACCTGCGCCCATTTCCCATCTGGGATATTTTTGAAGCCAGAATGTGTATTTTACCCCATAAAACCATATATTTTTAAAAACTAGACACTGTAGGGTATTTCAAATGGTGGTATTTTAACATTTTCCATGCACTAATTCTACCACCAGCCCAGGGCTGCCACCAGGAATTTCAGGGCCCCTTACTGAACAAATTTTCTACCCCCCCCCCCTCCCCGACAATATCTACCACTCGCCCCACCTACCCTCACAAGCATGTTATCACGGTCTAGTGTAATATGGAGGGTGGTTGGGAGTAGTTGGTCAATATGCCCGTAATATTATTCCACTCAATAAGTCAGTATTTTGCCACTCACTATGCCAGTATTTAGCCATTCAATATGCCATTCTTTTGCCCCTCAATATGCCATTCTTTTGCCATTAAAAATGCCATTCTTTTGCCATTCAATATGTCAGTATTTTTCCATTCAATATACCATTATTTTGCCACTCAATATGCCAGTATTTAGCCAAACAATATGCCAGTATTTAGCCCGTCAATATGCCATTTAATATGCCAGTATTTTGTTCCACAATATGCCATTATTTTGCCATTTAATATGCCAGTATTTTGCCACTCAATATGCCAGCGTTATGCTCGTTATTTGTACCCTTCCCCAGTACTTACCTCCTTGCTGCTCTGTCTCCCGGGGCTCTGCTCTGTTTAGCTGGTCTGCAGCAGTGAGGGAAGCGTTCTGCACTCCCCTCCATCCGCGCGGCTTCAATAAAGTTTGTTAAAAAAATGTGACCATAGTTTCCCTCCTCCGTGAAAAACATTGCTTCAATGGCTGATGAAGCCAAGACTTACCTGGAGAAACGCGTTGAGTTGCTAATGTATGACTCCCACAATATGGCATGGAATGATATTAGCCAGTACGCCCTGCACTGATGAGCATCACAGATGATCTGAATATTCAGGGAGTAGTAATGCTTGAGGATTCTTTACCTGTGTGATGGGGTCCTCAGCCCAACATGAGTGCAGTCTATGGCCACAAGATAGATTGCTGACTGATCCCGAGCTCCCTCCTACAATCTGTCATGGAAGGTATGAGTACCTAGATGATTCAGCACTGCTATCAACCTCACCAGCCCAGATATTGAATGGTTCTTTTCAGTCAGAGGCTTCAGATCCCATCTTATGTGCTGCATGGGAAAGCCTAAAGTTCTTGAGAATTTGGTAGTCAGAGTACCTTTCTAGGATGTTCCTGGCAAGCATGAGCCTAGGAATTCTGACCCTAGCAGGATCAGCCAGCAATGCTCCCTGGTAAGCATTGCTCCAGCCTTCCCTACAGTCCTTCCTCTGCTTCTGGAGGAGATACAAATTGAGGGCATGAACAACACTCCAAACAAATACAAGGTTTTGTTGAGAAGTAGGCCACCATCAACTGGTGCCACTATACTGTAGCTAGATGTCAGAGAGGCAGCAGATGAATTGCAGATAAATTTGTTAAATATTCAGTGTAGATCTGCCCCAGGTTGGAAAGGAGCAATATTAAAGGAGAAAAGAAGAATGACTGTTATCAGCACCTACAAGACGTCTCTGTTGCCTCATAGTAAAACAAAATATTTTGATGGAAATAGGTGCAAGCTGCTTCAGAGAAGAGAGGAGTTTTTTATTTAGAAACTTGCAGCAATATGTTATAGAGCTGATTAGTTTATCATGTCAGGTTTTATGTACCTTCCATGCTGATGTCTGAGTTATACATGTAGGTATTTTTACTTTTTTTTTCCATTTTCTTTTTGGCTTCTTTTCTTTCTGTTTTTAATAGGACAGAATACAAACCCACAAGTTGTTTTGCCTCTGAAGAAGCCTTTAGGGTGAAACATGGTATGTTTGAATCAGACCTCCATCTTAAAGGGCAGTATATGTGAAACAATTACTCCAAATTTAATTGAATGTTTTAATTTTTGTGATGTACTTGTTCTATTTAAGATTTTATTGCATATACAGTGTATATTTTTATTGTTCATTTAGGATGTGAAGGCACAGTTAAAAAGAATTATAATTTATGTCCTAGTACAATGCTCTTCTCCTAAGGCGCTTGCACCTACTTCCATGATACAATTATGTTAGTTGTAGAACAGGAACATCTCTAGGATGTATAAGTACCAGTCCACACTGTACATCCAATGTTTGTTTCATCCTGTCGTTCATCCTTTTTTCCATAGGCGCTATTGCATAGAGAGAATTAGGCTCTTATTGGGTAGCCTTTAAGCACCTATTCCAAATTATAAAACATATAAACTCTTTGCATTACAAGATGCTTAGCATTCCATGATAAAAAAAAATATGGATGTATGAATTGATATAACAAATGATGTATCAGTGACTGTTGATATTGATGTTAGTAATCATTACTTTCATAACACATGAGAACTTAACTTAGAGAACATGCTCTTGGCTCCTGTTGCATGCAGCTAATGGGAATGTACAACATTGGGGTAATGAGTAAAAATGAGCTTATACAACAAATGATGAGATTTTTATCCTCATTGCAATTTTCATGGGGCCAACCAAATATTGATCGTAACATAATACTGAAACAATTACAATAGGCTCCAACACGATTGTATGGATATCTTGTTAATTCCATTAATAAATAACTAGCATCTTATTTCTTATTACCTTAATGTACTTTCAAGTGTATATGCAATCATGTCTGAACTGAGGTGTGGGCAAAGCATGTCTTTATGGCACAAATTAGCTTTATCAGTCCCTGCACTCTGTGTGTTTTCTTGTTTGAATTCGTAGCATTAGTCCATATAATCTGTTTCCCAGAAACACAATTATAGATCAGCAAGTTACTAGAATGAAATCCCATTAAAGCAATTGAATTCAGAGAGAATTTGATACTTGTGTCTCAGTTCATTATAAGCCAGACACAAAATAGAGAAAATCTATCCTTATAATCCCAAGGTATTTAAGACCTATGTTCAAGTATCACTGAGATGGGTGGGGGTAGCCGTCGCGAGGGAGGAAGACAAAACAAAGTGGTAACACCGACAAACACAAAGAGTAGTGACAATGACAAAAGAATGGACAGCCAAAAAATAGCCACTGTAACAATGCAAAATGAGAAGAGTTGTGGAATAACTATAGTGCAGGTTAGACATTTTTAGGTATCAGAGATACAAAGTGACCATGACCATAAACACATAGTAAAGATTGTGAATGCCAAAGATAAATCCTGGCGCTTAAACTATAACACAGCAGCACCAATCCATGTGTTACTCTGAAAACACACGTGAAAAAAACATCAAAATACAATAAAACCAAATGATAGGAGTGACTGGTGCGCTAAAGTAAACCCCACACGGTAAAAAGAGTATATGGAAGTATAATAATTGCCTGAAAGTTGTTGATATGGCAATGGAGTATGGACAAGGTCTTCAATGTTTCATAACGTATATGAGGAAACATAAAAACAAACAGAAACCATAGTGTAATTCAATATTATAGTAAATATTGGTGCAGAATGAACAAATGCACTCACAAACGTAGTTGGTATGTAGGGCACGTCAAATATCTGATAGAATCTTCTCTCTTCCCCATATAGTCCTCACATATAGCGGAGTAAAGCGAGGAGATAGATGATTAGTAGTAGCAAAGATATTTAATAAAACAAACAAATGGTAGCTTACATAAAAGTACTCAGCATCAGGTCTCTCCACGAAAAAAGTCCCAGGACAAAGTCTTTCAGTCCCAGTATTTGACTCAAAATCTGGAAGATATAGCAGTATTGGTAGGCACGCTACGCGTTTCGCCTTAAAACAGGCTTCCTCTTCCTCGCTTTACTCCGCTATATGTGAGGACTATATGGGGAAGAGAGAAGATTCTATCAGATATTTGACGTGCCCTACATACCAACTACGTTTGTGAGTGCATTTGTTCATTCTGCACCAATATTTACTATAATATTGAATTACACTATGGTCTCTGTTTGTTTTTATGTTTCCTCATATACGTTATGAAACATTGAAGACCTTGTCCATACTCCATTGCCATATCAACAACTTTCAGGCAATTATTATACTTCCATATACTCTTTTTACCGTGTGGGGTTTACTTTAGCGCACCAGTCACTCCTATCATTTGGTTTTATTGTATTTTGACATAGTAAAGATTGATAACAGTGGGTTTTTTTGGTTAATAATATGATGTTTAGCTTTTTCCAGCTTGGGTAAACATTAACCAAGGGTTTTAACATATCAGGCAGAGAATGTTAAGCAGTTCTATTATCATTTAATTATCTAATTTAATTTAATTATCGTAAAGTAGTTATGAGTTGTTTTGCTATCTGCAGTTTATTATTAATTTATTTAACATGTTCAAAGATTCCCTGTGTACTTGATTATAAAATAATCAGTCCTGGCTTGTAGTGGACACTTCAAGTTGAAATTACTAGCATGTAAATTGTAGACAATTTTAGAATTAAAATTCCAATTTGTTGGCTTTATTTCCAGGTTAGTAAAGAATATACAGCTAAGAGCATAACATTTTTTTTTTTTAAATTGTCCATTAAAACAAAAACATAATTTTGTGTCCATGTAAGAATTCTGCAGCTTCTCTGCAAGGGAGAATTCTCACCCTCATCTTCTCCCTATATTCTAAATTGCCGAAATGGTGCAACAAGGTTTTGTGCCTATAGGTCTATCAGCCACTTTTGCAAATATGTACAGATATAGGTTCTATAATGTTTATGTTCAGTGATGGCTCAAGTGAGAAGGCTACAAAGGTCCAGAGAAGGAGTAGAGGAGGGTGAGAATTCTCTCATGCAGAGAAGCTGCAGAATTCTTACATGGGCATGAATGTATTTATTATGTCTTTTAAAATGTTCCCCTTTTTAGTCTTACATGTATTCCTACTAGTCATAACAACAGCATACCCAGTAACAAAGTTATATGATATGTATATGTTGAATATATGTATTCATGTGTACACACACTCTTTGGCAGAGGACGAGTTAATAGAATCTCAGGTAACTAATTGCTTTGTGCGAAACTATTTGTCTGAATGATTAGCATCAAGTGGACATGACAGAGCTAATGGGTGAGAGTGAGAAAGGGCAATAGGCTCAGTCTGACTCCTTAGATTACAGACTGACATCACACCAGGGAGAAAGTAGCTGCCAACTGCTGACAGAAGGACAAATCCATCCAGGAAAGTTACTCTGCATCAAGTAAAGGCAGCCCAGGAAGACACAGAGAGAGTCAGATGAACATAGCTGATACGAGGTAAACTGAGAGACAGGAACAGATAAGCAGGTAAAGATGGGCAGAGTAGAAAAGGAGCATACAGTGGAGGCAAGGTCTGCATAGAGACTGAAATAAAAAAAGTTAAAAAATTAAAAGGAATAGGACATTAAAGAGTAATAAATAGAAAGGAGAAACAAAAGCAAGAGGGTAAATAAGAAAGGAAAGAATAAACAAAATAAGAAAACATAATGGCGTAGAAATTACAGGCAAAAAAATTGTGAGAACAATAGAAAGGTAAAAAGAAAAAAGCAAGTGTGAAAAAAAGCTAAAAAAAACAAGAAGAAAAGATAAAAAGTTCAGTAGTACTAAAATAAAATTGAAAGGAATAGAATCACATAACCTTTTAAACACAAGATAAAAAGGGAGCAATGATACACAAGCTGGAGTGAGGTTGTGGAGGGTTGAAAATAGAGAAGAAAACATTAGAAAAACAAACATAAAACTTATTTCTGTGTATTACAGATTTATATTGGGTAACATGACAGAGCAGAAGCAAAGGAATTAAATTATAAAACAAGGGGAAATGTAGAAATAGAAAAGTGACTGGAGAGAAAACATAAATAAAATAGCTTGAAGATACACAACAAAAATAAATTAAAAAGATAAAAGCATAGATAAATTGGGCAAAGGAACAAAGAAAATAGCCAGAAAGAGAAAGAATATTTGGTTCGAAAGATCTGAGCATCTGAGCTAAGAAGTGTAATTAATTATATCTGGCTTTAGAGACAGCAAAACACAGGATTCCCAGAGAGTCCATGAGAGTGAACTGTAGTGTGCAGGACTGGATGCCACACAGAATATGTGACAAGTCCATGTGAAAGACTTCAGGAGACAACATTGGACAGAGTGACGTATTGGTGTGGATTTTTTGGAGACTTAAGACCAGTAAGAAAAATGGCCCCATCAAATCAGTGGATCCAACGCGGTTTGCTGATTCTACCCCTCCTCGTAGCATGTTCAGGTAAGTCAAGAGCAGAACGTTACATTGTCAGTTGTGTCCTAGTGCACAAAATGGGAAATTGCATGCATAGTGTGGATTCAGGATTTACATAATAGTCTACTCAATATAGAGGGCATTGCAGGGAATTGAGATGGGAATCTTAAACTTTAGGCCAAAGTAGCTGAGTTGGAAACATTATATCTTAAGATGTATAAACAATAAAATAAGGTTAAACCAGCCTTCTTTACTATTTTTCTAACAATATAACATAAAAATAACCATACACATGATTATTAATTAAGGAATACTATGTTATCCTGTTTACATTATTATGTTTGCTGCATTATCTTATTTTCTTTTGTACAGATCTATTACAGTTGTTAATGTCGTTTAATGAATATATTATTGCATTTTCCAATAATATTTTGGTTGAAATTTTGGAAAGTACCCCACCCTGATAATATACATATTTACTGCACATTTTGATTACTTCTGGATAATATTTGATAAACATGCAACATATATCATAGAGTCGTCCTTTTAGTACACGTGCACAATAGTCTCAAGAAGTGTAAAAATTAAAACCTACATAATGTCATTTAATCCATATGGAAGCTGCTAAACCTAATTTGCCAAAAGACAGAATACAAATTAGACAAAGCTCAAAGACAGTAGTATATGACTGTTGTGATGTATATTTTGTTACTGATGGGTGTCAGCTCCAAGGTTTATTGGAAAATGAGAATATTAATTGAACCCTTCAACTTGTAAATGAATAAATGTATACAGTGTGTGTGGCTTTAGCCAGTGTCAGAAATGTATCCAAATTATCCATACGAACAAGTTTTCTGGTACCCACATTTTCTAGTACTCGTAGTATAATTAGATAACGAAAACCGCTACTGTGAACATCATTTCGATATGTAATCTGAACGGTTTACAACGATAAAAAAATACATGTTGAAAAATATTGAGCAAGAAGCACTGTGTAACTTAAAGAAGAGGTCATTAAAAAAAAAATGTTTTTCTTCCTTTTATATTTGGTTGCTCAGCACTCCAAAGTTATTTAGGTATATTGCATCAATGTAAAATATATTCCCGGATGTGTTGAAGGACAACTGTATTTAAAATATATAACAAGATTAAATGAAAGACTGCATAGATGTGATTGCATAGATGTTTTAGATTTTAAAAAAAAGTTTAAGTGTAAAGAATACAAATAAAATAACTTATGTGGTCCTCTACTGCATAGCTCTATCAGGGTCAGAGATGTTGTTTGGAACCTTTGGTCGGATGATAACATTTCTGACCCAAGATTTTAAACAACATGTCTGCCCCCTGATAAAACTATACAGAGCAAAGAGGGTTCAATACGGTACTTTTTGTATCCTTGTAGCAATGCATTTCTATTTAAAATATCTACATCTGATGAAATCTTTTAATCAAACCTAAGTTAATTTTGTTGCCTAAAATTCCTTAATTCTCAGAACCAGGATTACAAATAGTCATTCCCAAGTGTTGTGCATTTCAATTTTAAATAAATACCACGTTAGGAAGAATTTCAAGTTTACAGTATGAAAAGAAAAATATTTTTGAAACTCTTTTTAACTGTGAAACTGAATAATGGTACACAGAATCATATTAAAATACAAAAAGAAAATGCAATTGTAATGTTAAACACAATAACAATCGAGTAAGCATAGAATAGAAATGTACCAGGATATTGTGACTAACAGATTAAAACTAAATAGTCAGTCTATATGTGTACTATTAAAACTATAAAACTTGTGCAACTAGCATATATATACTTGATGGCAATCTATTGTACTATAAGTATTACATTTTTAAAGGAAATCTACACTTTATTTTTCACTTGTGCTTCTAATATAGAAGTGCAAGTGAAAAATGATTTGTATGTAATCTGAGGATGAGCGGGCGTGTACTTTTGACAGTACATGTCAGTTTATCCTCTGACTGTCATATGCCATGCTTCCATGGGAAGCAGGCAGCCCACTCTGATCAGCAACTCTCTTAACTAGATCCCCTCTACTGACACATGCATAAACGAGGGTCTCTCCTTGCTTTAGCAGAGAGAGACCCCTGCACAATACAGACCCTGATCAGACTAGCAGTGGCAAACTCCCATTTGGATTGGCAGTGCACGCACTGATACTGTGTGTGCCAGCCTCCAGGGTGGCTGGGTCTCAGCTGTGAGTTAAGGACCAAAGTGTCATCCAGTGCGAATGAGTTAAGCAAGACCTTGAATGTGGTCACAATATGTGTAACTGGATTGTAAAGGTTCTTTATTTATATTTTTCCATTAAAACATTTCTATTTGAACTGCATATACTCTATGTAGTCTCTCAATTAAACATAACTTGTTTTTTTGTCCTTTATTAGTTGTACCACACATATTGAAGGCAAGGAACTATGTAAACTATTTTATTCACTAGGCTTCTTACATTCAAAGTCATTTTGCTTCACTGCTAGCCTAGACAACTTACTCCCACTATCAACAGTAACCCAGAAATCGGAACTCTAAAAAAACTGCATAGTGTAGAATGATGGCGATAATAAAAATGGCGATACTTGAGTCAAATTCAGGTAGGTATACTAATAAATGCAGATGCAGCTCATTATGCAAATACACAATTACCCAAGACCTTGTATTGCAGAAGATAATAAATTCACATCAGGAAAATGGAAAGCTCAGCAGTGGTATTACACACCTGTCAGCAGCTGCAGGGTTAAAATATGTCAGTAAATACGCTATGATGCTAGTTTGTAAGAGGTTATCAGACTTACAGTTGGTTTGATGTAAAACAATACTGTCAGCTGCACAGAGGATTTAAATAGACATTACTTTGCAAACAGGAATCAGGTTTGATGATGATGATGATGATGATTTTAATAATTAAAATGTATTTAGTGACAACTATTTATGCAGTAGTCAATATAATCATTAAAATGTATTACAAACTATGTGCAGGAATCAGAAAACCCCTCTACTGCAAAATACAGAAAAATTAGTAGAGCATTTTTATCTGTATAAGTATATAAATGTCAAGGGATTCTGGGTAAGGACATGCAAATAAAAACCCATTCATGGGCAGCTATTTTATTCTTTGTGGAAATCATCATGAGTGGGATTTATGGCACAGACTATGTTTGAAATACAGGCTGTGCTGTGTGTAAATGGACTGAGTGGTACATGCATAAAATGGATATTGAGGCAAAAGGGCTGGACTGGATTCAGGGAATAGCCTTTCTAAGTGGTAAAGGTTAACCCAATGAAGGAGCTTAAGCATGCATGGGCTAGGCATAAGGTCAGAAAATTGGCAGACTAGATGGGCCGAAGCGCTCTGATCTGCTGAGATATTATATGCATCTATATAAGTGATGTCTCAAACAGTGGACACCACAGATATGAACATTTACACAATGTTTGAGCTGTAGTGTTCGCAAATGCTGACACATTCATTCATGTTTCTATGTATACTCCCCCCATGCACAGTGTAAAAAATGTTTCGTTGAGAGGGTCGTTTTAAATGTAATGCAATTGGATGTCCCTGCACTAAGGAGTCTACACACTTAATGTTTGCTAGGGTTTATTTGAAATATTCTGATGTTGTGGGTTTTTTTTTTGCAGCCAATGATGCGAGTAATATGAAGTCCCCAAAGCCAGCCCTCCTGCGCCTTTCAGATCACCTCATGGAAGGATACAAGAAGGGAGTGAGACCTGTGCATAACTGGAGACAGACCACCACAGTATCTATAGATGTCATGGTATATGCAATCCTAGGAGTGGTAAGTAAAAAGTGTGATGTGACAACAGTGAACACATTATTAACAGGGTTATAATTATTAATTCATTGTCTTTAATATATCCAAATTAAAGTTACAATAGAAAACTATCCTGCCACTGCAGGGTCAATTTAATGCACTAGTGGGCCCTGGGCCTCCACTTGTACCCAATCTTCAAATATTAAAAGAAACATTAAAGTGGCAAAAAAATGGCAGTACAAAGATTGTAGTGACAAGATGCTTGGGTACAAAGATAGCACATAAATTCTGTTTGGGCACAAAAATGGCATTTAAATGTTGTTTGGGCAAACAGATGGCACCCAATTTGCTTTTTGGGCACAAAGATTGCAGACACAAGCTGTTTGGGCAGCAGGATGGAACAGAAACAGTGGGCACAAAGATGGAAGTGGTGAGCTGTTTGGGCACAAAGATGGCAGTAACAAGCAGTTTGGGCCTAAAGGTGGCACTAAAAAATTAGGCACAAAGATTTAACTGGTAAGTTGTTAGAAAATTGAGGGGGTGCATTAGTTTAGTCAGGCTTAGGGCGGCACAAAATCTAAATACACTACTGACCCCATACAGTAAAAAATTGGCTCCAGGCCAATGTCAAGCCTATGGAGGCAATAGCTTGGCTTCACACATGGAGCATACTCACAGGCACTCTCTTACTGTGCTTTCTTACCTTTTTATTTTGATAACTATATACAACCTTTTCTGACAAATGCATTATAAAAAAAATAGTCTGGAAAATTCATAATGGAATTCTCTTATTGTGTTTACTAACTTTGCAAAATAATAAATATCAGGGTTGAAAGTGCTAAATACTGAGAACAAAACAAGCAAACAGATAATATATGAATGTCAATCACCGCTATATAAGGGAGTGTCACATAATATGGCTCTTCCATTATCCAAGCTAAGCAGCACTGTGGTTCTAAAGTGAAACTATCTCTTATAGGATTTTTCAAGTGTTGTTTTATATAACTATGTTTCATAATGTTTGTATGTGCATAAAATGCAATGCAAATTAAGCAAGAAGGCTATTTATAAAATCAAGTGATTTATGTGGTGCAGATTTATCTCACCAACACTGATTAATGCTTGCACATCTAAGCAGTCACCATTTGTCTGAATGCAAGGCAAGGATTATTTGTCATTTTAACCTAAATTGCTTTAATGCCTGTGGTCGAACATACATTGTTTTTGCATATTTGAGCATGAAAGAAAATTGCAAAGCACCACCCTCTTGCCTTATTTGATAATTCAAAGTGTACAGCTGTACATTGCCCATTAAAAATAATTCAGAAAGCATGTATGTTAGTGATGTCATATTCAACACATGTGGTGCTTAGAGCACTGGGCACATGCATAATGCAGCCCCATGTGAAATGCACTTATTTTTACATCATCACAATGATCACATTATCACAACTGTCATGCCCCCCTAAGAAAGTGCTGTCATTAGCTAATAAAGTTGAAATAATCTTTCAATGTATTGTGTAATTGATAGGTCCCATGGTTTGCAACAGTTAGTTTTAATAGTTTTTGTAGATGTAAACATTTTATGTTTGACCTTTCACCACCAGCATGCCATAGACCAGGGGTGTCCACGTTTTTTTTCAGTGGGCCACTTCACCAGAAATGTATGTGTGCGTGGGCCGCCTTCATTTTTCATTGAGAAAAAAAATAAATATATATATATATATATATATAAAATATATTTATGTGTGCAGTGTGAGTGTATCACAGAGTCAGCCATAAAACGCACGCTAACCTGTAGTATGTGAGTGAATCACAGACTCTACAGCAATATAACGCATACACACACAGACACACACACACAGACAGACAAACTTACACACACAGAGACACACACCCACAGAGATTTTTGTGATACTTAGACACAGGCATACACAGCCCCACTTACACTCACACACAGAGTCAGACTTACATAAAATCAGACTAACACACACACATTTTTAAGGATATTATTTATGTCAAGTAATAATATTATTTTTCCTCTTTAAATATGTATTTACAATAAATTAAACTGGACTTTTAATTATTATTTTTCTGTATTTCTATTTTTTCTTTATTTCTTAGTCCTTTTGAGTATATATTATTGTTTTATTTATGATTATTTATTTTAAATAGCGCTGGTCAACTTTTATTGTATGTGTGTTTATAATCTGTAAAACAGAGTGACACTTTACGTACACAGTCACATCTACACAGGGTCACACTTGCACACACACAGTCACATTTACACACACACAGAGTCACACTTACATACACAGATTTACACACACACAAAATGAGTCACACTTACACACACAAACACACACATAATGAGTCACACTTACACGTACACACACATGAGTCACACTTACACACACATGCACACAGAGAGAGTAACACACAGAGAAATTCATTTACAGACACACAGACATACTTGCATACATGGACACACAGATTTCTTTTTGTTGTTGTTACTGTGGACTCATGATGGGGCTGCTATTCCAGCTGATGAAGGTCCAGCAGTGCGTTTTTTTTTCTATCTTCCCTACCTCTTACCCTTGTTTATGACGTCATGCGGAGGGTAGAGGAGGGATAAAGCGCCCGTCAGGATGTGCAGCATTCTGTCTGGGAACTTAGTTTCCCAAAGCTGCTTCTAACTACACATGCGGTGGGAGGTGAGGTAACTGCTGCAACTCTCGCATGGGCAGCACCTCGATGTTCCACGGGCCGCATGTTGGACACCCCTGCCATAGACCCTTTTAAGAAAATCGGAGGTCCAAGTTTTGGACCACTTTGGTGATCTGAATAGCCCATGAGTTGGCATAAAAATTGGCCATTATGGCTTATTTTCAAGCTCAAGGTTTGGGATCCAAAATCCTCTGGAATTCAGACCACCGATATAGAAGCCTTTATCCACCCCATGAGCAAATGTGGAAATTGCCAAAAAAAAAATGGAAATAGGCCTAAAAAAAGGTGGTTGAGCCTGGTAGCCCCAGGCGGCATATTTTATTAATATTTTTTATTTTTATTTTATTAAAAAATATATATTATTTCAGTAGGGGATTTCACTTATATTGAGTAGGGAGTAGCAATAGAATTCTCAGGGCCGAATCCAACACACCTAATACAACCAAAAATTGGCTCAAAACCTGCAAAAATTGCAGATTTTAGGCCAAAATCTGCTATATTGAGTAGCTGAATTTCATCAAACTCCAAAATGTCACTACTTTGACCGATCTGACCCAAAGGGTCAGTTATGTGTATATTTAGTGGACCCTCATGGTTTTTATAATGAAACAGCCTCTTGAAAAATCACACAACTATTATTTATGGGCTAAAATGTTCTCTTTAGCAAGCTCGAAACATTCTCTGATATCTACACTTTTTCAGCACTTAAACTGTTAGCAGAGTCAGGCATCTAAACGGTATGGACTAAACCTTCAAACAAAAAAAGACAAAGAATGAACTAAAACAACAGTTTTCTTGTGGGATCACGTCTCCTGTGCAGCTCTGGCAGCGGAGATAGCATTATTTCTCCTGATTGCCTTAGAATAAGTCCCCAGACAGGCAGCTAGAGTTGGCTGAATGTGAACTGTATCTGTATTATCATTAAAATAAACAGCTCACTTGGGCTTCACAGGTACTGCTCCACTTGATAAAATATTGATATCTATTAGAAAGAAAACTAGTGCAAAATGCAACAATTCATAGATTGTGACAGGCAAGCTCTATGAAATAGGACTCTCGTATGGCAACAGGACTGTCGAGTGAAGGCTAAACCTATTAATGTGATCATTTTAAGCATCTGTTTATCAGGGACAGGCAATGTAGCACTGTGTCTAAAGTGCTTCAGTTTTAAGAGATGCACAACTTATATTGTGAAATATACCGTATTTGCTCGAATATAAGACAAGGTTTTTTTCAGAAAAATACCCCTCGTCTTATATTCGAGGTCGTCTTATAATCTGACCTCAAATCAGAGCTGCAGGGGACCTGGATCCCCCTCGCTAACAGCCAGGGGATGTCTGCGCGATGCTGCCGCCCAGCACGACCGCCGGGACTTCTGTGATGAAGCCGGGTCCTTCGGCGGAAGTGCCGGGCAGCAGCGGAGAATGTCTGCGCGTATCTTGCAGACATCCTCCGCTGCCTCCACTACCCACCAGGGACGGTAGTGCAGACATCCTCCATGCTGCCCGACACTGCCGTCCATATACAAGTTGAACTTTTTTCCTGTAGTCTTAAATTCAGGCTTTTAGTTTTTTTCCTAAAGGAATATCCAAAGTTTGGAGGGGTCGTCTTATAATCAGGGTCATCTTATAATCGAGCAAATATGGTATGTTTTGCAAAGAGCTTTATGCAGTCCATAATCTTACCATTGAATAACATCAGTTTGCTCTGGGATCTATTCATGAAAACTGACAAGTGAACTGCAGAAATCAAGCATTGTTGGTGGAATTAGACAAATTCTCCAGTTGCCTAGCTTTCAGATTCAGTTATTAATTCATGATTTTTGCAACTCACTTGTTTGGTACCAGTGAATAGGCAGCAATGTTATGTTCTATGAATATTGTTTTTTTTTTTTTTTTTGCACAATCAGGACTGAGCTCATCTCATTTTGTTCAGTAATTATTTTATTCTTACTCTTTTATCTTCCTCAGGATGAGAAAAATCAAGTGCTGACCACTTATATCTGGTATAGACAGGTACAGTAGGAATACATTATTTTTAGTTTGTTTCTCTTCGTCCTTAAAATTAATATGGATATATTATAAAATGTATTAAAATGTAAACAACCTGCATCTCCTACCTAAAGGGCAGTAGTGGGATCCAAAAACTTTAGCAACTGATTATTTTTTTATATGAAGTTAATCTACAGCAGTAAATGCATAACCTTTGTATATGAAGCCAATCTGCAGTTGTAAAAACATAACATTTATATATGAAGCCAATCTAAAGCAGTAAATACATAATCTTTGTATATGAAGCCAATCTGCAACATTAAAAACATAATCGTTGTATATAAAGCCAATCTGTAGCATTAAAAACATAATATTTATAAATAAAGCCAATCTGGTGCATTACAAGCACAATCTTTATAAATGAAGACAATCTGCATAATTAAAAATGTAATATTTGTGTATGAAGCCAATCTGGAGCAGTATATGCATACTCGTTGTATATTAAATCAATCTGGAACAGTATATGCACAATCTTTTTGTATATAATGCCAATCTGGAGCAGTGTATGCATAATTTCTGTATATGAAGCCAATATGGAGCAGTGTATGTATAATCATTGTATATGAAGCCAGTCTAGTCTATAGGTCTGATGAACACAGACATAAAGACTAGACAGGTAGAGCCCTGTTTGCAAGCTTACAACACTAAAACAATGATGGCTAACCTTGGCACTGCAGGTGTGTATAAACTGCATATTCCTTTATGTTCAGCATCCTTAAAACTGCCTGAGCATAATGACACATGTAGTTCCCAAATATCTGCAGTGGAAAAAGGTTAGCCATCACTAATATAAAGGGAAGGGGGACAGGAGACACATAAGAAGTAGCACATTATTTTCCAAAATCCAGCTAAATTGTTTAATGACATTCTCACAGCCTCATAATTTAGGCAGATGAATTGATAAATGTGTATGTGTTATAAAGACAGAATCAATTACAAAGTCTCATTACTTTGCTACAGTATAATCTAGAATGATTTAAAGCATGATAAAAAGGCAGTAATGGCTCAGTGAATCATTTTATTTTTCCTTTAGCACAATGAAAGAAACCCCCAATTTGCTGTTGTTGTTTGTTGTTCCATTTAGTTTTGGGTGGATGAGTTTCTTACCTGGGATCCCACTGAGTTTGAAAATGTAACTCAAGTATCCATCCCTACAGAGAAGATCTGGATGCCTGATATACTGATCAATGAGTTGTAAGTAACTACAGTAAGCTAGTTTACTGCTGTAACATAGAATGTGTCGGCAGAGAAGAACCATCGGTCCATCTAGTCTGCCCAATTTTCTAAATACTTTTATTAGTCCCTAGTCCCCTATCTTATAGCTAGAAAAGCCTTGTGTCTATCCCACGCATGCTTAAAATCCTTGACCGTGTTTACTTCTACCACTTCTGCTGGAAGGCCATTCCGTACATCCACTACCCTCTCAGTAAAGTAATACTTCCTGATATTACTTTTCATTTGTTGCGCCTCTAATTTTAGACTGTGTCCTCTAGTTGTGGTAGTTTTTCTTCTTTTAAATATACTCTCTTCCTTTACTATATTGATTCCATTTATGTATTTTAATGTTTATAACATATCCCCTCTGTTATGTCTTTTCTTGGAAGAAGATCTAACTCTTAATAACACAAACGCTCCATATGTGTGTCTTGAACAGTTTTGTATTTCTTTGTTTCTTTTATGTCTAACACTTTTCACTATCTTGTTTGTAGGACATCAATTGTAGTTTTTTATATGCCTCCTAATGGGGCCACTCTCAACTCATGAATATTTTTATTACAGCACATGATTTCATATTCCCCTTCTTTCTCATAATCCAGCTTCCACGTGACATTAAAATAAAGTTATTTTAGTGGCACAGAATTTAATAAAATGATCTTGTAAATTCTTTTTTAGAACAACATTATTTGCTTTATTTTCTGAAATCTGTGTTAAATAAGCTATGGTATGCTTTATTAGCCTATCACACACATAGAAGATCTGTCAAGTTCTGTTGTGATGTGTTATATTGGTGGGTCACTGCAGATAAAAACAAGCAACATAATAAAGTTATATGATTGCTTTTTGGCTTGAATTATACCTCCCCCATTTTACTGCCTGCTCTCCCCAATATTGATCTGCCAGGAAGGAAGCTCTTTAGTTTCTCAATTCTCCATTTTGACTGCATACACTTTTGCATGGCATATCCTGTTTCAATGTTACCTGTCCATGGTCCTGAAACCATTGTGTATTTATCAGGTCTCATGCTCAGGCTTTCAGTCCTAAGCCAGCAACCTGACTGAAGTAATGATTTATAATTATCCCATCTTTTGTATTACTTCCCTTTTCAGCCTGTGAAACAATTCTGCTAACAAATCGACACAAATAAACATTATAAATAAATATATAACTTATTTATACAATTTAGCATTTTACAGATTTCACCATTATTTTATCTTAATAGCTTCTCAAATATTATTTTATATAGAAACAATTCAAAACTAAATCTGCAAAAGAACAAACTATAACAAAGAGGAAATGTGTAAACATCCTACACTGTGCAAAAAGCATTTATTGTATATTCAATAAACAGTGAACTGTAGAGAACTAACAAGGAAATAGCAAATCCAGGCATTACGAGTTAAAAAGCTAGGTAATTTGGATATGTCAGGCTGTTAATGCCTGGTTTTTTTTTTGGTACTTTTGTTAGTTCACCACATTTCACTGATTATTGTCAGATGTCAAGGGCTATGACAACCTACAGTACATAACAGAACACAACAGAGCAGAGTTTGTCTGGTTGAGCATCATGAGACCCTCACATTAATATGCAGTGTTTAAGAGTGTATCATAGTGTACCATGGCAATAAAAATCACAGTAATGAGCAGTGTGCGAGTTTATCACAGGCTCCACAGCAATAGAACTTACAGTAATGTGCAGTGTGTGAGTATATTACAGAGCTCCAAAGCAATAGAACTCACAGTAATGTGCAGTGTGTGAGTGTATCACAGAGCTCCACAGCAATAAAACTCATGCTAATGTGCTGTGTGTGAGTGTATCACAGAGCTCCACAGCAATAAAACTCACACTAATGTGCAGTGTGTGAGTGTATCACAGAGCTCAGCAGCAATAAAACTCACACTAATGTGCAGTGTGTGAGTGTATCATAGAGCTCCGCAGCAATAAAACTTACAGCAATTAGTGATGTGTATGAGTGTATCACAGAGCATCGCCGCAATACAACTCAAAATAATATACTATGTGTATGAGTGCGTACAGAAGACAGGTCCCGCCCCTAAAGGACATCATACTCCTTATGCTAGTGAGAGGCTGCCCATCACCACCCTAAGTGTTCTCAAGCACCTTAAAAACAACATCAATTGATGCTGGTACCACCAGTGTGCAGCTTCCTCTATGCACAAAGTATGAGGTGATATAATTAAGTATAAAAAAAAAAACATTTAGAAGCATTGTTGGTGCAGCTCTTGGCATAGATGAGATATAAAATGTCCCTTTGTTCCAGCTGTGGTAAGGCCCAAATAAAAAATTATTAAAAAAAATAAAAAATTGTCCCATTTAGTCACGTAGTCATCTCTCATTAAAATAAAATGTATTTATTTTTGGCTTTTCCACAGTGCAGATTAAATATTTAAAATGTGATGCTACAAAGCTGTATGGAACATACTGTGAGTTGTATTGCTGTGGAGTCTAGGATGCATTTATACACCAAATATTACTGTGAGTGTTAATGCTGTGGAGTCTATGATACACACATACTGCACATTACAGTGAGTGTTATTGCTGTGGAGTCTGTGATACAGACACACACATTGCACATTACAGTGAGTTTTATTGCTGTGGAGTCTGTGATACAGACACACACATTGCACATTACAGTAAGTTTTATTTCTGAGTAGTCTGTGATACAGACACACACATTGCACATTACAGTGAGTTTTATTGCTGTGGCGTCTGTGATACAGACACACACATTGCACATTACAGTGAGTTTTATTGCTGTGGAGTCTGTGATACAGACACACACATTGTACATTACAGTAAGTTTTATTGCTATGGAGTCTGTGATACAGACACACACATTGCACATTACAGTGAGTTTTATTGCTGTGGAGTCTGTGATACAGACACACACATTGTACATTACAGTAAGTTTTATTGCTATGGAGTCTGTGATACAGACACACACATTGCACATTACAGTGAGTTTTATTCCTGTGGAGTCTGTGATACAATGACACACTATACCACCTGTAGTGAACTACAGTACCTATGATGTTCAGTCAGCAGAGAGAGAATCCCACTCTATTCAGACCATGACCATATGAGCGTGATGAGCCCCCACTCTAGACCACCTCTGCCTCAGCTCTGAGGCAGAGACGAAATTAAATCTGCGTGTATCTGCAAAGGAAGCAAGGTTTAAACATAATTATCCTTTAGGTGGCAATCCACTACAGAATTAAACCAAGAAAACTCCTAAAACGATGTTTTTCTAAATGTTTTGTTTGAGGTATTGGGAGATGCTAATTTAATAGTAATTCCATTACACTGTGAGCAATCATGGAGCAAGTAATCATTCCAACTAAACTTCCTTTCTCCCCTAGTGTGGATGTTGGGAAGTCCCCAGATATACCCTATGTCTATGTCAACCACGAAGGCAGAGTGCAGAACTACAAGCCAATCCAGGTGGTGACTGCATGCAGTCTTAATATCTACAACTTTCCCTTTGACCTTCAGAACTGCTCTCTTACCTTCACCAGCTGGCTTCATACAAGTATGTTCATTCTGCAGGATCTTATCCACTACCAATCCACTGTGAGCTAAGCAGTCTTTATAGTATGAATACAGATAACAGTTTTTTTTCTGCTGTGTTAATAAAATTGCATGTAAAAATAAAAAAAGAGAATTGAATGTGTTTCCTTGTTCTTCATCAGTTTGAAAATTAGTAGAAGCAGAATTAGTAGATTTGAGTGAGTCATTTGTTTGGGAAACGCATTGATTATTTCCTGTGCACTCCATTTTCATTGTAAAATGTAACATTTAAGTGAAAGAAGTCCTTTAGACTGATCCTAAGCATAGAAGGTTAAACAAATGTCCTCATGCACTGATGTACATTATCTTAAGCTATAGGTGAGATCTAGTCACCGCTGTCACTTCCATAACTAAATTCTAAATACATTTTTTTTTTTTATTATGAAAGTACAAAAAAATACAAAAAAGTTGTCTTGTCTATATATTGAACAGATTGAGACTTCTCTTTGTATTGTTACTTTTCTCCAAATTCATCAGAACATCTCTTCTGTTAAATTTCACCACAACATATATACATACAAAAACATACACATTTAACATTTAACATTGACGGATGCGGTGGATGTCCCTAGTAGACGTCTAAATTTTCTTCTAGGTTTTCAACTTCTCTATCCAATCTTCCCAGGTTTCTATTTTTTCGTTATTATAGCAATTTTGTCTCAAGATACCCACTTCCATCTTTATTTGCCATGCGGTTTGATTTTTTATCTGCTCCCATTGCGGGATATTTCTAGATTTCCAGTTTCTTGCCAATAACACTTTAACTGCAGTGAGCAAGTGTACCAGCAAAAAACTCTCATGTCTCTTCATTGGTGGCCATTCCAGATGCAGCAGCATAGTTTTTAGTGATATATCTATTTTTATGCCTGTAATTCTTTTGAAATGTTTCCCCACCTCTGTCCATGTTTCTCTAGTTTCCTCACATGTCCACCAAACATGAACAAAGTCTGCTCCTCTTTTTCCACATCTCCAGCAGAAATTCTAAATAAATTAATTTAACATGCACAGGCAACGTACATTAATGACACTAATGACACTAATAACAATGACATTCATGATTATTTCAGGTTATAGCAATAGCCACCAAGCATACAGTAAAGATCCCCCGCCCCCCACAAAATATGAATTTCCAATGTCCACCACTTTCTTTTATTTGTAACTATGTCTTTTAAACATTGTTTTGCTATAAACCTTGAGTACCATGCACATATTACCTCACTTGTAGCCTTGGCTTTGGTTTTAGGATGTAAAGTGCCTCATCAGAGCCATGAGATGTGTAATGGACAATAATTAGACAACCTTGAGTTATGTAGCCCGTATAAAGCTCTATAGCATCTTTTTTTGCTAGATGTGTAGACCTATACAAAATCTGACAATTGATTTTGCTATGTTTTTCTGCTTCCAAGTTCAGGACATCAACGTGTCTCTCTGGAGGACACCAGAAGAGGTTAAAAAAGACAAGAGCCTGTTCATGAACAAAGGAGAGTGGGAACTACTCTATGTCTTGTCTCAGTATAGAGAGTTTGTAGAAAATGAAGATAGCTTTGCTGAGATGAAATTCCATGTGAGTTACATTTATTTATATACATAGTAGTTTAGGTTGAAAAAAGACTTGCGTCCATTAGGTTCAACCCTTTTCCTATCCCATGTTTACTGCTCTTGATCCAAAAGAAGGCAAATAAAAACCCCTTCAGCAATTTCAAATTCTGCTTTCAGTAGGGGAAAAAATTCCTTCCTTCTCCTAGGATCAACAAGTACTAAATAAATATTCATAGAAAAGAGGAGGAACACACAAAAAAGGGTGGAGTCTCCCTTGATGAAGGCCTATTGTGACGAAACATTGGGTTGACTTCCGTGTGTTTGGCCCTGCTGTAACTTTTGTGATACTTGTTTGTAAAAAAAATTGTATGGCTTCTATGCATTTATATAATACCTGTATGCGCTTATTTTCTACTATACATTTGTTAAAATACATGTGTGATTTATTTCACTTTATTTTTTTGTGTGCTCCTCCTTTTTTCTATTTTTGCGCTTTGTTTTTTGGGGGGCTGTTGGAGGTCCTCTTGGATGCACCTTTAGTTTGATATTTAGATTTATGTTGATTTGCTTCTATGGAGTGCCTCTCTAATACCTTTTCAATTTCGTAATAAATATTAATGTCTATACTAACATCCATAGCCCTCTATGCTCCGGCTCATTAAAAAAAGTATACATCCAGCTCTTAAAGGCATCTAAGGTATTCCATATCTTAATTGTCCTTACTGTAAAACAATAGACTAAATCGTAGACTAAATCTCCTTTCTTCAAGTCTTAGCGGGTGACCTCTTGTCTTTTGTACTGTTCTATTAATGACCAGGTCTGTAGAAAGTCATTTGTATGATAGCGAGTGTTCCATATATTTGCATACCTTTTACAATAATGATTAAATTCAATAATGATAACATTTCTTGACATTGGGCAACAGCAGATAATCAACCTGCTCACACCAATGTGCTTGGGGGCACGTGAGGACTCTGTAGGTAAATGACATAAAAAATGTAAAGAAGAAAACTTAGCACTAATGAATCTTGTTTGGGTCCTACGAACCCTCTGACTTTCTAACATTTACCAACTTCTTTATGCAGGTAGTCATCAAGAGAAGGCCTCTTTTCTATGCTGTTAATTTGCTCCTTCCCAGCATGTTTCTCATGGTTATGGATATCATAGGATTTTACTTGCCCCCAGACAGTGGAGAAAGAGTCTCATTCAAGATCACTCTCCTCCTGGGCTATTCAGTATTTCTCATTATTGTATCTGATACATTACCAGCTACAGCCATTGGAACCCCACTAATTGGTAAGACATTTCCCAGGTACGACAACTATCATGACATTATATTGGGGATTATACCTAACACAATCTAAAAATGAGTCTGTTTGAATTAACTGATACTTATTCATATGTGTATCGCACATTACATTTTTTTTTTTTAAAGAAATATGCTCAGAAAAATGTGTTCACTATTGCCTTGTTCTCCTGATGCAATCCATTTTGTCTGATTAGCTTGTCAAAGCTGATAATGTTGGATTTCACCAAAACATATCCCATTGGAGAATGATTCAATATTATTACGATGTCTATGGATTATTGAGATGTCAATGCAAAATAAAAAGTAATGCTCTGTGCAATGTATCAGTGTATTTATGGTAATTAAGGAATAATAGCTGGCATGAATGAGATAGGATTCCAATAACAAGACAAATGTATCTGCAACATTAAATATAAGTACTGTTGATAATATGATGTAGCATTAATTCGGGAAATGGTATTGAGGACGTGGCATTATATTGAAGCTGTTATGTTGCAAGCAACTGGAATGCAGATGCAGAAGAGTGTTATGGATACATATGTTTGCATATTTCTCCATTTATATGTACAAAAATATATAGTTGAGGCTAAAGGACAATTTGGGCAGGGCCCCATCACCTTTTTGTTGAGATTTGTGTACATTCGTAAGTTCTCTATTTGTATTGACCACTCTGTATAATAGGGGCGTATTGATAGACAGATGAACAGATTGGCAGAGAGAAGAATAAGAAGCCCATAATAAAATACAGCAGTTGCATGAAGTAAAATCGATTTGTTTTTTTTTTCATGTATTCTTGTAGATCCTTAGCTCATTAGAAATTTTAATTAGAAAATGATGGGTGTCTACGTCATGTATCAGTCTGTCTCTGTTCTTCTGGTGTACTGTACTTGATGGTGGTAAATAAATGTTAAAGTGATGTAATGGGTGTCAAGCCGCAATCCTCCAGTTGTTGATGAACTACATCTTCCATCTGTCAGCCTAAAAGACTGGTGGGGGCATACAGGAGATAAAGTCCCTCAACACTTGCAGGGCTTCGGTTTCACACCTCCTGATCAAGTGTACATCGAGGGATTGCAGACTGTGTTTTGTAAAACATTTTCTTTTCCTTTTAGGTGTATATTTTGTGGTTTGCATGGCACTGTTGGTGATCAGCCTAACAGAGACGATATTTATAGTCAGACTGGTCCATAAACAGGATCTTCAGCCTCATGTTCCAGACTGGGTAAAGAGGTTGGTCTTAGAAAAGATCACAGTTATACTCTGCATTCGAGACAAGAACAAGTTTGCTGCATCTCACACCCACAGCTCAGATATATCGCGACATATGGGCAACAGCAGTACTGGTGAGGATTATTACTTAGTAGCTTTTCAAATTAGTTCAACAGTGTGTTTGTATAAACTTCATGCTTAAGAAAAATATAAACCAATTGATAGGGCCATGTACATCCCAGATGTCTGTAGGCCCTACTAGTAGAGACCCCACACCCACCCCCCCCCCCCCCCACCCCCCAAGACAGGAAATTAGTGTAAAGTAGATGGTACTAACTTTGAATAATGACCAAAATAGGTTGCGGTGAGTTAGAACTAACACAGAAAAGGTAGATTTCGGAGAGCTAACTTTGAGCCACTAAATGATTGTAAGGACGTTTTCTAGCCTGCTAAATAATCACCATCACGATAGGCAAATGAGGTTTATTTGATCCATTCATAGCCTAATTTCGACTTTAAGAAAATGTTTGAATATTCAATAATAAAACTATCCTTTTTATAGGGAAGTTGACTCGCTATAATTCTGAAAATTCCAACGAGAGGTCAGTGGGGATGATTCTACCAACACGAGAAAGCTCTGTGATAGTGGACAGTATTCTGCATGAGATTGCATCCATCCGGCAATACCTGGAAAAGAGAGACGAGTATCGTGATATAGCCAAGGAGTGGCTGCAAGTTGGATATGTGCTTGATGTCCTCCTCTTCCGAATATATCTTGTGGCAGTCTTGGCCTACACTATTACCTTGGCAACAATGTGGTCCTACTGGCAACATGCCTGAAGCTTGATGGGTCAGATGGTCAAAACTCAGTTTACCATTTGGATTCCCACCGAGAACTAATTTGACTTTGGGAGAGAATCATAAATAACACCAATGTATCATTAAATTAACTTGCTGCAGACTATAATTGTAATTATATTATATGTCTGTATCATGTTTCAAGACAATATGTCAGAAAAGTATTAGTTAAAACAGCACACAGGTAACAATCTAACCAAGTCCAACGAACATCATCTATCATGCTTAATCATGGTTCTATTCTCTTTGTGACTTGTATGCTACTTTATGTGCTACACACTTAATTCATTTTTCCTGGGATGATGTTGGTATTGTTTTAAAAACCCAATGAATTTAAAATATTTTAACAAGTAGTGAAAAATTAGTCTGTTTGTATACAATGGCTTTTAACATTGATATTAATATCAATGTCCATTGGTTATTTGAATATAACATACACCTCTTGAAACATGTTTAACCCCTTAGTGACAAGACATTTTCACCTTAACTTTCCCTTGGTGACAATGGCTGTTTTGACATTTCTGGGGTGTTTGTGTTTAGCTGCAATTTTTTTAGCTGCAATTTTATTCTTTCTCACATACTGTACCCACACAAATTATTTGTTGCTTTTATCATCATAAGAAGGGCTTTCATTAGATACCATCATCATATCTTATAATTTACTGCAAAAACACTTTTTCTAACTTTGACCTAAAATATAATTTACACAAATAAAATCATTAAAAAAGACCCAGTCTAAATAGTTTCTAAATGTTGTCCCGAGTTCAGAAATATGCATGTTTCCATATTTTTCATTATTTTTTTGCAAGTTATGGGGCAAAAAAACTATTTTTCCTATAGTGACCTTTTGGCTTCCACAATCGTCCCGTGGGGCAATCGTGGGTGCCCCAGATCAGAAATTTCAGTGCTGGCTATTGCCTCGCCATCGAGGCAATAGACCAGCACTATTAAAGGGGTTTTCTCGATCGTTGATCGTGAAAACCGCTTGATTCAACACAGGACGTGCCAGGCACGTCCATTGTCGGGAACAGAGTTCCTAGCAGGACGTGCCTGACACGTCCATTTTCGCGAAAGGGTTAAGAAAGAATTTGAATTTGGGCAACAGTAGGGGAGTCCGTGACATTGAACTGACGTTATTTTCTGTAGGCTTCATGTAGGCACTGATTTCTTAATTCAACAAATTAAAATTATATCATTTGGGTCTAGTCAATCTAGTTTTTGATTTCATTAATTGCTACCAACAGGAGATATATTAAAATTAAAAAATAGTAGTGCACAGTTTAGTTAAGATAATTTGAGAAATCAATTGAAAACTTCTGGAAGCTCTTTCATTCAAATTAAATATTTCCAATTATGTCGGTCCTAAAAGTATATTGTTATCGTGTTGGAAAAAAAGTTAATGCACAGAAACCTTATACAGACTATAGACAATTGTTTCTTGTAAAGGGCTATATGTGCTTTTATTTAGCTAAACATCTTAAGATATTACACTGGATTTAATTGAACTAGTTAATGATCTTTAACGGATTGCAATTAAAAAAAATGTATAATGCACATAAAGCTATGGTTGGTCATTAATACAAAACCCTCTCCTTTTTTTTAAAAAAGTGACTTTTTAAATCGAATATAAATTAAGGTTTCATGTTACATGTCTGCCCTCTGACAAATGCAGGGCTGCTGATTTTTTTTAATTGTTTCTAAAAACATTTTTAGGAACTTTGTTTCCAAAAATGTATTTTGAGCTTTTGCGTGATAGCCTGTCATCTTTGCCCTTTAACCTTCAACCTTCATTCATCCACCTGCTCAGTAGGTACCCATGTGGATGGGAGATGAGACACATGACATGGTCCTCTGCAGGTGTACTAATATGTATGTTTTATCAATATATGACTGAACCCAATAGTTGGAATGCTACTTGTAATATAAAAATGTTTTTATTGAATTCAAGATTCTATGGAAGCTATTTGGTGGTTAATAATTTTTTACAGTTATTTCTAGCCAACAATAAATTAATCATGGATTTTTCTTTGGATAATTTTTTATTTTTTTGGACTTTTCTGCACATCCACGTATACAGAAATCCTGTTATGTTTATTTCTTATATATGTTGAGGTTGACCAAATATACATATACAGCTTGCCCAGAAAATCCCACCAAAAATGGGCCCAGGTGACATTAATTTCAATATATATTCCTGCAGCAAATTGGTGATTTGTTTATGTTTTTTTTTTCTTTGGTAGGACTTAATGTGTAAACATAGAAACATAGAATGTCTCAGCAGATAAGAACAATTCGGTCCATCTAGCCTACCCAATTGTGTATCTATATCTATATGTATGTAGTGATATTTTATACAACACTGATAAGTGTAAAACTAAATTTGCTTATGTATTAATTAGCTAATTATTACAGAAATAACCTCTGGGCATAAATGGCGATTAACTTAAAAAATGTGTGCAACATATACTAAGCTCACTTTTACTTTTTGTGTGTGTACATTAACCAGTATATGTGTCAGTGAGCAATTGTCCAAAAATAAAACAATGCTTAAATAAAGTATAGATTGGCTGATTTCATTGCGAACATCTGGAAGTAAAACATATTTCTGGATTTAAACTGTTACACCTAATTTTGGATAAAACAAATTCCAAAAAAACTACGTAACTTTTTTATTTTTACAAAAGTGATGACACTGAAGTGAAGGATGTGTTCTGCACTCCAAAGGGAAATATAGCATGAGAAGCTATATGTGCCATTTTATTTCTTGTCAGGTTTACTGACCTAATCATAATCCTGATGTACTTTCCACATTAATGTTCTATCAACGGTTTTACTTGTCACAGTTGGTTCATGTATACTGTCCAAATAATCCCACAAAAGGAATCGGCACACAAAATACTTGAACATCCAATACTTGAACATCCACAAGCTTGTGATTGAGCATCCTTAATAAATCACGAATTGTGAAACAAGTTGCAGCTGTCGCGTTAATCTGTCACAAGCAGGGTCCAGTTGGAATGGGAACCGAATTGAAGAGCTACCATGCCAATGTGGAGACACAGGTCCTGGTGCAGGTTAACCACACTCCCCTGGAAGCTTGATGCCCCAGGTTGGTGTAACACAATTCCAGGGACCTCTGATAGCAGCTGCTGTATCCAGTGTAGCCAAGACTGAAGCTGAAGATACCCTGCAGACATTCCTAAACAGGCATGGAACACAACATTGATAGGATAGCGGGATGTCCTACAGACTTGGACAGAATGAACTGAGCAGAGCAGGGTGAATACAGACATAACAGGAACAAAAGAAAGTAAATACAAAGTGCATGATTGCAGGACAGACAAGGGAGTAAAATCAGAACTGAAACATGCATGGGCAGGGTAAATTCAAAAGATAATACTACAAAACCGAAGATACCTACATAGGCATAAACAAACACAGGACACAAAACAAAGGACAGGGCTGCTAAGGAGACATAAATATCCAAACATAAATATAGGAACTAGTCTAATACTCTGAGATGGCCATAAGATGATAAGCTTCCCAACCAGAGTCAAGGTATCTCACAGGCAATTCCCTAACACTAAAACAAATAATAAAACTAGTAGGTAAATCTAATAACAAAAACTAAACAGCACAGACTAATAGCTTGAAACAAACTTAATGTGTGTGGAAACATTTAAATAGAGGAACAGAGAAACAAGGTAAGATGATCTCCGGAATGGAACAGAACAACAAACAGTAAGAAAACCAGAAATGGATTAGAGAAAAAAGGAACAAGGAACCATGGGACAGGGAAAACCCTGTAACATAAATTAGGAGAGGCTCCTTACATGACTTTAAGGCAGGGCAGAACTATAACAGGGATCTAAAATGGGGGTTTTGGACAGGGCAGATACCGTATTATAGCTAGACTTGGGCAGGTGCCAGTCTGTAGCCAGGCTTGGGCAGGTGACGGACAATAGCTAGATTTGGGATATCTAGACTTGGGAAGGTGAAGCTCTGTGGCTAGACTTGGGCAAGTGCTGGACGATAGCTAGACTCGGGCAGATACCGGTCTATGGCTAAACTTGGGCAGGTGCTGCTCTGTTGGGTGAACTAGTGAAGGTGCAGCTCTGTGGCCGAACTGGGGAAGGTGCCACTCTGTGGCTGAACTAAGAAAGATACAGGATACAAGAATACAAATAAAAGACTAGCATAAATAAAGAAAGCAAAGCAAAAAAGCATACATAAATGACTGAATACAGCCTGGATGAGCCTGAACATGGGTTGACTCGTGACATAATTTTTCTTAAAAGGAAATCCCCACATATCAAAAGGCTTTCTGACTATGCTAAGCTGACCATGTACTTATTTAGAGATTAGGGATTATTATTAAAATATGATCTAATCCTGTTAAAAAGCATGTTCTTTAATACCATATTTGCTTGAATATAAGACAAGTTTTTTTCAGAGCAAATGCTCTGAAAAAGACCCCTTGTCTTATATTCGAGGTCATCTTATAGTCTGACCTCAAACATCGCGGGGTCACTGAAGGTGAGTATTATTAATGTTTAATAAGGATTAATTTTAGTATTAGGGTTCGGGGGGGTTAGGTATTAGTATAAGGGTTCATGGAGGGTAGCATTAGTATTAAGGTTAATGTTAGTATTAAGGTTCGGGAGGTTAATGTTAGTCTTTGGGTTCGGGGGGTTACTGTTAGTATTAGGGTTCAGGTGTAGTGTTAGTATTAGGGTTTGGGATGAACTGAATTAGTATGGGGTTCAGGGTCACTTTTAGGGGGTCATTTATTAGGGGCATTCATTTATTAGGGGGTTCATTTAATGGGGGGGGGGTATATGTTTTGTAAGAGCTGACAGTTCAGAACTGAACTGCTGCCCTGAACTGTCAGCGGTGAAGCAGCCATGAAGAACTGTCCTAGACCCTGGGGGGATGGGACAGTTCATTGCGGCTGCATTAACGTTGCCTCTTCACCGCCCCCTCTTGCGCAATGGCCAGGTTTAGGTTGGGCTGGGTTAGTATGGGGGTTCGGGGGCACTTTTGGGAGGGTTCATTTATTAGGGGGGTTCATTTATTGGGGGGTATGTTTGTAAGTGCTGACAGTTTGCTGGTGAACCATCAGCGCTTATATTTACATTGCCGCGATGAAGCAGCCGCATTGATCTTCACAGCTGACATTTCGGCATTGAAATTGCCGGACTTAGCTGTCAGCGGTGAAGCAGCCACAAAGAACTGTTCTAGACCCAGGTTGAACTGTTCTAGACCCCTATTTAAACAGTGTACCCAGCAATACCCTAAAGCAGCCTTGAGTGCCAGAAAGCCAGAAAAAATATTTCTAAATGATATAGCTGACAGGTACAAAGTCTTTCCAGTACAATGAACAACAATATTAAAAGCTTTATCTAAAAGGGATATCCTAAACCCTTCCGTCTGCACAATTTCTGATAAAGCATGTGTTAAAAGCATAAGTAAATAACTGTTTGATGTGAAACAATCTGCCCAGGTTATTAGTATAATGGAGACATAATTGTGCTAATGGGAGAAATTGAGAAAGAGAGAGAGTGCAAGGGTGAGAGAGAGAGTAGACAAAGAGAGTGAGACTGAGAGCACCATATAAATTCAGTCACAAGTCAGAAGTGGGGAAGAGAAGAGGAGAGGTATCATAGCCTATAAGAAAAGAATAAGGTATGGGACAAAATAGGTCATAGAGAATAAAAACAAATAAGGGGTCACAGATCATGAGATTAAAAAGTATTGGGGTTGAAACAGAGAGAGTTATACAGAGTAATTGAAGATGCAAACTTGCTAAAAAGACAGGAAATAAGAAAACTGAGAATGGAAAAATTATATGAAGAAAAAAAGATAAGTGACTGATGAAATCTCCATAGAATTGTCTAATAACAGAATTATATCCGAGATTGCCACTACTGCAAGCACAGTAAGAGAGTAATGGAGCAAGTTATCTGGATCTATGGCTTATCTTAACTCCGATCTGTGAGAAACACAAGAAAAGCAAGATACCAGAAACATTATTAAGGGACTTGAAAGATAAGTTTTCTTTTTCTCCTCTGGGACAAGTAATTGTAGATTTAAAGTCCTGAGACCGGCAGCTACAATGGCACACACTACTACTTGGATACTCTATGGTGCAGTAATTCCTGCCATCCTTCTAAGCTGTACAGGTGAGTTCATGTAGGCTAATGACAGAATGTTTGCAAAGAGTTGAATATAGCCTGAGTTAATGTTCTTTTACTTTAGCACTACTTATGTTATTCATTTATATACATCATTCCATTTTATATGAAAATACATTTATTGCATTTATAGCTTAGTTTTTACGTTTACAGACCAGATATAAACATCCGATAAAAGTCATCTTTGTTACTAAGTCTATAAAATAAATTGAACAGTTGTTTTTTTCCCCCAAAACACCTTGCATTCTGAAGCAAAAAAAATGCTACATTTCTTCTCCTTCTATTCTTATAAGATTGAGGTGAGTAGGTTTTAATAGTAGAAATGCTTCTCTACATTGATCCGTATGTTGTGAACATGCTTTATGGTGAAGGAATAATTCAAATCTCTTTACGAAATTCACTTGGCCTTTTCAGTACAGGGTCTGAAGTCCCCCAAACCAACGCTTGTGCGCCTCACAGATGACTTGATGGAAGGATATAACAAGTGGGTGAGGCCAGTATATGATTGGAAACAAACAACAACCGTGTATCTCGATATCATTGTTTATGCCATCCTGGGAGTGGTACGTATTACTTTTTAGATTAGTTCCCGTATTCACCATATTTTCTGTGCACACACATATACATATAATCTGTATAAACACATGTATGGTGTCTATTCCTAATCTATGTGTTTGCATGAGGCCTTAAGTGTATTTGTACAGCCTTTCTAAAAATCCAAAGACCTGTAGATCACATTATTACTTTAACATTAAAATTGACTGCAACCCATGTTTTTTTGAATTGTGTCGCTTTCCATGAAATAGTTGGACACTTGTTTCTAATCATTCTCATGTGGATTTACAGTATTATTTGCATTGTTATTTTTTGGCAAACCACACGCAGTCTAAGCTGACATTGTACTTATTTAGCCATTAGGGAATCCTCTAAAAATATAAAGTAATCCTCTGAAAAAGCATTTCCTTAATTTCTGTAAAGTGTACTAAGAGAATGCTAATTAGGAGATGATTACTCTTTCTCATACCATTGATTCCATCATCCACTTATTATGATGCTTGTTACAGTTATACATATATTCCCTCATCTGTTTTAATTGGCAAATGGTTTACTGTTAAGACAATGAGAATAATGAGTATTTTGAATGCAGAGAATTGAGGAGGTTGTATAAAATACTTAGTTCACATTAGAAAAAAACCTCAGTGACTCATGTTTGAAGGATGACCTTAAATAGTCTTGTTTAAGGAAAATTCATTGCATATTTAACAGTAGGGAAAGCACAGTTTTAAAAACACAAGTACAATAAAGCAAAATACTAACAAGTCACATGCCTATGTATTGTCACATGTTTACGTGGCTGGCCTTCCTTTCTGCTTCTCTGGGTGCAGAGGGAGCCATCAATGCTAACCTCCCAATTTCTCGAGGTGTACTCTGTTAGACAACAGACTTGAATGAACTTGGGCAGGGAAGCCTTTATTTATTGTTCCTTCTCTTCCACTTCCTGATCCCCACCACTGGGATCAATTTAAACCTCCTGCAGAGACTTTACACTCTTCCCCCTTTCCATTGTATGTATGCCTTCTGACCACCCTCCATTGGTATGGTAGACTACAGAGCAATGGTATTAAAACTAAAAAGAAACTGATGTAACTGAACAGAGCTGAATGATGACAAGTGTTGTTGACAACAGGCTGAAGTTGAAGAACTCATAAAGCATACTATAAAATGTGGAGTTATTACTAATTATGCATTGAAATCTATTAATCTTTAAAAGCATGAACATACCTTTTGTGCAGAAAAGACTCCCTGCTTTTATAATCTGGGAGCGTCCAGGACCTGAGAACCTTCATCCAAGGTCAAATGTGTAGACTGGACTTATTTCAGTGTGAGTTCCCCACCACCCTACCTTACATGCAATTTCCCTCTTGTGCATGTGTATGATCGGACAGTAGGAGCCCCTGGTTATCCAATGGTGGGTTCTGTCATGCACCTGCGCAAGAAAGAGCTTACGCATGGATGTAGGGAGGTGGAAAATCATCCAAGACTGGAATCTTGTCTAGTCTTGGATGATTGCCCTCCCTATCTCATGCAGTCTTGGATGATTGCGGATTCTTAGGACATATCCGCTTCCTGTGTATGTCTACGACTGTAAGGGAGAATAATTAAAGGTTCTACTCAATATCTCAAGAATTTCAGGGGAATTGCAAAGAATTGAGATGGCAATTTCAAATTTAATGCCAAAGAACTGGAATCGGAACAATTCTCCCATTCAGCTTTACTGGAGAATTTTTCTAACTTAGCTATATTGGCCTAAAGTGTGAAATACCCATCTCAATTCCATGCAGTTCTCTGTTTATTAAGTAGACTCTTCTAAGTACACTTTAAAGGAAGAACATTGTTAGGATGTAAAATCAACATTTATCAAATTTCAGGGTATTTGCACATATTCCAAACTTGTATACACATTTTTCTAAAAATAGACAATTTGAGGGATTACAGTCAATTTACTCATCAGGATAATTGTAAGCCACTGTGTGTAATCTGTTCTAAGTAATGACTATATATATATATATATGTTTTTCCCTTCAGGATGAAAAAAATCAAATGTTGACAACTTACATTTGGTATAATCAGGTACGTAACTTGCATATACATCATCCTCTATACTTCTTAAGCAAATAATTCTAGTGTACTTAATGATATGAATGTCACAAATTATTACTTGAAACTGTAAAGTCAAGAAGAATCAATAAAGGATAATAAAATCCATCATATGTATCAATTAGGCAGATCGTTGTCCAGCTTGGATTCCAGCCTTTTGGGGGTCTGTGAGATAAGACATAGTAAAATAGTAATTTAGGTTGCAATAACAGTCCATCATGTTCAACCCGTTTACCTATTATTCCTGATTTTTATCCAAAAAAAGGCAAACAATAAATAAAAAATTGGCATGACGATGCACAAATCTATAATCTTCTTGCTTCTTACTGTTTCACAAACTCAGGTAAACGCTCTTTTTTGGAGGTGGAGAGCAAAGCAGTACTCTGGCACATATATTATTTTATGTACTTGTACATGCATTGGGGACTTGAATGAACGTGATCCCAACACATTCTCTACAGCCATTTCTAGATCATAAAATAGAGCGCGACCAGTGGATATATAGCGTTCTACTCCGAAATGCCTGATTTTATTCTAGAATGAATACACACGAATAATCACAGCAGCTTATTTAGCCTGGAAGGAGGCATACTGAGGATATTTACGGTTAGCCTATTCAATGGTACTTATTTTATCTACCTTGAAAATTAGACTCAACCCTGCCAGAAATCGAACCTACAATCCTGAGGATTGACAATTGGTAGCATCAGTCCACCAAATCATTTCATAAGATCGAGTTATAATTTGTGATTCAAATAAATGTGTAAGGGTTACGGTCATGTAGTGAAATAACTGATAGCTTTGATAGTCATCCAATGAAAAAGTATATCCAACATAAATAAATAAATTTGATTAAAGTATGTTCTTTACATGTAGTCAAATTGGAATAACCAAAAAGTATGAACATAAAATTAACCAAACTTTTTTTGTTACTTTTAACCTTGCTCTGTTAAAATCCTGTTTTAATCTTCTTCAGTCCTGGGTAGATGAATTTCTTTCCTGGGATCCTCTGGAATATGACAACATAACTGTTATCTCATTTTCAACACAGAAGATTTGGACTCCAGACATATGTATTCTACAAGCGTAAGTATTTGCCACTAGAGCTAGATTTTAATGTATTAGCACTAGACGATAAACCAACCCACAATGAAAAGTGCAAGATGTGAAATAAATAATCAGATTATTTTGTTTAAAGAAATAAATGAAAATAGCACCAATATATAACTTGCTATCGCCCGCTTTGTTAAAAAGCTGTGCAACATTGTAGCATTATAAATCAACTGTTATAATAATAAATAAAAAGCATGTCTCCATGCATCCACTGCATGAGAAAGTCATCGATCTATCAGCCCTACATCAAAAACTTTTTTTATATATGGTATACCAGATCACCAATCATAGGGAGCATCCCATGGTGTAATATGTAAATGATATTTTATTAGACATGCAGGATAAAATTGTGTATTTTACATACAAAACCTAATATGCAAACACATTTAATGTATTTTAAACACACTATATTTTATTGCTGTGGTCCTCTGTGATACACTCATGCATATTGAAAACTCAGAGCTTCTAGAAAAGTGATGGAGATCCTATGGCACAGGTGCCACAAGTGGCACTTGGAGAATTCTGTCTAGAGTATCAACATCAATTATAGAGGACCTAGTAAATGTTATGATACGAGGCTGATACTGGTGGTAATTAGGCATTATAGTGCACAGTTTTTACTTGAACTTATTGGTGCAAGAAAAATTGTAGGAAGGAAAGGAGAGCAGGAATGAGCAGCGTGGCTGATATTGATGGGAAAGAAAAATGCCTGAAAAAAGAGGTCACTTTGAGAGCTTCATTTTGGCACCATACAAAAGATTTGGCACTCAACTATGTTTTCTAGACATGTGCAAAACTAAAATTTTCGTTTCGTTTTCGTCCATTCGGACGAAAATGTTATTTATTTCGTCTAAAACGAATTTCGTTCATTAGTGCATTCGTTTCAGACGAAATTCGTTCATTATTTTCGTTTCGTTAATTTTTATTCGTTCGTTTTATAGAATACAATGTAATACTATTGGCTTTCTATAAACCGAACGAGAGCCCCATTCATAAGAAATTCTTATGAATGGGGCTCTCGTTCGGTTCATAGAAAGGCAATAGTATTACTTGTATTCTATAAGCCGAAAGTCTATAAACCGAACGACTTTCGGTTTATAGACTTTCGGCTTATGGAATACATGTAATCCTATTGCTATTCTATAAACCGAACGACTTTCGGTTTATAGAATAGCCATAGGTTTACATGTATTACATAAGCCGAAAGTCTATAAACCGAAAGTCGTTCGGTTTATAGGCTGTCGGCATTTAACTAATAAGAGACAGAGTCTCCATTCATAAAATTATGAATGGAGACTTTGTCTCCGTGTAGTAAAATGCCAACAGCCTATAAACCGAACGTTCGGTTTATAGGCTGTGGGCATTTTACTACACGGAGACAAAGTCTCCATTCATAATTTTATGAATGGAGACTCTGTCTCCGTGTAGTAAAATGCCGACAGCCTATAAACCGAACGTTCGGTTTATAGGCTGTCGGCTTATGGAATACATGTATTCCTATTGCTATTCTATAAACCGAACGACTTTCGGTTTATAGAATAGCCATAGGATTACATGTATTACATAAGCCGAAAGTCTATAAACCGAAAGTCGTTCGGTTTATAGGCTGTCGGCATTTAACTATACAGAGACAGAGTCTCCATTCATAAAATTATGAATGGAGACTTTGTCTCCGTGTAGTAAAATGCCGAAAGCCTATAAACCGAACGATCGGTTTATAGACTTTCGGCTTATATAATACATGTAATCCTATGGCTATTCTATAAACCGAACGTTCGGTTTATAGAATAGCAATAGGAATACATGTATTCCATAAGCCGACAGCCTATAAACCGAACGTTCGGTTTATAGGCAGTGGGCATTTTACTACACGGAGACAAAGTCTCCATTCATAATTTTATGAATGGAGACTCTGTCTCCGTATAGTTAAATGCCGGCTTTTAACTATACGGAGACAAAGTCTCCATTTATAATTTTATGAATGGAGACTCTGTCTCCGTATAGTTAAATGCCCACAGCCTATAAACCGAATGTTCGGTTTATAGGCTGTCGGCTTTTAACTATATGGATACAAAGTCTCCATTCATAATTTTATGAATGGAGACTCTGTCTCCGTATAGTTAAATGTCGGTGCTCTGACAAATTTCTGGAGCAAATTCTCCTGCGCAATCGCAGGAGAATTTGCTCACTGCGCATGCGCATAAAGTTACAGCTGATAACTCAGCTGTAACTTTGTGACCACCGTGCATGCGCCAGCTGAGCAACCCACCTCCCGCCCCCATCACACCCCCCGCACACCCCTTCTTACCAGATCATCGACCACAGCGATACACAGCGCATGCGCACGCCTATCCAGCCGTTTGGGAATGCGCGCGTCCGTTGTTGTGTTCTTAAGGTGGTAAGTAACACGGGGCGTCGGGACATAAGGGGGCAAGCATCCTGGTGAGGGCTGCCTCATCTTGATGGGATTTGTGATCCTCCTGCTGTATTATTGATGCAGCAGGAGGATCACAAATCCCGTCATAAAATTATGAATGGAGACTTTGTCTCCGTATAGTTAAATGCCCACAGCCTATAAACCGAACGTTCGGTTTATAGGCTGTGGGCATTTAACTATACGGAGACAGAGTCTCCATTCATAAAATTATAAATGGAGACTTTGTCTCCGTATAGTTAAAAGCCGGCATTTAACTATACGGAGACAGAGTCTCCATTCATAAAATTATAAATGGAGACTTTGTCTCCGTGTAGTAAAATGCCCACAGCCTATAAACCGAACGACTTTCGGTTTATAGACTTTCGGCTTATGTACTACATGTAATCCTATGGCTATTCTATAAACCGAAAGTCGTTCGGTTTATAGAATAGCAATAGCATTACATGTATTCTATAAACCGAACGTCGTTCGTTTTAAAGACTTTCGGCTTATAGAATACTATTGGCTTTCTATAAACCGAACTAGAGTCGAGTCCCCATTCATAAGAAATTCTTATGAATGAGGAGGGACTCTAGTTAGGTTTATAGAATGCCAATAGTATTCTATAAGCCGAAAGTCTTTAAAACGAACGACGTTCGGTTTATAGAATACATGTAATGCTATTGCTGTTCTATAAGCCGAAAGTCTTTCGGCTTATAGAACAGCAAAAGCATTACATGTATTCTATAAACCGAACGTCGTTTGTTTTAAAGACTTTCGGCTTATAGAATACATGCTGCTATTGGCTTTCTATAAACCGAAAGAGTCCCCATTCATACGAATAGGTCAATTGACCTATTCGTATGAATGGGAACTCAATTTCGGTTTATAGGAAGCTAATAGCATTACATGCATTCCATAAACCGAAAGTCATTCATGTCGGTTTATGGAATGTAGTACAATGCTATTGGTATTGTAAACCGACTCTATTTCGGTTTAGAATGCCAATAGCACGAATGGACGAATGGACGAATGAACGAATGATTTTCGTTTATTAACCATTCGTTCATTCGGATTTTGTTAGTTAAAATTTTCGTTATTCGTTTTTCGGACGAATGGACGAAAATGCTATTTTCGTCCGAAAATGCATTCGTCCGAAAACGAATGCACATGTCTAATGTTTTCCATCACTGTCCTAGAAAATAGGGACAACAGAGACGAAAGAAACACAGAAGCATTTGGGTCAAAATAGGGATTGTTCCTTCTAAATATGGACATGAGTATATAAATCATGTAGGCCCCACTTGATGAATTATTGTTAATAGTGTCCTTCTGTCATTAAAATATTTCCCATTCGTCGTTTAGTGTCTCTCCAATAGTCATAAGACTAATACAATTTCTTAAAGGACAACTGTAGGCAACAAAAACACTATGTTTAATTAAAAGACTGTGCGAATGTTTGAAATAAAAATGTCTTAATGAAACACTACAAATAAAGAACCTATTAGAGCCCTCTATGAGGGATAGGAACATGTTTAAAATCTTGCGTCAGATCAAAGAAGATCTAACCAAGATTCAAAATATGTTTTCAATGTCATATAGCTTTATGGTGCAAAGAGGATGTTTTCATTAAAGCTTTTCTATTTCAAAGGTATACACTTAATTCAATCTTTCAATTAAACATAAGTTTGTTTTGCCTACAGATCTCCTTTAAATCTGTTCCTAAACCTTTCCACAAAAGTCAGTGTATATGTATAATATCCCCTACATTCGCCTATATAAATAATTTATACAATATATATTTATTGACTTGTTTTTCAAAGCATAATATACAAGTACAATTTATAATTTCACACATAATGTATAAAGTGTCCTTGAAAAATAAATCTAACAATTTAATATGCAGATATACATAAAAATGATATAAATTGAAGGGCAGAAAAAAAGGAGAAATAAAAATAAAGCATAACAATCAAAAACTAAAGAATACGTATTGTTAAACAATATTACCGGATCTACCATATTTGACTAAGAAATCCAAATTTTTAATACTATATCATATCTGTCGCTCACGTTGCTTTATTTTTTCTTATTATTATTACAAATCTTCTCGTCGAGACAGACCATATATATTTTTAATTTTCTGATCATGTAAATTCTAAATTCCCATACACAAATATGTAGAGCTCATCTGGATGCGGATGGCACGCACTGCAATTTGTATATATTATGGGCGCTCGAATAGTCAAAAACGCACCATTCTCCATTCCCAACATGCACTGTATGATCAGTGCACTATGCCCAATTTTCAAAATCCATTGCATTATGCTGATGAGTGCATGTGAGTGGAGGTTCAAGCACCTGTCACATGTAAAGATCATTAATGCAGGTAATATTGTAATTTATAATCGTATACATTTTCCAAGTGTGGAGAAGAAATTCCCTGCCTGAAGTAGGTGTGAACATCCATTAATTTGTACATGTCAGGTCCACCATCATGCCAGGACTTTAAAAGGTAGAGGAACTCATCCTTACCTTAGAACAGTGTTGGCTGACCTTGGCACCCCCAATGTTTGGGAATTACATAAGCCATGATGCAGTGTCTGACTGAGAATTATGGGATATGTAGTCCCCAAACATCAGCAGTGACAAGGATAAGCATCAATGCCTTAGAGGGATAATTCCAGCCTGGCAACTGATGATTGCAGTTCTCATCACCTTTCGGCCTAGTGTTCTGCAGGCTGCTGTGGAATGAAGGCCTGTGGGAAATACCAAACATATGGGACGTAAACTCCTGTGAAAATATTGAGCCATATTCCCAAGGGAAGCCACGTATGTATACAATTGTAAGAACAAACCATGTATTTATTGTAAGAGTTTTGTTTAATAATGGGTTCGTTTCCATCCTTAGTGTGGACATTGAAAAGTCTCTTGATGTGCCTTATGTCTATATTAAACATTATGGAAAAATATTCAACAACAAACCAATTGAAGTAGTGACTTCCTGCGCCCTTAACATCTACTACTTCCCATTTGATGTGCAGAACTGCACCCTTACATTTACCAGCTGGATTCATACAAGTAGGTTCATTTACTTTTCAACTAAGCCAGACTCAGATCTGTGACACAGGCACAGACTGTAGGAGGTAGCATTGCATTTGAAAACAACTTCAGTGGACTTTACGGTTTCTGGTCTTTGCTATTATACCTTTAAAGGGAAAGTTACACCTACAGTATATGAAAAGTGATATTTAGCACTGCATCCTTTTAAGCAAAGAAAAATAAATAGATTTGTCAAATCCATTTGATCCTAAATGCTGCCTGATCTTCTACGAACTGCAAATAAAGTTCTTGCAGCTCATGTAGCTCCAAGCCCTCCTTATTGGATGTCACCGGGGTCTATTCGCTAAAAGGGAAGTTGCAGGTGAGCTTGGGTGAGATGAAGATTTCATATTACCATTTTAACTACACTGTCAGGCTCCTGACTATAGACTACAGCCATCTGTCAGGTCCCTTCATATAGCCTACAGCCATCTGTCATGGTCCCTTCATATAGCCTACAGCCATCTGTCATGGTCCCTTCATATAGCCTACAGCCATCTGTCAGGTCCCTGAATATAGCCTACAGCCATCGGCCAAGTCCCTGAATATAGCCTACAGCCATCGGCCAAGTCCCTGAATATAGCCTACAGCCATCTGTCATGGTCCCTTCATATAGCCTACAGCCATCTGTCATGGTCCCTTCATATAGCCTACAGCCATCTGTCAGGGTCCCTGAATATAGCCTACAGCCATCTGTCATGGTCCCTTCATATAGCCTACAGCCATTTGTCAGGGTCCCTGAATATAGTCTACAGCCATCGGCCAAGTCCCTGAATATAGCCTACAGCCATCTGTCAGGTCCCTTCATATAGCCTACAGCCATCTGTCAGGTCCCTGAATATAGTCTACAGCCATCGGCCAAGTCCCTGAATATAGCCTACAGCCATCTGTCAGGTCCCTGAATATAGCCTACAGCCATCTGTCATGGTCCCTTCATATAGCCTACAGCCATCTGTCAGGTCCCTGAATATAGCCTACAGCCATCTGTCAGGTCCCTGAATATAGCCTACAGCCATCTGTCAGGTCCCTGAATATAGCCTACAGCCATCTGTCATGGTCCCTTCACATAGAAAATAGCCATCTGTCAAGTCCCTGAATATAGCCTACAGCCATCTGTCATGGTCCCTTCACATAGAATATAGCCATCTGTCAGGGTCCCTGAATATAGCCTACAGCCATCTGTCGGGTCCCTGAATATAGCCTACAGCCATCTGTCAGGTCCCTGAATATAGCCTACAGCCATCTGTCAGGTCCCTGAATATAGCCTACAGCCATCTGTCAGGTCCATGATTATAGCCTACAGCCATCTGTCATGGTCCCTTCACATAGAATATAGCCATCTGTCAGGTCCCTGAATATAGCCTACAGCCATCTGTCAGGTCCCTGAATATAGACTACAGCCATCTGTCAGGTCCCTGAATATAGCCTACAGCCATCTGTCAGGTCCCTGAATATAGACTACAGCCATCTGTCAGGTCCCTGAATATAGACTACAGCCATCTGTCAGGTCCCTGAATATAGCCTACAGCCATCTGTCATGGTCCCTTCACATAGAATATAGCCATCTGTCAGGGTCCCTGAATAAAGTCTACAGCCACCTGTCAGGGATGGGTCCAGGATGTTACGGGAGCCTGAACGCCGATGCAGGAGCTCAGGGATTGACGAAGCACCAGATTGTAGGTGCGAAACGCATAGGTATTTTCACTGGGTGGTTCATTCTGCAACACACCAGCTGTGGAGTTTTATAAACACATCTTAATTTGCCATTTGGAGTCTCTCAATTTCTTGCTCTGATCATGGTGGACCTCCATTCCTTGTGTCTGAGTTGCTGCTTGCTGTCGGTGAAGTGCCAAACCAGGAGTGTCTGGGGTCAGTTGCAGTGACAGGCATCTCTCGGATATGTAGAGCTGTTTTTTCCCATTTTTTCTAGTTTCCAGGATTGCCCCTGCACAATGTATAGCTAAATTGGTGAGATTAAATGTTCATCTCACATGCAACTCCCCTCATCTCACCTTTCACACAAGAAAAACATACATAAAATAAGTGAGGCAGAACTGCTCCTATGATTTATACCAAAGCGTGCATAGGAACTATACGATTTTCTATAACAGTAACGGTTCACCAGTGGCCCTCCAGCTGCTGCAGAACTACAAACCCCATAACTCCACACCAGCTTTCTAGAACAGCAAAGAATTATGGTAGTTGTAGTACAGAAAGCGGTTTGGGTGTTACAAAATCCCATTTGCCACAAGAATTGAGTTTGGCTTCCTCGGCTCTTTGCCAATGTGTATACCTCCACCTATAATATCTACTTATATTTTAGCCATATTTTATAGTTCATAGTTAAGTTTTATAGTTTTTATATTTACGGTAAATCAATCAAGTCTTCAAGTATATTATGACCCATATTTAACTTTCTGGTCTATAGCCGATGATATCAATGTATCCATATGGAGATCTGAAGAGGAGATAATGACAGACAAAAGCATTTTCGTGAATACGGGAGAGTGGGAACTTCTTTATGTACAGCCTCACTACACAGTGTTCGAAGGCAATGACCTGACCTTTGGAGAGATAAGCTTCAGTGTAAGTTAAGAGTGGGTGCAAGATGATTTACTTTGACTTAGGAGTGGTAAAAATCGGATGAGTGTGAATTAAAGAGGGAGTAATGCCCACATTTTAAAACTTATTATTGGTTTTACCAGTTTTCATGATTCAATTGGTTATTAGATTATCATTTTATTATGTTTTGTTTGTTTCAATTAGGGGAAAAACTAAGGACTAGGAGACTTGATCTCTGGAATCTGTTTTTAAAAATGTCAAATGTCATAGTATGATACATTTATTTTCTCATTCTCCTAAAATGTACTTTTGGACCAGAGTATTTCCATCTAATGCAGGTAAACCGGTGGTGCGCTCAATGTCTAGCGCCATCCGGTCATGTGATAGTGGTGATCAGTCAAATTAGATGGCTTTCAAACATTGGCTGATTGTGAAGTACAGAGAGGAACCGGCAAGTGAAAAAAAAAAATAAACATTTCCTGTAAACAAATAGTTACCCTTCCCATCCTTTGCTGATCACAGTTTGTTACTGTGAGCAGTTTCCTTCCTACTTTATGGCCTCATTTTGTTTTTCAAATTTAGTTTTTTGCAATTTTAAAGTATATTTGTAAATATATTAATTATATTATTTTAATATATTACTTTATCTACAGTTAATCCCTGTGTGCCCATGTTGGGTTTTTTTGGGGTGGGGGGTCTGGGAACATATATTGTTCTTTTTATTAGTTGGAATAAGTGGATTAGTGTTAATGTTGTACTAGTTTTGTAGAATATTATTGGGCAAATTGTGTAAATACATTTTTTTTTTACCAATTTCCCCACTCTGTATGTATTTTTGAGTACTAAATTGTAGATAATTTATATGTATAGGGTATCTAAAGAAAGCTCTAATTGACCTTTAAAAAACAATGTATAACTTGTATGGGTGTGTTACATGACATAGAGAAAAATTTACATTTAAACAGCCACATATCAAAATGGAAAAATCGCTCTGGTCATTGGCCCAGGAAACACTTTTTCGAACTTTGACCTGAAAAATAATTTACACAATTAAGAATGCTAAAAAAGACCCTGTGTTAAGAGTTTCTAAATTTTGTCCCGAGTTTTGAAATATGCATGTTTTTCTGTTTTTTTGAGTTGTAGGGCAATAACCAAAAGTAGTGTTTTTTGTTTTCTAACCATTTTCACCTACAGACCCCACTCCGAAACCTAAATTTAACCCTAACTCAAAATGTAACCCTAAGTCTAACCCTTATGCTAACCCTGTATGTATGCTAACCCATAATTTATGCTAACCCTAATTTTACCCTAACCGTAGGGTACCCGTAACCCTAACCATTATTCTAACCTTAACCCTTGATGTAAGACAAATTTTGCCTTTTTTTCACTGCCGCTGAGCATCAGAGCGACGGAAGTGAAAATTCATCCCTACCGACGCTCTTCCCACAAGAGGATAGCGATCATATTGGAAGAGCATGTTGCTCTAAAATATGGAACCCGCGATTCGCCCCGTGGAGAGATTGCGTGTGCCATAGTCACTAAATTTCAGTTAGTGCTAAATGAGAGTATAATCGCCTGGCTTTATTTCAAGCAGATAACACAATCTGTTTTTCCCTGTTCTCCCATTTCATTTTCCCTATGGATCCTATAGACCAATTCCATCTGGTATAATACATATTTTAGAGATATTACACAACAAACATACGTTCCATCTGACTATTTTGATGACTTCTAGGCAAAGTATCCCTATTATATTTTATACATATATTTCTTTATTGATTGTACAATGTAGATACTGTGCACTCTGTTTGATACCATTGATAACAAATATTGTAACAAATATATGCTAATGGTAGTGCTGAAATATTTAGCAACCCTGACATCTTGAAAGGTGATCATTAACATGTTATATCTACATTTATGCTATTCCAGCTAATAATAAAGCGAAGACCCCTATTATATGTTGTGAATCTGATTCTACCCAGCATGTTCCTCATGGTCATGGATTTATTTGGATATTATCTACCAGCAGAGAGTGGAGAAAGGATCTCTTTCAAAATCACCCTCCTTTTGGGGTACTCTGTTTTTCTCATCATTGTGGCAGATACACTGCCTTCATCCACTGTTGGAACTCCACTGATAGGTAAGACCAGTGCACTATTATCCCCAACTTGTAAAAGCAATCCAATAACCAGCTTAAAGAGGCAGCTCAACCTAACCTACTCCATGTATGTTAATGTATGTGAAAATGCACTTACTTATATTTTAAAATGTTATCGTTTTGCATTGAATTCGTTTTACTATCGCCTCTAGAGATAGGCTAGACAACTATGTATAGCAACAGCAATACATCTATTATACGTTTTTTTAAGTGATAGGAAGAGTTAAAAAACTGAGGAGACAGATCTGTGTCTTTTTCTTAACTTCACATCAGGGGGATATATAGATAATGCAGCTAGTCCTAAAATAGGTGTTTTGGTGATCTTTAATAATGCAAATGCCCCAGTAGACCCAAGTAGTATACTGATACCTTGCGGGAAAGTTGGGCTGCTCCTTGCTGGCAAAAGAGTAATAACTAGTGACAGCTGTTGAACGGGTCCATGGTGCACAGATGTAAGCAATCGATAGTGCTGTGAGTAAAGGGGGGAAAAAGCAATCCGGCACTCAATGTTCCAAAGTGAAGATATTTAATATAAGTAAAAAAGTTACAAATGGATGTGCAAAAAAAGTATACAGACTGTGCAATGACGGAACTGCAAACACTTCACGCGTTTCGCGCCTGAAGAGGTTTAATCATAACAAAGACCCCACCTCAACAAATAGATTTCTATAGATATTATACAAACATATAATCTTCATATAATAATGCGGGTACACAATAAAAACGATATATATAAAAAGGTACTGCAGAAGTAGGGAATGCAAAATAAAAATTTCACTTGTACTTTTTGGTATATATCCTTTAATTTACAAGATGCAGTATTTCAAACACTGTGGGTAGAACTGTTCCATTAGGAAATTTCAATCTATTTCTATTGGATTACACCATTAATTAAATCACCCTCTCCCCAAACCTATGCTTTCTGTCCTACCAATAAAAAGATTTGGGTGCAATCTCTCTGAATTATTTGAAGGTGTCCATCAAGCAAAATACAATGAAATGGTTCAGTTCACTGGAGTAAAACCCTTATCCCGTTGGCCTAGTATTTCTGAGAATATACATAATTAAAGTATTTCCCTTTCAATTCTTTGTAATATCAAACAGCATTAAATTCCAGAACAGTAAAACTTTAAAACGAATCAACTAAATAATCTATCCATGTCTTTGTGGGAATAAAATATAGAAAACATGTAATAAAGAAAACAGAACTTAACTGATTGAGAACAATATATCCTTGTTCAAACTAAAAGAAAGTACACATAACACAAATAGAACTGGAGACTGCTGATACTAAGTTATTATTACCATACTTATTAGTGTTCCAGTAATACAATGTACCTTTACTGCCAATAAAAGAGTAGCCAAAATATTATATGTTATTTAAGCCTAGAACCTCTGAAATTACATGTTCACTCAACAAGTACATCTAACATGCCTACTAAATATAATTAACCTGTGAAATCAAACTGATACTGGAGTAACATAGAATTAGTATATTCTGAACTATCCAAATGGAACATAAGGGGAACACTACACATATAACAGAGAACCAAAGTTTGGTAGATTCCAATGGTGTTTAGACCAGAGACATCTATGACTTGATAGCAGTTTTTAATTGCGGAGAATGGACAGAAAATATATTATTCACATCTCTACTCCTTTTGTCTTCCTCTTTACTGTTATATTAGATGTATATTTCATAGTCTGTATGGCACTACTTTTGGTCAGTTTGATGGAAAGCATCTTCATTGTCCGAATAGTTCATAAACAGCACCTCCATCATTTACCTGAGTGGTTAAAGAAATTGGTCCTGGAGAAGATCACTATTTTACTTTGTATGAGGAACTCAGAAGAACTTCCAGTTTCCAAAACTAATAGCTCCGATACATCCTGGCAAATGGACCATAATTACACTGGTAAGGGATGTTCTTATGCAACATGACTTTCATTGTGTTAATAATGATCTGGTGACATGATATTGGATCATAAAAGGTTAATTTCTGAGTGTACCCCACTGTAATGGGACTGGGGAAAAAAATGGAAACAGTCCATGTGATGATTTACTCATTCACTAGGGCTGGATGGCGAGTGAAGATGTAGGCAAATGTTGATCAAGCTACTGCAAGCAACCAAATGGCACCATATCATTGTTAGACATAAGTTTCCATACTAACTTGTGTATTGCTTTGGTAACTAGCTTTCAGTGGTCTGTGACAGTTTCTACAATACATGCACTTGCATTGTTTATTATGTAACTCGGTCAGTCTACTTGTGCAGAATCCATGTTTCATAAATTTATGAATGGAGACTCTGTCTCTGTGTAGTGAAAGCCAATAGTACTATTACATGCATTACAAATGCCGAAAAGTCTATAAACCGAACGTTCGGTTTATAGGCTTTCGGTTTAAGGAATACATGTAATCCTATTGCTATTCTATAAACTGAACGTTCGGTTTATAGAATAGCAATAGGATTACATGTATTCCATAAGCCGAAAGTCTATAAACCGAACGTTCGGTTTATAGACTTTCGACTTATAGAAAACGAACAGTAGTAGTGTCTTTCTATGAACCCATTCATAAGAATTATGAATGGGTTCATAGAAAGGCACTACTACTGTTCGTTTTCTATAAGCCGAAAGTCTATAAACCGAAGGTCGTTCGGTTTATAGACTTTCGGTTTATAGAATACATAGAATTACATGTAATTCTATGTATTCTATAAACCGAAAATATATAAATCGAACGACCTTCGGTTTATAGACTTTCGGCTTATAGAAAACATGTAGTACTATTGCCTTTCTATGAACCGAACGAGAGCCCCATTCATAAGAATTTCTTATGAATGGGGCTCTCGTTCGGTTTATAGAAAGCCAATAGTATTACATGTATTCTATAAAATGAAATGAATAAAACGAAATGAAAATAATGAACGAATTTCGTCCGAAACGAATGTAGTAATGAACGAAATTCGTTTTAGACTAAATAAATAACATTTTCGTCCGAATGGACGAAAACGAAACGAAAATTTTAGTTTTGCACATGTCTACTGACTACTTATCAAATATAGCTGGTGCTAGACAACACCCAAATATAGTGAGAGTATTGAGGCCACGGCCTGTGAAGATCCATAGACCATCATTAACAGGAACAGTGCTGGTGCCTACCCTTGGCTACAGAAGTCTTCTCATTACTGGCCAATACTCTGTTGCATGCACCTGTGGAATTCCATAGCTAATGGAAAATGATAGAGATAGCAAAACTACTACAAGCTCCACAGTGGATTAATTAGGGTCTAAATAGGAAAAATGCAATGACCACACAGCAGTTATTTTAAGGTTTTCGTGTTGAAATCAAGACCATTAATAACCCAACATGTTTGCAACTTGATTTTTAATTATGAGATACCAAAACTGGGGGAGTAGGCTGGCCAGTTATTTTTTCCTGTGATAAGATTAATGGGTGCAATTGGTGCAATCGTGGTGTTATCACCTAGATCCACCAGATGGCACTCAAAGTCAAAATGAACTTTGGAATGTGAATACATTCTCTGGGTTATTGTTTTTAAAACTGACATAGACATGCGGAAAGAATCTACTAGATTTTTCCAGCTGGCAGAAATCATGGGTAAATGTCCAGGAACATAGTTATGCTCACAGCAAATACAAAAATATTACATAATTTCTCCCATGCACAAGCTTTGGCTCTTTGTAGGATGGAGATGTAAACGAAGACATACAAATAGCAGATGGCAGTCTCCATAAACAAATAAGAGATAATGGAGATCATTTATAAGCAAGCTGCGGTGCTATATTTAACCACAAAAGGAATTTTTGGCTACCAAGATGGAGACTGTGTCTTGGCTGCAATTTAAATATTAGCATGAACACATCAAGTAAGAACTTGGTTTTCTGTGTGTGTTTTTTTTCTGAGCAGTCTTACTGAGCATAAATAAAGAGTAAAAAGTTAATTAGGCTACTTTTTTTATTTACAAATATTTTATCAGGGTGCTGGGTCTATTGGGTTTAGAGATATAAACCCCCCACAATTCCAGGAAAGGTGGGCAAATATATATATCTTCCTTGCCCAGACGTGCCATCTATGTGACCAACCATCTTGTAACTGCCATCTGTACCCCAAACAGCTTCACAGTGTCAAATTTGTCACAAGCTTCTCAGTGCCATCCTTGTACCCAAACAGCTTTTCAGAGCTACATGTATCCACAAATAGTTTGTTAGAGTCATATTTGCCCATAATAGCTTCCAAGTGCCATCTTGTCTCCAGCTGGCCAGTGCCATCTTTGTACAGTGACATCACTGACCCCAAACAGCTTACCAATGACATCATGTCCCCAAACAGCATGTCAGCACCATGGTCATGTCCAAAAAGTGTGTCAGTGCAATCTTTGATGCCCAAAACGCTGTGTCAGCTTTTCATCCCTCATTCCAACACCAGCCCAGAATCAACTCTTGATTGGCAAGGTCTGTGAAGGTCCATAGAACATCATTGAATTGTTTGTCACAAAGTCCAGTAAATGTCCCCCATGAACAGAGCTGGCGTCTACCCCAGCTAAAGTAATTGTGAATAGCTACATTTAAATGCATATGAAACACTCATCCAAGTAATTAAGTCAGTACTGAAGATTACTTTAACAATTACTAGTACAAGAGGAAACAATCTGTAATTAAAGTGGCATTAAGGTTTTATTTTTCAAATTTTGCAGGGTTTTTTGAAAGAAACAACAGTTAAAACACAGCGCCTCTTGTCCAGTATAACCCTACCGTTATCCTGGACAAGAGAATCCTTATAGAAATCTAGCCAAGCTGTTCTAAATGCAGATGTGTTGATGAAAAGATCAAGGTCTTCAATGGCGGGTTAAATGGCTTATATTTTTACATGGCATATATTTTTACATGGCATATTATCTACTGACCAGTATTCCCTAATAACACCATGTACATGAGGGAAGTATATAACAAAGGAGAAGATGAAATGTTATGACACACAAAAAGTAGAATTTGATGTATTTTGGAAAGGTATTATTTTACCTTTCAAGTTAGAGCCATAAATAACGAAGTTAGTCTATAAAAGGTAAGGATAAGGATGTTTCGGTCATAAGATGGGTCCAAGGACAAACTAAGTTTGAAAGCTTTTAGCAGGTATAACAAGAGCAGGTAAGATGACTGGGTGGTTCTTATGTCTTGTCACATCCTAGGTTTCCATTTATTGAGGTCTATTCAATAAGCAGTGAACTGTATTGAGCTGGCAAAGCTGGAATGTCTCCACCTTCTCTATCACAGCTATTAATGGCAATTCAATAGTCCGTTCACCACAATTCAAGGTTTAGTGAACGGACCCCAGTGACTCTGTAAAGAAGATGACTGGAGACATTGATTTTTCTGAATGGCAATGAGATAACATTGAGGAGGGATGTGCCAATTAGACATGTGCATTCATTTTCTGACTAATGCATTTTCGGCCGAAAATAGCATTTTCGTCCATTCGTTCGAAAAAAACAAATAACGAAAATGCTAAACTAACGAAAGCCAAATGAGCGAATTGTTAATAAACGAAAATCATTCATCCATTTGTGCTATTGGCATTCTATAAACCGAAATAGAGTCGGTTTATAGAATACCAATAGCATTACATACATTCCATAAACCGACATAATGAACGACTTTCGGTTTATGGAATGTATGTTGTAAATGCTATTGGTATTCTATAAATCGAAATAGAGTCCACATTCATATGAATTGACCTATTTCAACTCTATTTCGGTTTATAGAAAGCCAATTGCATTACATACATTCCATAAACCGAAAGTCTATAAACCGGAAGAGAGGTTAAAATAGGTCAATTCGTACGAATGAATAAAACAAAACGAAAATAATGAACAAATTTGGTCTGAAACGAATGCAGTAATGAACGAAATTCGTTTTGGACGAAATAAGTAAAATTTTCGTCCGAATGGACGAAAACGAAATGAAAATTTTAGTTTTGCACATGTCTAGTGCCAATGTTAATGTAGGGATTCACTGAGTGTTCTGTACTCTAGTCCCTAGGTAGGCGGTAGCTGAACTCAAAATTTGTACATGAAATATTTCATTATAGACCAACATTGATAAAATTATAAATTTTGCTCTGTTCCACAGAAAAACTATTTAACCACAATAATAGAATTACAGAGGATTGCAAAACCTCAGGGGACGAGATCATGCCAACAAGGGATAACCTGGAAATTCTGAATGAAATCCTGAAAGAAACCATTTCCATACGAAATTTCCTAGAAACGACTAGTGAACATAAAACCACCATCGAATGGCTCCAGATTGCGTACATTCTAGACACGCTGCTATTCCGCATCTACTTTACCGCTGTGTTGACATACATAATAACTTTGTCAGTCATGTGGTGCAACTGGATGCAGGCCTGAAAAGTAAAAGATTGTGTTATTGAAGACCAATTTTTGCATGTACAACGATATTCCTAACACTCTGCACCACAGTGCATCCAGGATAATGCTATATTAATATTATATTTGTAAATACACAAAAAAGGAAAACTAATAACCAAAGCACTATTTGACTGGCTTTAAGACACAGGTGGGCCCGAGGCATAACTTTTAATTGCAGATCATCTCTACTCTGTTTGCATGTGCATTTACAAAAATACCGCAAGGCAGAAAATAATATTAGGTACACATGCTATTGTTAACCTGTTTTCTTTATTGCTTTTCCTCAATGAGGTAAGGGAGCAATAAAATACTTTATAATGCATGCCTATTGTGGAACCGGCTGAGCTTACTTCTGTTAGTGCTGGGAAGCTGTCTTCAAGTGGTATCCCAACTGCTTTGGAACATTGTATTAACAAAATTGTGTGCAGGAAACAAATACCTACATCAGTCCAAAGGGTGTGCAAAGATTTAAAGGGTTGACCCACCGTATGCTGTTAATTGGGCCCAAAATGGTGCCTCTGAATTGTAGACGATTGGATTGGGCCATATCAGTGGCACATTGGGATCTGAATTTAAGGGTAGCCCTGATGTGGCTCAGAATATGCCAGCAATTTGGACATCATATCTGATTCCATGACGATGTTTATTACAAATATATCCAAAGTCCTCCCACAGAAGTCAAAATTTGCAGCATTGAACTGAGCAAATTCCACCTATGTTACCTGAAATCGCAGCATGTTTGGAGTGACAGGCACATTCTTCGAAAGAAGAAAATCGATGCGAAATCTGAATGCTTCCGATGGTTTGGCTTCCTTTAAATTGGGCAGACTAGATGGACCGAATGGTTCTTATCTGCCGACACATTCTATGTTTCTATGTTTCTATGTTTACGTACAGCCCGTACTGCCAATTCAGACCCGAATTCAGGTATATTGAGTAACCACATTTCAGTGATTTGCGAAATGCAGCTAAAGTGCCTGACCCAAATCCAGTTCAGGACATATTGGTGTATAATGAGTCTACTCCTTTTGAAGTTCGTGAACGGCGAACGCGAACTTCCGCAAATTTCCGCAAATTTCGCGAACCAGCGAACTGCCATAGACTTCAATGGGCAGGCGAATTTTGAAACCCACAGGGACTCTTTCTGGCCACAATAGTGATGGAAAAGTATTTTCAAGGGGACTAACATCTGGACTGTGGCATGCCGGAGGGGGATCCATGGCAAAACTCCCATGGAAAATTACATAGTTGATGCAGAGTCTGGTTTTAATCCATAAAGGGCATAAAGCACCTAACATTCCTAAATTGTTTGGAATAACGTGCTTTAAAACATCAGGTATGATGTTGTATCGATCAGGTAGTGTAAGGGTTACGCCCGCTTCACAGTGACAGACCAAACTCCCCGTTTAACGCACCGCAAACAACCACAAGCAGTCCATTTGCACAACCGCAAACTCCCCATTTGCACAAGGTTGGATACCAAGCTAGCCATGTCCCGTTCCTTGTCCTCACTGATGTCATTAGAGGTCTCTTCCTCCACCCAGCCACGTACAACACCAAGGGTCCCCGAAAAAAGGTGACAACAAGCCCCCTGGTACGCCTGCTGTGTTTGGTCTTCCACCTCCTCAAAGCCACCCCACTCCTCTGACTCCTCTTCTCTCTCTGCGTTGCCTCTCTCTGCATTATTATAAGGTGTGTTAAGTAGTACTATTCCTATCAGTTTAATCCCTGTTATGTCCCCTACCAGGGGACGTGTATATGGCGTTGATTTTAGGAATCGGGAGATGGAAAAAGATGCTTGGTCCGTCCTCCTACTTCAAATTTGGGGCACTGCGCCTGCAATCTAATGTGCCACCAGATACGGCGTGACACTGTGGTATCCGGGATGTGGAATAGTACCTGGGGAGCTGGGGGGGTGCCGTTGATGTGGAACAAGACGCAGCAGCAGAAGAGGACTCAGCCGAGGAGGTAATGGAAGAGGATGGAGTAGGAGGAGTCGTGGCGGTGTCACCAACTCCTCTGCAGAGCCACGCATTCCATGCTTGGCAGCCGTCAGCAGGTTTACCCAATGCGCAGTGTAGGTGATATACCTACATGCTTTGCAGACCATGTATCAGTGGTCAGATGGACCCTTGCCCCAACACTGTGTGCCAGACATGCCATTACTTCCTTTTGCACAATCGAGTACAGGTTGGGGATTGCCTGTTGAGCAAAGACATTTCGGCCGGGTACCTTCCACTGCGGTGTCCCAATAGCTACAAATTTTTGGAACGCCTCAAACTCCACCAGCTTGTACGGTAAAAGCTGGCGGGCTAAGAGTTCAGACAAGCCAGCTGTCAGATGCCGGGCAAGGGGGTGACTTTGTGACATTGGCTTCTTACGCTCAAACATGTCCTTGACAGACACCTGAATTGTGGGCAGATGAGCAGGGACTGCTCAAGGCGAGAGACGGAGTGGCGGATGGTTGAGAGGGGGCAAGGAGGACAGCAGTGGTTGACGTGGCTGAAGATGCTGGACCAGGAGGAGGATGGCGGCTTTGAGTTTGTGTGCTGCTTGTACTCATGTGTTGATCCCATAGGCGTTTGTGATGTGCGATCATGTGCCTTCGCAAAGCAGTTGTACCTAGGTGGATGTTGGACTTCCCACGACTCAGTTTCTTTTGGCACAGGTTGCAAATGGCATCACTGTTGTCAGAGGCAGACACACAAAAAAAATGCCACACTGCTGAGCTCTGCAATGACAATCAACCACTTCACTTATATCTGACAACTCAACAAAGGAAGCAGCAGCGGGTACAACATCATCATCATCACACCGTACGTCTATGTGTGTAATGCTGCCTGACTGAGACATATCCCTGTTATCTACATCCTCTGGCAATAATGGTTGCGCATCACTCATTTCTTCCAACTGATGTGTAAATAACTCCTCTGACAGATCAAGTGAAGCAGTGGTGCTAGTGTTGGTGGTGGCGGCAGGCGGGCGAGTGGTAACTTGAGAGGTGCCCGAAGCTAAGCTGGAGGAGGATGATGCGTCAAGGTTCCGAGCGGAAGCTGTAGGATATTGGGTGTCCTGTGTTAGCCAGTCAACTATGTCCTCAGAACTTTTCGAGTTCAGGGTACGTGGCCTCTGAACACTGGGCATTATTCTAGGGCCAAAGGGAATCACAGCACCGCGACCACGACGGCCCCTGCGGGGTGGCCTGCCTCTGCCTGTCATTTTTTTTTCGATTAGTGGTACTATGCGTGCAAGCTACTGTGACAACAGATATGAATGGCACTGTGCACTGGCAGAAGTTGGCAGAGTAGACGCTGTAGGCCTGACACACACGCTTGCAGATAACTAACTGCTATTCAATCTATTACAGTCAAAATTGTATTTTCACTGGTGTGACACTGTGCCCTGGCAGGCCCTGAAATGCACACGTGTAAAGGAAACTGACTGCTATTATTTCACAGTCAAATTTCTAGTAGACATGTGCATTCGTTTTCGGACGAATGCATTTTCGTCCGAAAATAGCATTTTCGTCCATTCGTCCGAAAAACGAATAACGAAAATGCTAAGATAACGAAAGCCGAATGAACGAATGGTTAATAAACGAAAATCATTCGTTCATTCGTCCATTCGTAGTACTATTGCATTCTATAAGCCGAAATAGAGTCGGTTTATAGAATACAATAGCATAGTACACTTACATTCCATAAACCGACATAATGAATGACTTTTGGTCTATGGAATGAATGTAAGTCTATTGGCATTCTATAAACCGAACATTCGGTTTATAGAATAGCAATAGGATTACTTGTATTACATAAGCCTAAAGACTATAAACCGAACGTTCGGTTTATAGACGTTCTGCTTATAGAAAACGAACAGTAGTAGTGCCTTTCTATGAACCCATTCATAATTCTTATGAATGGGTTCATAGAAAGGCACTACTACTGTACGTTTACTATAAGCCGAAAGTCTATAAACCGAAGGTCGTTTGGTTTATAGACTTTCGGTTTAAAGAATACATAGAATTACATGTAATTCTATGTATTCTATAAACCAAAAATCTATAAACCGAACGACCTTCGGTTTATAGACTTTCGGCTTATAGAAAACATGTAGTACTATTGCCTTTCTATGAACCGAACGAGAGCCCCATTCATAAGAATTTCTTATGAATGGGGCTCTCGTTCGGTTTATAGAAAGCCAATAGTATTACACGTATTCTATAAAACGAACGAATAAAACGAAACAAAACGAAAATAATGAACGAATTTCGTCTGAAACGAATGCAGTAATGAACGAAATTCATTTTAGACTAAATAAATAACATCATCGTCCGAATGGACGAAAACGAAATGAAAATTTTAGTTTTGCACATGTCTAATTTCTAGTTTTTTTTTAATGTACACTACTGTTACACCAGATATGAGTTGCTCTGGTGTGACACTGTGCCCTGGCAGGCCCTGAAACGCACACGTGTGAAGGAAACTGACTGCTATTACCGTATTTGCTTGATTGTAAGACAAGGTTTTTTTCAGAAAAAAAATTCTGAAAAATCTTATAATCGAGGTCGTCTTATAATCTGACCTCAAATTGAGGTCAGACTATAAGACTGGGATCCAGGTCCCCAGCAGAGCTGCAGGGTACCTGGATCCCCCTCTCTAACAGCAGGGGATGTCTGCTCATCGCGTAGACATCCTCTGTGCCCCACTAGCCACCAGGGAGAATCGGGCAGCCGGGGGATGTCTGCACGATACGTGCAGACATCCTCCATGCAGCCCGACACCTCCGACCATTATGACGGACCAGCTGTCCGTCATAATATACGGAGGTGTCGGGCAGCATGGAGGATGCCTGCACGTATCGTGCAGACATCCCCCGGCTGCCCCCACTAGCCACCAGGGATCATGAGAAAGGTGAGGGAGGGGGCAGAGGGGGAGGGGGAAGGACAGAGCAACAAGGGGAGGGAGGGGGGAAGAGACAGCAACAAGGGGAGGAAGGGGTTAAGAAACAGCCTATGATTAAGTGCTTTTGACGCACGAAACGCGTAAGACGTCCTTTTCACTGTGTGTGGTTTATTGCCTTTTTGTACCAGCCTGTTTTACTGAAGTATTAAACACTGGCTTATCTCATAAACCTGCCTTTGATCGTGAGCTCCTTCCGCAAACCATTTTGCTTCTTTTTTTGAATCCTATTGTACGGGATGGATAGCCTGGCGTCGAGGGAGGCTCCACTCTGTCATCATCAGGCTGAAATCGGAGGTATTATTTATTTGGTTTGTCTGACCGAGGAGGTCCTCCAGTGCTCTTTCTTTTGTTAAGAAACAGAGACAAGGGGAGGGGGGGAAGAGACAGAGACAAGGGGAGGAGGGGGTGCAGAAACAGAGGCGAGGGGGGAGAGAGACAACACTAAGGGGGGGAGAGAGAGAGGCAGCATTGGCACATAAAAAGAAATAAAAACAAGAAACACATGTTTTGATATCATAATTTTTTATTAAAAAAGCAATTTACATGTCAATATATACAAGTTGAACTTTTTTCCTATAGGGTAGTCTTATATTCAGGCTTTTCGTTTTTTTCCGAATGGAATATTCAAAGTTTGGGGGGTCGTCTTATAATCAGGGTCGTCTTATAATCGAGCAAATACGGTATATTACAGTCAAAAAAGTTTTTGTTTTTTTAAATGCAAGCTATTGTGACACCAGATATAAGTGGTGGCACTGGGCAAGTGGGCACAGTATACGCTGTGAGCCTGACACACACGCTGGCAGGCAGGCAACTGCAATTAGATTACACAGGGGGGAAAAATGAATCTAAAATGGATGCTGTCCAGGAGGTGGGAGGGTCTGGGAGGGAGGGACTGCTGCTGATTGGCTGGAATGTGTCTGCTGACTGTGAGGTACAGGGTCAAAGTTTACTCAATGATAACGTATAGGGGGCGGATCGAACATCGCAAATGTTCGCCGTCTGCGGCGAACACGAACATGCCCAGTCAGTGAAAAAGGGGGATAAAACATTTTTTAGATACACAAATGAGAAAAGGAAAGTAAAACAAGGATTAGTTAGATTAAAAACAAAAGAAGGATGCTATGTAGAAGAGGATATATTTTTGTTCAGTTTTTACAAATGAAAATGAGGGTAAGGGACCTCATTTAGGGAAAAAAACTAATGAGTCTTTTGATGCATGCAAGTTTACAGAGGAAGAGGTTTTACTACAGCTGTCTAAAGTAAAGACAAATAAGTCGATGGGACCTGATGGGATACATCCAAAGATATTAAAAGAACTTAGTGGTGTACTAGCAAAACCGTTAACAGATTTATTTAACCAATCATTGTTAACGGGAGTAGTTCCAGAAGATTAGAAATAAGCTAATGTTGTGCCCATTCACAAGAAAGATAGTAGGGAGGAGGCGGGCAACTATAGACCAGTAAGTCTTACTTCAGTAGTGGGGAAAATAATGGAAACCTTGTTAAAGAATAGGATTGTTGAACATCTAAAGTCGCTTGGATTTCAAGATCAGAGACAGCATGGGTTTACTTCAGGGAGATCATGCCAAACTAATCTTATTGATTTTTTTTGATTGGGTGACTAAAAAAATAGATCAGGGTGGTGCAGTAGACATTGCTTACCTAGATTTCAGTAAGGCTTTTGACACTGTCACACATAGAAGGCTTATCAATAGGGGGGCGTGTCTGACTGCTGATGTGAGAAGACGTGTGTCAGCCGGGCTCCGTCTCCTAGGCCGCCTTAACATCCCTAGCAAGAGAATTTTTTCAACTAAACTATGGGGAAAAACTTGAACAAACGCTCCGCTAAAGGCACCCAGCATTTGGGAGGAGAAAAGCAACACCCGCCGCCGCTACAATCTTTCCTGTTGCCGATGCACCATGCTAAAGGCCCTGTAGCAAAAATGGCGCCGCAACCCGAAACAGCCGATTTCCCGCCAATACAGGGACAAGAAACAGTAGACACTGACAGCTCCGGCGAATCGGAAGAAGATACTCACCCTTCAGAAATCCCGACAAAGGCAGATTTTACAAAGTTTACAGCCAGTGTCAGCAAGGATTTTGCAGCTCTGACGGCCAGTATCGCATCCACCATCAAGGCCGAAATAGCCGATCTCAGAGGAGACCTAAAACAGCAGGCCCTCCGACTGGACACTGTTGAAGCTGATCAAGCCTCTCTTCCCGAGTCCATGGGAAAATTAGCACACGAACTCAGAGAGCAAAGACAGATTACAACACTCCTGGATCAGCAACTGTTAGATTTGGAGAACAGGAGCCGCAGATCCAATATCTGCATTAGAGGACTGGCAGAAATTGACGGCCCTGAGGATGTGCCAATGCGGATCACTGAATTGTTTAATTCAATAATGCAAACAAACCCGCCGACTTCATTTGCTCTTGACAGAGCACACAGGGCCTTAAAACCCAAAGACCCGGAGGGCCGACATCCGAGAGATATTATATGCTGCCTACACTCTTATGCAGAAAAAGAACAACTCCTGCAGGCAGCTAGGAAGATCCAGCCGATCAACTTCCAAGGCTCCCAAATCTTACTACTTCCAGATGTAGCATGGGCCACCTTGCAGGCACGTAAACTTCTAAAACCGATTACAGATGAACTTAAAAAAGCCAATATACCTTTTCAATGGGGCTTCCCCCTTAACATCAGGGTTCGCAGAGGGAATAATACCCTTTCACTACAATCGCCTGAGGAGGCTCCCAGCTTCTGCTCGACCCTGGACATCCCGGTCCCGGACATCACCGCTTGGACACAGTCTAAGCCTACAGACATTCTGCTACCTCAGCTACGAAATGGCCCATGGCTCCCTAGACCCCAGCGAAAACGACGCCCAAGACCGCCTTGAGGACCCGCTACAGATGCCACAGAGGCCTCACCACAGGCCCACTCAACCCGCCACGAAACCCCTACCAATGTTTCACCACTTCCCCAGAACTCACTTAATGTCAGAACCCGCTGAGGATTGGACATAACAGGAAAATCATACTGAACACTAACATGCCTGAAATCAAGTACACCTTTATCGTACTAATTGTTATCTTTTTTTTCCAATATCAATTGTTCCCCCCCACATACTAAATGCGGTTTGTTGTATAATTAGTTATACTTAGTTATGTTCCACCGCCTTTTTGACAATCTCGAGTGCTACTAGAAACCTACCAAATCCAGCACGGCCGAAGAGAGGGACCCCCCCCTCTAGACGCCCTGATATCCATGGTTGTTAACACTGCCCCCACAGTGTGTATTTGCGCCTATGTACATATGGAATGCCCTAGAGACCCAGATCCTGGACCTATAGGGCACACCATTGGCGCTGATGCCCCCAAATCCAAGGGCTATGCCCAAGGTGAACTTCCATTGTTTAACCCCCCACAGTTTAAACCCTGTTTCCCTTCTGTTTTCCCCTTTTATGAAGCTCTGATGCGGTACACAATTCTTCTCATATGGCCGTTGAATAACTCACACAATGAATGAACCTAAATTACAGGATGTGATTATCACCTCTATAAACGCCAAGGGCCTTAACATTCCCTCTAAAAGATCTCATCTCTTTGGCGAATTGAGAGTCTTAAAGACCTCCATAGTATTAATTCAGGAAACACATTTCATACGCTCTAAACCCCCACTACTTATAGATAAGACTTTCACACACTCCTATCACTCCTACTCCCCTTTTAAAAAAACTAAAGGGGTGGCAATCCTCATATCCAAACCTTTACCTTTTGTATTCCAGGAATCTAGAACTGATAACGAAGGTAGAGTTGTTTTTGTTAAAGGAAGTATTGGTACTCATACAGTAACTATTGGAAACATCTATTCACCTAACACTGACCAGCACCAATTTATATGTTCTCTTCTTTCAGAGTTCTTGGAATTTTTGGAGGGTGTGATAATTCTGGGAGGAGACCTAAACATGGTGATGGACCCTCTCCTGGACACCTCCACCGGGGCGACCCACCTACGTTACTCCAAGATAAAACAAGTAAAAAAAGCCTTACATAAAACACAACTAGCAGACACGTGGAGAATACTCCACCCTCAAACCAAAGACTACACATATTTCTCCCCCCCACACGCCCGCTACTACAGAATTGACCACATATTCATCTCCCATAGATACCTGGACATTGTCAAATCAGCTACTATAGGCTCTATTACATGGAGCGATCATGCCCCCATTTCCATAACTTTACATTTTCCTTCCCTTCCAAGACTCTTACCTAATTGGAGGGTTAATGAAAATCTTTTTAAAAACCCCACACATATAAGTAAGTTGGTAGAAACCCTTCAACACTATTTTGCAGAAAATGATACACCTGACTGCTCGCCCCCGACTATCTGGGAAGCTCATAAGGCTATTATGAGAGGCCATCTCATTAGTGCGGCATCTTATGACAAACGCACACACAGGGCAGCCATAACACACCTATTATCCCAAATCGCTGTCTTAGAAACCAGACACAAGCTTACGCTTTTCAGACCAGAATACCAGACTCTTATTACACTGCGTACACAATTATCCACTCTGTTTACGCATAATACTCAACGCACGTTCATGCTTGCAAGGAGTAGAATGTATGAACAGGGTAAAAAGCCAGGTAGATACCTGGCAAAAGCACTAAAATCCAAACAAGCAGCTTCCTTCATTTCTAAAATTAAAGATCCCCAAGCACGTATGGTGAACACTACTGATCAAATCGCGGAGACCTTCAGGTCCTATTACCAAAGCCTCTACAACCTACACGAATCAGATCACCCCCCATCCTCTGATATCCAGGCAGACATTAACACCTATCTAGGCTGTCACTTTCGCATCAGAATCCCATCGGAGGAGAGAGTTCTCTTAGACGCCCCCATCTCGTTAGACGAGGTACTAGAAGCTATCAAAGAATCTCCCACAGGAAAGAGCCCTGGACCAGACGGCCTAACACTCACATACTATAAAACATTCTCCACAATACTAGCCCCACAATTCGTAAACACTTTTAACTCCCTATCCTCTGGAGACATTTTACCCCCCCAGGCCCAGGAGGCTCACATTACGGTAATTCCTAAACCAGGCAAGGACCCTACCCTGTGTGCCAGCTATCGCCCTATATCTTTATTAAACACAGATGTTAAATTATTCGCAAAAATTTTGGCCAATCGCCTCCGGTCTTTTCTCCCATCTCTTATCAAACGAGACCAAGTGGGATTTATCCCAGGACGAGAGGCCAAAGATAACACCACTAGAATCCTCAACTTAGTGCACCAGGCCAAAAACACACCTGCAGTCTTATTATCAGTAGACGCCGAAAAGGCGTTCGACAGGGTCAACTGGGCTTTTCTATTTGCGACCCTTAAGCATATAGGCTTGGGTCAAAACATGTTACAATGGATAAAATCGTTGTATCATAAACCTACTGCAAAGGTCAGCGTAAACGGCACGTTATCAAGCAAGTTGACCCTGTCGAACGGCACAAGACAGGGCTGCCCCCTTTCACCCCTGCTATTTGTTTTAATTATGGAACCATTTTTAGAAGCCATCAGGGTTAACCCAGATATAACGGGGCTCAAAATGGGACCACACACCCACAAAATCTTGGCGTTCGCAGATGATTTGCTATTCATCGTCTCCAAACCACATATTTCCCTACCCAATATTGTCCGAGAGATGGGAATCTTTTCCCACCTATCCTACTTTAAGGCCAACTTAACCAAATCAGAGATACTTAATCTATCAATACCACCCACAGAAGAATTAACCCTAAAATCGTCCCTCCCGTTTCGATAGACCTCCGGCTCCATTAAGTATTTAGGGACCCACATCCCAAATGATCTCTCCCAACTATTTAACTTAAACTACACCCCTCTCCTAAAATCTTTACAGTCAGACTTGACTAATTGGTCCAAAAAATATATTTCCTGGTTTGGACGAATTAGTGTAGTTAAAATGAATATCCTTCCCAGAATTTTGTATATATTGCAAGCACTGCCTACCACCTTACCTACATCTTATCTTACAGAAATAAAAAGACTCATAACTCGCTATGTCTGGAGTAATTCACATCCCCGACTAGGATATGATTACCTTACTAGGCATAAACATTCAGGAGGGGTCTCCCTTCCAAACATTTCCCTTTACCATAAAGCAGTTCACCTGGCCAGGATAGTCGACTGGTCACGACCATCCTCTAAACTATGGGTGTCTACTGAACAAGAGGAGATGACAGTCCCAATCCCAATGGCGGCCTGGGTACCATTCTCGCAGCCAGTTCTGAAGACCTCAACCCACCCGACGGTCCCTGTGACATTAACCATATGGAAGAATTTAGCATCCAAACATAGGTTACGACAGACACCCTCCCCACTCACCCCACTTATTTTTAACGAACATTTCCCACCGGGTTTTAATGTCCAAGCTATTCGCAATCTTTTCTCCATAGAGGTTCGATACCCTAGATTAGGACATGTCATGAAAGACAAAAGACCTATCCCCTATGATACCCTGACTACAACACAACCCAACGACCACGATTTCACACATATAGACAACTTAACCACTACGTTACCTCAATTCTTAAGTCAAATGAATATCCGGACACATTAACTTCGTTCGAAGCACTATGCCACACCAAAGAGACCCCCCCCAAGACTTATTTCTACTATACACGATATACTCCTAAATTCTCAATCGGAAACCAAACCTTATTTTATGAGATTATGGGAAAGAGACACACACAACACCTTAACGGAAACTCAATGGACCAAAATCTCAACACTAATCCATAAGAGCACCCCCTACGCGCTCGCACAAGAAAACTCGTACAAAATACTTACCAGATGGTACAGGGTTCCCTCGGAGCTACATTAACAGTACCCAGGGACCCCAGATCTCTGTTGGCGATGCAGGCGGGAAAAAGGGGAATTCATCCACATTTGGTGGTCCTGCCCCGTGATTAAACCGTTTTGGGACTTAGTAGTTAAGATTATAATATCAGTTGTTGACCCTGATTTTGTCCCCAACCCCCTAAGCATACTCCTACATCACACTACACAACCCATTAAAAGCTACAAACATTCCCTGACACCACCTTTACTCAATGCTGCTAAAATGTTAATTCCAAAACTATGGAAACAGACAAGACCCCCAACATGTGACGAGTGGGTCGCCTCGGTGGAGCAAATCAGGAAGATGGAAGACTTACTATTCACAGCCCAAGGTAAAGGACTGGACTCTTTCTCCAAGTGGACCCCGTGGACGATGTACTTGGAGTCAGACTCATTCCTCCAGATCCTCTCAACATTGTCTCCCTCACTCATTTAATTCCTAATATTTCAAAAAATGTCCCTATCATGATTGACTAAAAGATAAACATACTACCTAAAGGTTTGAGCCAGATACCCTGAATGTAACTGAATGCCAGATTGGCCTGACATAACTCCTATTTTCTTTCTCTTTTATTCTCAGAAACTATAAGTCACCGCACCTAGCCTATCCCATCCACCCCACTCTTTCTTTTTTCTCCTCGCCTTCCTCCCACCCCCCCTCCTACCCCCTCTCCCAATCCCCCCACTGTTCTCGGTTTATGTTGTCACCAACGTTTCATATACATGTGTACGTATTACAATATCTAAGTCTGGCGTACTACATATTGTTGACATTTCTAAACTAATTTTCTGTAAATTATCTCACGTTCTCATTTAAATGCAAACATCTTTTTATATGTTGAGAATATAAGAAACAAATGTTAAGTACCGCACCTTTTTCTTTCTTCCTTTGTAAACGTGTAAAATGATGTTTATATATAAAATCTTCAATAAAAATATTTTAAACAAGAAGGCTTATCAATAAACTGAAATCTTTGAGTTTGGATTTCAATATTGTTGAATGGATTAGACAATGGCTGAGTGACAGGCAACAGAGGGTTGTAGTCAAGGGGGTATATTCGATGCAAGGTCTTGTTACTAGTGGAGTACCTCAGGGATCTGTTCTTGGACCCATTCTCTTTAATATTTTTATTAGCGATATTGCAGAAGGTCTTGTTGGCAAAGTATGTCTTTTTGCTGATGATACAAAGATTTGCAGCAGGGTTGATATTCATGGAGGGATAAGCCAAATGGCAAATGATTTAGCTAAACTATAAAAATGGTCAGAGCAGTGGCAACTGACATTTAATGTGGACAAGTGCAAGATTATGCACCTTGGGCGTAAAAACCCAAAAGCAGAATATAGACTATTTGGTACAGTCCTAACCTCAACATCTGAGGAAAGAGATTTAGGAGTAATAATTTCAGAGGACTTGAAGGTAGGTAGGCAATGCAATAGAGCAGCAGGAAATGCTAGCAGAATGCTTGGTTGCATAGGGAGAGGTATTAGCTGTAGGAAGAAGGAAGTGCTCATGCCATTGTACAGAGCACTGGTGAGACCTCACTTGGAGTATTGTACTCAGTACTGGAGACCGTATCTCCAGAAGGATATTGATACTTTGGAGAGAGTTCAGAGAAGGGCTACTAAACTGGTTCATGGGTTGAAGGATAAAACTTACCAGGAAAGGTTAAAGCATCTTAACATGTATAGCTTGGAGGAAAGACGTAACAGGGGGGATATGATAGAAACATTTAAATACATAAAGGGAATCAACACAGTAAAGGAAGAGAGTATATTTAAAAGAAGAAAAACTACCACAACTAGAGGACATTAGAGGGGCAACGATTTAAAAGTAATATCAGGAAGTATTACTTTACTGAGAGGGTAGTGGATGTATGGAATAGCCTGCCAGCAGAAGTAGTAGAGGTAAACACAGTCAAGGATTTTAAGCATGCGTGGGATAGACACAAGGCTATCCTAGCTATAAGACCGGGAACGGGGGACTAATAAAAGTACTCAAAAAAATTGGGCAGACTAGATGGACCGAATGATTCTTATCTGCCGACACATTTTATGTTTCTATGCGATGTTCGCCGGGAACTATTCGCCGGCGAACTATTCGCGACATCTCTATTGAAATGTACCAATAACATTGTACTCATTCTGCAGAGTATTCTACAACATAACTAAAAAAAATATCCCATGTATTGACTTTATTCCATATATAAATGGATTTAGAAATATTTAGAAAGCTCTGGAACTAATAGGTTAATAGTACCAAGCTGTTTTTCTAATCTTTAGCAATGTTTACTCATTTAACCTTTTTGGGGTTTTTATGAGCATGTGGAAAAATATTTAACATATTGCAAAGCTAGTGCTTTTTATTCCTAATATTTGCCATTATTTAGTCAATTCAATCTGTGGAGCTATTTCAGAGCTAATGTCCACTTGTTATCATTAAATGAAGCATTAGGTTCTTCACATGGAGGCAAATGATGAAAAGTGAAATGCAAAAATTCAACATCAATAGTCGAGTTCCAAACATTGTCAAGTTATAGATTTTTTTCAATTAAGGCCTGATTTTTCAACTCGGTATTACTGAAGATTGTTGCAGATCATGTACACCCTTTCATGGAAATGGTAATTACTGATGGCGTAGGCCTCTTTAAGCAAGGTAGTGGTCACTGACACAAAACAAAAATGGTTCGAGGAAATAGTATTCGTATAACCAAAATTCTCTAACTTGCCATCCAGCCGAATTATTAACGTCTTATTTTTGTAGATTTCTCAAAACGGCACTTTTAGTGAATAGCCCCATTGCTTATTTAACAAACCGGTAGTAAAAAGTCTCTAACAAAAAGCTTACCAACCATAATTGGAAAGGCTATAGATGTGCCACTCCAGCATTTTAATGCCATGATTTAAATAAATTAGAACTATATTAGCAATATTACTCTCTCCAAGAGAAACCCTTTACAATGTTAGCGATTCCAAAGGGCTCAAATTAAAACATAATTCAGATAAACTGTGAGTGTGAGGCATGTGTGGTCTGGGCTCTTCACAGAAGAAGCAAATGGTTGTGAACAAGCCTGCAGGTATTCCTATGACCACAGTTTTTCCCTGAAGTTGAAACTCCCATTGTAGGCAGTGACCTGGACAACACCATGGCCTAGAGCTGTGTTAAATGATGTCACATATGATAGGGTTAGTGACACCTTAGAGAATATGGGATATACCCTGGCATCAGGTGAGGATGTGATAGGAAACATTTAAAAAAAAAAAATTCTTGTAGTCTACACAAAGTCTCTGATCAGCATCTTTTACATCAAAATGTTACATCAACAAAATTCTACTCCTTGTATTGAAAGCCATATTTTATTTCTGTGTTTTTTTAAGACTTGTGTCCCTCTATACTTCTGCCCGCACTGGCAAAGAATGAGTTTATGTTTCAGAGCAGGCGTGGAGAAGTGACGTTTAACATCTGTTCTAAACTCAATGCGCTGATCGTCCCTAAGTAACCATCTATTGATGAGGTGTCCAGCCCGAGAGTTAGTAAGACAGTAAATCAGCCCATTGATCACTGTTAAATCAATTGAGTTACAGAGCTGATCAGCACAATGGGCAATTAACAATCTCTCCGATCGGCTACGTTCATGTAACATCAAACACCTCGCTGGACAAATCCAATACGCGGATTGATCGGTGTCATCCTGTTGTGTAGACGCTTTATTAATGTATATAAAACATGCTGTCTGGTGACATTCACCATTAGCTTTATTCACAAGACAAAAGATTAATATCTACAGACTTATTTTATCTTAAAGGATCACTTTGCATGCTGGGAGATAAGGATTCTCAAAATCAAAATGGCTGTCAATTACCCGTTCACCCTATTTTAAAATGGTTTCTCTCAAATCAGTCTTGAAATATGTAGATTTATTATTGTGTGACAAGCAAGCCACTATTCACATCAGTGAATTATACCTCTTGTTTATTTTAATATTATTGCAAACGCTCAGTGCATGCTTATTGAGTGAGTGCTCCCTACTATGCTAAGCTAAATCAATGCACATCACATCTTATGAGTAACTGTTGGACCACCTGTGTTCAAGAAGTCATCACTTCTGGACAGTTTTTTACAGGAAGTGTCCTGACACTTGGAAAGGACCAACAGCTCAAAGAGGTGGCAGGGTTGTTGGAAGACTTTTTTCTTATACAGGGAAAATGTGAACTACCTAATATAAAGTATATAAAAAAAAAAGGTTGGGGCTACTAATAAATTATATGGAAACTATTCTTATTCGGTTATGGATATTAACAAATAAACTATACAAACAAATCCTTGATGCATCATTGGGTGAAATATTTGACTAGACTTGTATTACCTTATTGAATGTATCAGTCATTCGGAGCAGTACGCTTTTCAATGTCTTTTCTGGTAAATTACATTAAAGATCCAAAGAAATGTAAACATTTGCTTCCAACTACACGTATCCAAAAAAGAGGGATTTATATACACAAAAATATAAACACTGTCATTATAAAAAATCTATGATAGATAGTTAAATGCAGCATTGAATTGCTTTCTAAAAGCTGAGGCAGCAAAACACAATTTTTCCTTCTCCTTTATGAAATTACATTATCTTATTTAAATCCAAATAATATTTTTTTTTAATACAAATACTGCAAATTACGGGAATAACCCGTAATTTCTTAATACCACAATGTGTTTTATATTGTATGTACATATAAAACATAACTTATTCAACTAGATATGTAAAAGCAAAAAAAGAAATATATGCCAAAAAGGTGTAGAATATGAACCCCAAAATGATTCCTATAAACAGCAGCAGTGATGGGGCATAGTATGACAAAAGTATTGCTGTAAAGAATTATTATTTATTCACCTACTACAAAATTATAAACACTTAAATGACAACTGTAGTTAATTAAAAAAAATTGTTTCCCCATACAGATAGTTTGGGGCATTATGAAGGTTTGAGCAGCATGCGTTGCTGCAGTGGCTTCTGCAATTATCCAAAATTGGCGCCACAGTAAATGCCATCAACAAGTGGTGATGCTCATCGGAGGTGCCCAAATGAGGAGAGTGGGACCTAAAATAAATAGTATTATCTTTATCCCTCCATTAAACTTTTTCTGAACCGCTGCTGTTATCATGCTTAAGTTATTTAAATATAAAACAAAATTTAGACTACAGTTGTGCTTTAAATAACAAAACAATCAGCTGAATCAAATGCTGGGATGAATAACGCCACTGCTAGAACATATGTCTATATATGACTACCGATAATGTCAGTCGTTCCACCGCTGTGTCACACGCTGCTAATTGTAATCTTTAATGGATATATTAGGAGGTTCTGGCCAAGGTAGGTACCATGCACCAGAGTTATACATAATGTATGTTTTGGGCATTATATTCCTGTTGCTGTTATTTGTTTGCTTTGACTGTATTAATTCCCTGACACAATAGAAACTCTATTGCTTCTTGTTTTGTTTTCTTTGTTTATTTTATGGAATTTTGTCTTACAGTATAGATTTCACATGGAGCCAAGACAGTTGTGCAAAAAGTTCACACTGTCTGAAAAGTCAATCTTTGATGAATAAAAAAAAATAAAAAAATTAAGAATTCAAACAAACATGGTGTCTGGATGCTGTCACTCAATCAGACATTCAATCAGACAGCACAGCACACATTTTCTGATGTCTCAAACACTGGAGAACGAGATAAAATCCAAGACTGTCCCACGCAAAGAGCGACAGTTGGGAGGCATGGATAATAAAGCACATTTAACATAAAACACATTGAATGGGCATTGTACTGCTCATTCAATGTTTGCAAAAGAAGAAAACAAAAAATCTTTCAAATGGCAAAATAATGACACTTTGATTAGTAAAACTCATGCACATTTACTTACAATCCCTTGGGTAGTTTTGGTAATCATAATATAAAATATCTAAAGATATATTTTCTCTAATAAAACTTGATCTCTCAGTCATTCCTATCAGGGTTTATATATAAATATATATATCTTACAGGTGTACCTATGTGTATCTCCTACATACCTATGTGTCTCTCCTACATAGGTGTACTTATGTAGGAGAGACAGCCCCTATTTTGCACCCAAAACCAAGTGTCCCTCGTGTCCCTCTTTTTTTGGTACCGCAACATTTTTGGTTTGTATTAGTATATTACAGAGCAATAAAACTCACAATAAAATAAGTTTAAAATGTAGTAAATGTGTTTATATATAAATTTGTATAAGAAAAATACTTTATTCTTAATTTAAATGAGTTACCAAATTACATAAATAATTAGCAATTGTTCATAAAGTCAATGAAAATGTTGTAGATATGCCCCGCCTAATCCCCCACGTTACTCTCACAAAATGAAATTGTCCCTCTTTAGACATTTGAAATGTTGGGAGGTATGCTTAATCAAGATGAATCAATGTAAGAATGTTACTGTGCATTGCACATTCTTATATCACATATTCATGACAGAACATATATGAAGTGACAATAAATACAAAACATACACCTCTGTTCAGGTTCAAATGTTACTAGATGAGGAACAGGAGAAGAAAATGATTTTAAAAAAAAGATGCAGTATCAATGATTCCTGTCCATTTTAGAATTTTCAAGCATGATGTGCAGTTCTAATGTGTAACACTAGGTGTCAGTAGTGCTCTCCTTTTTTTGGTTATGATTAAAGCATTCCTCAGGATGTGCGACACTACCAATAAAATCTTCAGCTCACATATCACATCACACAGAAATCAATATGCTCAACAGGTTTTGCAACAAGTATCAGTCTGGGAAGGACGTAATGGAAGCAAAGGTCTAACCAACACTAACCATGGAGACGTCAGGTCAAAAACAGTACAGCTTCTAACACAAAGATAAAGACTTCTCACCTTGTGCTAAACATCACAGATGCATGCTGTTCACCTCATGCTAATACACAGATGCGTGCTGTTCACCTCATGCTAATACACAGATGCATGCTGTTCACCTCATTATAACATACAGGTGAATAATGCTCATTTCATGGTAATACACTGACCATACAGTTTACCTCATTATAAAATCCAGGTGAACACTGCTCATATCATGCTAATATACTAACCATACAGTTTACCTCATTATAACAGGCAGGTGAATACTGCTCATCTCATGCTAATACACTGACCATACAGTTTTCCTGCCAATTTACAGATACTTACTGTCAGGGCCGGTCTTAGGGGTGTGCGACCTGTGCGAGCGCACAGGGCACAACACCCCTGGGGGCGCCCTCCCGTTCAAAAAAAAAGTTAAAAAAAGATCAAAAGATCCCCCCTTTACCAGCCCTCTGCTCGGCAGGCTCTGCTAGATCCGGGGAGGGGGCGGAGCTAACCGACAACGGTGTAGCTCCGACCCCACCCTGTGAAGCAGAGCAGCGTCTGCTTCACGGGGAGCCACTGGCACCATGAGAAAGTGCTGCTCGGCTCCCCATGCCTGCATTAAACATGGGGAGCCGAGAAGCACCTTCTCTTGCTGCCCATGGCTCCCCGTAATGCAGACTGTGCTCTGCTTCACAGGGTGGGGGCGGAGCTACATTGCTGTGCCGGTTAGCTCCGCCCCCTCCCTGGATCCAACTTTGCAGGCAAAGGTAGGGGAGGGGGGAGAGAGAGAGATGCAGAACAGGGGTTAGGGGGTAGACAGACAGACAGAACAGGGGCAGGGGGGGAGAGACAGAACAGGGCTAGAGAGAGATAACAGGGGGAGGGGGGAGAGACAGAACAGGGGAGGGGGAAAGAGAAACAGACAGAACAGGGGCAAGGGGAAGAGACAGAACTGGGGGAGAGAGAGATAACAGGGGGAGGGGGGAGAGAGAGCCAGAACAGTGGATGGGGGAGAGACAGCACAGGGGAGGGGGGAGAGAGAGACAGAACAGTGGATGGGGGAGAGACAGAACAGGGGAGGGGTGAGAGAGACAGACAGACAGAACAGGGGCAGGGGGGAGAGACAGAACTGGGGGGGAGAGACAGAACAGGGGAGGGGTGAGAGAGAGAGACAGAACAGGGGGAGGGGGAGAGACAGAACTGGGGGAGAGAGAGAAAACAGGGGGAGGGGGGAGAGAGAGAGAGACAGAACAGGGGGAGGGTGGGACAGAACAGGGGGAGAGAGAGACAGACATGGCAAGGAAGAGGAAAGGGACAAACATGGGAAGGGAGAGAGACACATACATAGTGTTTGTACCATGGGGGGTGAAAGAGACGGGGGGGGGCGCCACGGGGGAAGCCCGCACAGGGCGCCGGAACACTTAAGGCCAGCCCTGCTTACTGTTGTGGGTGATGTGTTACCTGGTGCTTTCTAGTTAGGCAACTGGTGACACAGTGTGTGTATGTTTCACCTTGTGTGTGTGATGCTATGCGTGCATGTGCCACTATGTGACTGTGTGTGTGTGTGTGTGCCTGTGTATGTCACTCTATGTATGTTTTCCTGTGTGCCCTTTGTTCCCCACCATAAACACCCTCCACCACTCAAAAGCCCCCTTGCCCCTACCTCCCTCCCCAACAATGCCCCTTATGACTCATTCAAAATCTGTCTGCCTCATACATAAACTGAACACCAGCTGGTAATCTCTCTCCAAAACAATTAACCAAAAGAAGATGAAAAACATCCCACACAAGTATGTGAAAAGCTACTTTGCCCATGCCACAATTCAGATTCCATTTTGTTTGTGAACATACTTGTACAGATATGTGCAGTACTGTGCAAAACTTTTAGGCAGGTCTGAAAAATGCAAAGAAGGAATGTTTAAAAAAAAACAGACATGTTAAAAGTGTATTTTGATCAATTAACAAAAATTAACAAAGGAATTAACAAAGGAATTTAACAGAAGAAAAATGTAAGTCAAATCAATATTTCATATGACCACCCTTGGCCTTCAAAACAGCATCAATTATTCTAGGTAAGTCATTACAGTTATCTTTGAGAACTAACCACAGTTCATCATTTAGGCAGCATCAGTTGCTTCTTTTCTCTGTATGTAATCCCAGACTCAATGATGTTGAGCTCTGTACCATCACTTCCAGGACTTCTGCTTAAGATAGTTTTTATTGACTTTCGCTGTATGTTTGGGTCATTGTCATGCTGCAGAATACATATGGGGTCAATCAGATGCCTCCCTGATGGTCTTGAATGATGGATACATATCTGCCTATACTTCTCAGCATTGAGTAGACCATTAATTCATAAATTTGGAAGGAATCTCAGTCATACCTCAGTGCTGCCTGCAGACACCCATTCTTGTACTGCTCTGCAGCACTTTAGCAAACCAACTGGCTTTTGCCACAGCCCAATATTTCAATTTCTGACTCATCTTTTCAGAACAGCTGCTGCCATTTTTATGCACCCCAGTTCCTGTGTTTTCATGCAATGTTGAGTTGCAAGGCCTTGTATTCACATCGGATGGCTTTGGCCTTGCATCGGGATCATTTCTGACCAGACTTATCTGGACAGTTGATGGTGGTACCAGCGTCCCACTGTTTTCTGACGATTCATAATTGATGTCACTGCTGGAAATCTTCAAAAGGAAGGTATCATATGTCTTTCATCTGCTCCACTAAGTTTCCAATGGCTGCATCCAGAATGTTGCTTGTTTCTTTGTGCTTCTTCAAAAGAGTTTGGACACTACATGTCCTAGATACCTTGTTTGTGCAGTATAACTACCTTGTGTCTTGTTCTTGTGCTCAGGCTTGCCATGGTGTATGACTTAAGTATTAATCTTTCCTCAGCAACCTCAGCTTGTTAGCATTGTTTGGCTGATCCTCACCCAGTTTTATTCCTCCTACACAGCTTTTTAGTTTTTGTTTTAGTTAATGATTGTGTTTCAACCCACATATTAAATTGAATATCATTAGTACCTGTTTGGTATAAATGATTAATCACTTCACGACACTGGCTTGACAGACAGGTCCTGGGAACACACTCCTTGCCAAAATTGGTCATGCTTGGCATGTCCTGCAGTATTGATCATGGTATGGCCAAAGGCAAACCACGATTGGGCTGTAACTTGGGAGTTCCATTATATTTTATTCTTTTTTTTATAGTAATGTATAGGATATGATCAAAATACTTGTATCTAAAGAACGTCTTTCTTACCATGAAAAAAACAAACTAATATATAATTTCTGTGGATACAGAAAATGAGAAATAGGACACTTACAGCTAAACACAAACACCGCAGAAATGTTAAAACAGCCCTTGTCCAGCACAACCAAATATTTTCTAAAAGTTTGGTCAACAGGATAATCATACATCTGACTATATGCCTACAAAACCCCTGACTGTGTAAAAGTGTCCCTAGAAGAATTTGATTTCGCTTTTTCTTCTCTTCACTCATTTTGCGTTTTGATAAAAAAAAGCTATTAACATGTCTATTTCTTAAAACATTTTTTCACACCTGCCTAAAACTTTTGCAAGGTACTGTATATTGTGAAATGCTTGTGACACTGTACTGATCTTGCTTCCAAGGACTCAAAAATGACAGAAATCTCAATGTTTCTTTCCTGATAAAACCTTTTTTTTTTTACATTTTTATTAAATATATGTACGCCTCACCTTTCTTGTCAAAAGTGTGGATCGTCTTTCATTTGCTCAAAAACATGTGTTCCAGTAAGGAGTGTTGAGGAGCCAGATAATCCAAATAGAATCTGGCAGCCAGCACAAAACAAGTTTTCTAAGTAATAAGTAACTTTTAGTCCAAATTGTTAAAATGTATTAAATTTCTGCAATTGACAAAATGACAAACTGCACACAATGGAAAAAAAGTAAACAAACGCCTAAAACGGCACAACAAACTGTTAATAAGGTAGCAAAACACCCAGGAGATGGGAAGGCACAAAGAGGTTAAAGGGAGCATACACCAACAGATCAGGCAGAGGGGATCCCTGCATTTTTTTCTTTTTAGGCCCAAACCTGTTTCATACCTCCCAACATGTGCCCCCCCAACTCCAGCAAAGTGAGACACTGAAGTGCATTGCTTGGACGTGGGCGTGTCACTGCTACAGTCTCAAACATGGAACTCACTCCAAAATCACAGGGATTGGGAGGTTTGTAAGGGCTACCAGTTTTAATAGGCATATGCGCAATGTAAAATGTTTTCTCTTCCCATACTTCATGCAAGTGCAGAGATTTCAAAGGATCACAAGAGCGATATAAAATGACACCTCTCACATACATTCTTATACACAGACATAAATAATACCCTTACCTTACCATTTACATCTATTTACTGTAATGGGAAGCGGATATACAGTGGCTCTCTTCAGCATCACTATACAAGCTTGTCGTGCTTATTCTCAGGGGGTGTGGGTGAAATAAGAACCGTGCAGTATGAGGAGAGAACCCCATTAACTCACACGTGCCACTTTACTTGTCTTCCTCTTTGCCAACTCACGCCAAGCAGTTACACGAACTGAATGAATGCCAGGCCTACAATTAGCCAGCGTTGAGAGGGCCCCGTTTTACTGACGTGGACCAGCCCATGGCAAGGATGATCCCGAAGTCAGACCGTAATCCGAGGGGAACTTAATTACACCGCTCTCATCACAGTTTAATTAGTGCCGCTTAATATGAAGCATTAAACTATGTTTTAATATAATGCCAAGCTCTGTAGGAGGGCACCACTGGGGCGAAAGGGGAGGGTTCTGTGTATTTTTATCTATGCAATGTTGTATTCCTTCAGCTTTGTGACATAGGGTGTTCTGTTGGCAAAGCAGGGGTATTCCAATTTAACCCTGCTGGTGCTGGAGAGGGCCTTAGTGCAAGGCATCAGTTCAGTTGTCACCTCAAAATTATTTGTAATTATCAGTAGATTAGCATCTTTGTGAGCATTAAAGGATAACTGTAAAAATAAAGTTCTGTTTGATTGAAAGATTATATTTTTGTAGATATTTTAAATAGAAATGCTTTAATGGACGAATACAAATAACGTATCTTACTGATTCTTTTTGCTCTGCATAGCTCTGTCAGTGGGCAGACATCACATGGGTCAGATATTACGGGTCTAGGACACTTCTTCACCGCATCTTCATCGCTGACAGTTCAGCGCGGCAGTTAGAGCACTGAACTGTCAGCAATGAAGAATAACGCGTCCGTTTGATCGTGGCCGCGGCTATGTAAGAGCTGAGAGTTTAGCGCTGAACTGTCAGCTCTTACAAATGTAAAAGTAAAAAGAAAATAACCCCCCCTAATAAATGATTCCCCCCCAAAGTGCCCCCCCAAAGCCCAATACTAAAATTAACCACAATACTAAAATTAACCCCCGAACCCTAATACTAACCCCCTAAACCCTAATACTAACCCCCGACCCCTAATACTAACCCCCTAAACCCTAATACTAACCCCCTAAACCCTAATACTAACTCCCGAACCCTAATACTAACCCCCTAAACTCTAATACTAACCCCCGAACCCTAATACTAACCCCCGAACCCTAATATTAACCCCCTAAACCCTAATACTAACCCTCGAACCCTAATACTAACCCCCTAAACCCTAATACTAACCCCTGAACCCTAATACTAACCCCCTAAACCCTAATTCTAACCACCCTAACTAAAATAGCTAAAATACTGAAATAAACGTACCTTTAGCGATGAATTGCCCCGCGATGAAATCTCCAGCGACGAGTGGTGCAGAGTCGGCGGTGAAGGGGCTGTGCGGAAGCAGCCGCGATGAAGTGTCCCATCCCCAGATATTCCTTCATTTGCTCAATGATTCTAAACAACATGTCAGCCCTCTGATAGAGCAATTCACAGCAACATATTGTATTGGTTTTATTTCATTTACGCATTTCTATCTTAAACAAATGTTTATGACAACTGTCCTTTAAAAAAAAAGTCTTTGTGGTTACAAATGGTTACCATGCAACCTTGCAAAATTATTTTGTATGTGAACAATATTACTTTTTATTTGTTCTGTGCAGCATATCTCATGGTCATATTTTACGTGCTGGCTTCTTGAGTTTAATGGGTCTGGGTTTGTCTTTACATTTAAAATACCGTTTTGTTTAAGGGCCTGATATACACTCTAGTTGCCTCTGTGGCGTAACCAACCTTGCCACTATGTTCTGGAGAAGCCTGGTTGCTCGCCTGCTGCCTCTGGACTATGGCCCCATTGTAAAAGCTTGCATTTTCCCCTGCAGAAAGGCTTGTTCGTGCCTTTGGACTACCTGGGTAAGGGATGTGCCATAGCACTATACGTTAATATTGTTAGTTAGTTATATTCTGTCAGTATATTGGTTATGTGTAATGTTTAATTCTGTTAGTAGACCCCCCCCATTGTATACTAATGTCTGTGATGTCATGTGTATGTCTTTTATAAGTCTGTGTTGTTTGTCAAATAAAGTAGTTCAATCTTGCTGTACCTAAGTGCTAGATGTCCTGTCTATTTGGGTACAAAGAGCAAGGGTCCAGGAAAGACTTGCTGGGTGTGACGGTCCGTTACAATTGGTGGCAAGCGAAGGGATGGTTCTCACAGCCCAGAAGGACAGCTAAAAGGAATAAGGAAAGGCATCTGGTACCAGGCACTGGATAATGTACAATATCAGCGGGGCGAGGGACTCCCCAGCGCGGAGCAGCGACAGCAGACACGACTGGCACTGCGGATGCCCTTCCTGGGAGAGCAGCCCCTGGAGCATTGGGTAAAGGAGCTCGAGCACCGGGTATGGCAGGAGCTATGGCTAGAGGATGCCTACCAGGCACTCTGGTGGTATACAGTTCGGTATACACCCTGGACAGTGGAGCAAGAAAACCCAGAGGGAGAAGAGTTTAATGGCCCTGGCTTGCTGTGGGAGGCTTTCACAGAACCTGACTTTGGGAGCACTGACGAGACCCGGTTCCAAGAAATTTTTGACTGGAGGGAGGGTATGCAAGTCTGGGATGACCCCCACGAAGTGAGACCAGACTTGACGCACCTGGTATCCCTGGAATGGGAACTGGAGCAGGATTACAAACACCTGTTCTGCTCCATTGAGGATACCCAGCAGGAGAGCATCGTGGCAGACCCAGGTCCAGAGCCCTTCAGCTGGGAGGATATCATAGAGATGTACTGGGAGGACCTCCAGCCGGCAAGTGGAGATGGGACAGAGGTCTCTCCACTGGCCCCACAGGGAGAGGAGAGCATTGTCTCCATCCCCCAGCGGCAGTGTGATTTGCAGGGAACAGAGAGCCCAGTCTCCTTTCCCCAGCGGCAGGCTGAGTTACAGGGGGCAGAGACAGTCGGTCCTGTCCCCCAGCAGCAGAGTGTTTTATTGGGAGAGGAGAGCCTTGTCCTCCCTCCCCAGAGGCAGATAGAGCAGGGAATAGAGAGCCCAGCCTCCTTTCCCCAGCGGCAGAGTGTCCAGCAGGGAATAGAGAGCCCAGTCTCCTTTCCCCAGCAGCAGGACACTGTATTGGGAGCGGAGACAGTCGGTCTCCCTCCCCAGTGGATGGTAGTATGTATGGGAGAGGAGCTTGTTACCCCATCTCCCCAGCGACAGCTTAACGTACCAGGGGGAGACAGTAAGCCCCACAACCGTGCAGATGGGACCGTGCTCTCTGCACTTACAGCACACGGGGTAGGGACAATCGGTCTCCCCCTCCAGCAGCAGAGCTGTGTATCCAAAGGGGAGATAGTCGGTCTCCCCCTCCAGCAACCAGGCTCCAACCAGGCTACTTCAGTGGTAGTGCTGGCACCAGGGCAGAGTACCGCTGGTCTCTGCCCACTCAGCAACCCACCTAGGCAGCCTACCAGTCCCCCATACAGCCGTGGTGAGGCACCTGGACATGGACAAGTTTCTCCCTTACTCGGGTGTAGTAACCATTTATTGTGGGTGGGCTGTACTGCTGTTTCTGTTTTGTGGGTGGGCTGCTGGACTAACCAGGGCACTGACCGGCAGGAGGTCAGATACCCTGTTAGTCTGTTTGGAAAAAGGGGAGAGATGTGGTGGAACCGACCTCGCCACTATGTTCTGTTCTATGTTCCATAGCACTATACGTTAATATTGTTAGTTAGTTATATTCTGTTAGTATATTGTTTATGTGTAATGTTTAATTCTGTTAGTAGACCACTCTGAAAGTTTATAATGTGACAGTGACTCCAATAGTTTACTCCAACATCCATTGTTCTGTAGTAACTGGATTAACTGGTAAACTGATTATGTTGTGTACATTATGTTTCTTACTGTGTGTCTACTCACTGTATGGTAATTTGGTTTGCAGTCTGAATGTCTAATGTTTTCCTAGCCCCAGTTAGTTGGAGAACTATGTTTAGTTCCATTCCCCCCCCCCATTGTATACTAATGCCTGTGATGTCATGTGTATGTCTTTTATAAGTCTGTGTTGTTTGTCAAATAAAGTAGTTCAATCTTGCTGTACCTAACTGCTAGATGTCCTGTCTATTTGGGTACAAAGAGCAAGGGTCCAGGAAAGACTTGCTGGGGGTGACGGTCCGTTACAGCCTCTAAGCAGATTGGGCAGAGCGACTACATATGCCATCACCCTGCTGTAAGATTGTATTGTTTACTGGGGTAGTAGGGAAGGGGTGGGTGAGTTATGATGTTGCGGCAGAGCCTCAAATTGTTGACTGAATTGCACTGTGTTGTCATAAAACAAGACTAAAGGAAGATCCACAGCCGAGCTCAGTTGTACCCAACAGGATTAAAAAGAGCAACTGCCCAGGGTTCCATTCTGCTTGGGGTAGGATTACAGAATAGAAAATGAGGTAATTGTTTGCATTTCTACTATAAACAGTTGCTCTTTATAATTGCATTTGCGTTGACATTTTTGTAAGTATGAGTGGGATTAAGACAACTTGAAAGTTCTACACTGGAACTACCAGAGCCGAAACTCGGCCCTGGATCTGCACCTGTTTGAGGATAGACAGAAAACCTGGACCATTTGGGGAAAAGGTTCCTTCAGGACAGACATTTGATTATGTGACTCTATAGATATAAAGAGCCAGTTCGTCCTGGAACTAAAAATGACCAGCTTTGGATTTGTGTTGTCTGTAGATTAAAGTGCAGAGAGGCGACTGGACAGCAATACACAATTTCCTGCCATTGTCCGCGAAAAAAAAACTACTGCATGCCAGTCCTATCATGCTCTTGTATTATCTCAGCTCGGGTTTATATTAAGTCTGTAAGTAGTACAGCCAGTCTGCCGTTGGCTTGGTTGACTTTTATGGAGCTGAGAGTAATGGGAGTTGTAGCACAAAGATGCTAGAATATTAGATATTGCCAGGACATACTTTAAAACCAGAGAAATGCGGGTTAAAATACTTTATAAATATATAAATAATATGGGTTAAAATCCCTTTCTACCAAAGTCATCGCACAGTATGCGTGAGGCAAATGAGCGCAAGGGAAGCTCTTTGGTTAATGTAGTCAGTAAATAAATAACGGAAGCCTTAAACTTAGTGTACTGCAATCAGCTGGAACTATGGGATAATTAACACAGCAGGGGGATCAAAGTGCTCCATACTCAGGTTTAAATGAGCAGGTTCACTCTGAATGGAAGCTGCTTGCTCAGCTTCCCTAGGGGAGATCACGGAACTTAGAAATTAAAAATTCTTGGGCTTCATCTCCTATAGACGAAACGATCCCAGTAATAATTCCTGGCGTCCACTTTTCTTTATTAAACAATTCAGGTTCTTTGGAACGCATCCTCTAATACGACACACAACTATTATGTTTATATGGTGCCAGTCAAAGAAATACACGTAGGTATATGCTGTTAACTCTATTTAACAGTCTATGTATACTGAATATTTTATTATATAAGCATTTTTATAAGCTGACTATCATAAGGGAACTGTATTCAAAACATAATTGTTAAAATGCAACCCCTCCTCATTCTAGGATGAAGCCCAAGTCAGTTAAAAGTTTGACATGTGTCTGGGAAGACATGCTGGGTAACTTCCTGCTGAAACCTGTTAACCAAATGTCTCATACATGTGAGGTTAGTAGTCCTTTCCCACAAAAGGGCTTATATATTTACTTCCAAAATAGAATGGTCCTTGTGTATATGTGCTATCTATCTAAACAGTGGGTGTAAAAGCTGGAAGAGGTCTTAGCCTCAAAACGAGGCAGTCTTCTGGGTGCCAGGTCTTCTGGTTCATTTGATCTCTGTGATAACCATAGTCGCGGGCATTTAATCACGTCAGAGGTATGATGCTCTTGTGACGTGAAGAGATTAAGGCAAAGGTGGTTTCCTTAAGAAACACAAAGATTTAAAGACAGTTTTGACTGAACCGAATATTAATTTGAAATTTGCATATGGTCCCCAGACTAAGCGGATTTACTAGAAATGACACTCAACAGTAACTGCTTTTCAAGCAAGATTTTTAAAATTTTCCATTTTTTAACTTACATTTTTTAAAAGCAAGTGCTTTAAAGAAATATTAACTCAGGCGATAGTGAGACCTTTTGCAGCTCACCATTTATTTAATTAACGTTTGCATCACAATAATAATATTTTGAAACTTCAACATATTTAGTATTTTTTTTTTAAACTCTGTTTTTAAAAATCAAATTAAGAGGTCTCCCTTGATAAAGGCTCTTTAGGCAAAACATCGGGGGACCCTTTTTCGCACTTTGTGGCCCTCCTGTCTATGCTTGGTATTTTTGTGGCATTGTTTGTGGCTATATCATTTTTTCATGTGATTTTTTCTATATATATGTAAGTATTTATGTCTTTATCCATTGGGTATATGTGATTACACTGCTTGAGATGTGATTAATTGTCTAATAAATATTTTGGATATTATATATTTGTATCAGTGCAGTTTTATTTTTTGTGTGCTCCTCCTACCTCTCTATCACACATGCATACTATAATCTACAAGGGACATGTAAAAGTTACGTGTCCAGAAACAAAATTGGGTACAGAATGGGCCTGTTAGTCATGACAGTTACGCACAGTTTGTTTAGGGTTAGGTTAGGATATTACGGTTAGTATTAGGCCTAAGGGTTAGTTTTAAGGTTGGTATTAGGGGTTAGTGGTTAGTATTGGGGGGTGGGGGGTGTTAGAGTTAGTTTTAGGGTTCAGTTTTAGTTTTACAGTTTGTATAAACCAGACAATAAAGATTTGGAATTGGTGGTACCAGCAAATACTTTAGATGCCTTTAAAAGGGCTTGGATACTATTTTATGTATGTTAGTATATACATTAATATGTATTTATTCCTTAAAGATGAAAGGAGAAATGTAATTGGCATTTGGCGTCAAAAAGGAAAAGGATTGAATTTGATGGATGCAAGTCTTTTTTCAACCTAAGCTACTAAGTAACTATGTAACCTTTTCCTGTTCCTGTTTGACTATTCTGTTTACTCAATATATATGACAAAATGTATCTTGTTGGTTCTGCCAAATTCGCTCTCTCACCAATTATCGTTTTGGCCATTTCTTTTCACAATCATTCTTCCAACGATTCTCACTTTTCTAGTCTCTGTCACATTTTCTTCAGTTGCAATCTATTGTTTTATGGTCTTTTCCCTCCTGACCTCTATTTGCCAATCTCTTTATTCTTCTCTTTTCCATATAAAGTTCCTTTGCCACTTCCACCAACTTGTCATTATATATAGGAGTAGACATCAAAAAGCAATATTGCAATTTAATTTCAAAAAATGACTAGTACTCTCACAGATCCAATCTTATGTTCACACATATATATGGATGTATAAAGCATATATTTATTTTCCCTTTGATGTGTGTGGTGTATGGTCATTCTTCTGTAAAGCAGGAGATAAAACAAATAACACCACTTCAAAACAACTCTAGTTAATTACTAATGGTACATTTAACACATCTGTTTGTCCACTGAGAAAAGTCACCACTGAGCCAAAGCATATGTTTTAGGGCAACTATAGGGTTTCTATTCACATCATGTGGACAAATGCTACTTTTGACATGCCCACATTGAATAACAAATTTAGATGCAGGCTGTCCCTTAAATTAATAAATATTCCAATTTCTTAACAAACATTTCCCAGAGTATTTTTTTGTGTGACTTCCAGTGCAAGTTTTTTTTTTAATCACCAAACATCATGGAGTGCCCATCCCCCTCTGTGTCCCATGCTGTCTAAATACTGCATAATGGAGGCCACAGAGGCTTTGTTGAGCTTTGAAAACATCTCTGTGAGGAGACCCCTTCCCATCCAGAAGATTATAGCTGGGTCAGAGAGCAAGCACAGATACAAGCCCCTGGACTCCATGACAAAAGCCTTTCAAACATTAGTAGGTCATCCCCCCCACCACAACCTTGTGAGCCCTTCAAACTATTTTTCTTTTATGCCCATCCCTTTGGTATCCCACATATTTTTGTTGGTGAAAGACTCTGATCTTGCACAAAGGAATGCTCGTCCTACTACCTGATATTGCTAATGAGTTCAAATTAGGTAGAGATAGGTTTAAAAGACCCTAGCCTATGATTGATATTGTATTGTAGATAATGTGTATTAGCTACAGAGCAATCAGGATATACTATTGATGGACATGAAACAGGTCTACTTTAGACCTATGTCATTCCTGCTTACTAGATTTGACTTCGCTCCCCATGACTGTTTTCGGAATTCTCTCCAAGGATTTAAACCTGTATTTATTGCTAAGGCTAAATAGGTTAGTGCTTTATCAGGTAAAAGGACCAAGACACATATAGTAGGAAACATCTGAGATATGGTGCCTTTCTATAGTGTTCCTTAAAAGACAAGAGAAGGTCCCATGTCAAATTATTTTAAAACAATTAAGGTATATTATATGTATAGTAAGTGCAAAAGTGCTATAAAATAATGAAGCAGTATAATTTAAAGAAGCTTTAATACTCACTTAAGTGTAAAAACCCCTAGATACACCACAAATAGAAACAATGAGGGTCATGTATAAATTTGGTTCACACACAGATAGCACCAAATACTCTTGACATATGGGCCTATGCATAAGTTAGACTTCTGATTTAGGAAGTCTGCACTGCCACTGGCGGTTTTATACTTTTGGGTTGCGCTGGTGCAGCCAATGTATAAGGAATCGGATGCTGAAAATCATCTTATTAGTGTCGGAGAATCTCTGCCTAACCTGGCGGTGGACTTTCTTCCGCACTGAAAGGTACCAGAATTCATAAAAAGGCTTAATCACTGTTAAACATAACAAATGGCGATTGGGCCCTGTTTTTCACTTCCCAACACTTTTCAATATGGCCTCCATACTGCAGAAAAAGGAGCACTGATAAAGAGGTATATACACTACAAACCAGCAAAAAAATTGAATACTTCTATCTCTAATGCAATAGATGAGGGCATTCTCATGCAATGATCTTGACTCCTCCTCCTGGGATCTCAGAGGAAATTAAAAATACTGCTTTTTTCTTGCTCAGGGGAAGGTAAACAACAGAGAAAGAGAATATATATATATATATATATATATATATATATATATATAAATACATTTATATATATATATATATATTACCACAATAGTATATGTCAGGTCCCAGGACCATCACTTACCTTGCCCAGGGGACCCTCACAGCCAAAGTAATCCTCTGTCCCTGTTTGCAGCCATCGTGCTTTAGCGCGACCGCGAGGTAGGCCGAATCCCTGGCCTCGAGTTGCTAGTCACCCGCTCAAAGTGAATGCAACTACTTCCAAGAGGTTACTCTTGAGAAACGTTGCGTGATTGGTTGCTGACAAGGGGGCAGGGAGAATAGGGAGAGGAGACTGTACCCCTTCTCCCTTTTCATAACATGGTTCAGGGGCGGTCCCCAGGTGTAAAGGGGAGAGGTCCTTGATCAGCAGCTCTATAAAAACCCCACACTCACCTTAATCATTGTTGCTTGTTGAGCTATGGTGTCTGTTCTCAGTACCATTTCTTTCCATTTACCTGCTATATATTGAAGACCTTCCTGTGTACCGACCTTGGATTTTTCCCTGGACTTTCCTTATTGCTGTGAACCTACCTGGACTTGCTATACCCGTTTTTTGCAACCTTGCTGCCAGACTTGACCTTTTGGATTGGACTGACTACTCTTTTGCCTTACCCTTTTGTTGTCACTTTTGGATTTACCTTTTGGGTCACTCCATCTTCCTACCCGCCACCCAGCGCTACTCTCATTATCCTTGAACCTCACAGTATAATAATGTCTTAAAGTACAGATAGTACACCTACTAAATGTAAATTACAAAATGTAGAGCACCCACTGCTCTGTGTAATGTGTGTATATACCGAACGATTCATCCATAGCATCCACAGTGTAGGCATACAGGTATTTTCATGTCATGTGAAGAGATAAAAAACACATAATAGTGTAATCGCGTTTGAAATGTATTGAGTAAAAGCAAGCAACATGTTTTGCCCCTCCCATGGGCTTCATCAAGGTGCTGATTGGTTTGTAGCGGATGGTGACCTTTAAACTCACATGGTCCAGCTTTTTAAAGCATTTTAAAGAAGGCAGCATTCTTGGCATTAACAAAAGACCCCCGTGGGGACAACTGATTACACAATATTTCTATTTCCAAATACTATGTAAATGCAGCAGACAAAATAGAGTAACTATAAACATGGTCATATACTGATACATATACAAATAAATTAAAGGCATTATAAAACAGCATAACACACACAATGGACAAAAGTATTGGGAGAGCTGAACATTACACTAACCGAGACATTTATGACATTGCATTCTAACTACACAGACAGGCTTCCACTCTTCTGGTAAGGAGGTCCACAAAATGTTGGAGTGTTTCTGTGGGAAAATGTGCACATTTATCCATTCATCAAAACTGTTCCTACAAAGTTGGAAGCACAGCATTGTCCAAAAATGTATTGGTATGCTGAAGCATTAAGATTTCCCTTTACTGGAAGTAAGCAGCTTAGCCCAACCCCTGAAAACGGACCCATGTTATTATCCTTCCTACACCAAATGTTATAGTTGGCACAATGCAGTCAGGTAACGTTCTCCTGACATCTGCCAAACCCAGACATACCCATCAGACTGCCAAACAGTGAAGAGTGGCATGATTCACACCACTCGATCGAATGCTTGGCATTGTTCTTGGTGATGTAAGGCTGGTATGCAGCTGCTTGGCCATGGAAACCCATTCCATGAAGCTTCCACTGCACAGTTTTTGTGCTGATATTAATGTCAGTGGAAGTTTGAAACTCATCAGCTATGGAATCAGCAGAGCACTGGCGACTTTTACACACAATGTGCCTCAGCACTCGGTGACCTTGCTAAGTGACTCTACGTGGTACTGCGCTTTGAGTTGCTTTTTTTATTTTTTATTTTATTATAAACATATAAGGACACAAACAACATATATATAAATATAGTGGTAAATGTCAGGCGGCACAAGACTTATATATTTACAAGCATACTTATACCCGCCACTTAAAAATTGACATAACATCAAGAAAATTGTGGAGAGGATTCTAGATTTCCTAAATACTTATTTAGTATTCGTTTTTATAGTTTTGGCACTGGATGGCAGAGAGTGTGGGTCAGGGTATCATACATCATAAAACATGTAAACATCTGCTCAAACTTATTCTAATTCAGCTTCAGCTTCCCATTTTGCCCAAATTTTATAGAATTTACCTATGTTTGCTCTATTGTGAAAGTAACCTTTTTCCATAATGTTTTGCGTTTTTATTTGATTATTTACATGTGCCCAATAGATTTTCCCAGGTTTTCTCCAGTTCCTTGCCACTACTAATTGTACTGCTATACTCAGAGGCATATTCTCGCTATCGATTTCTGCCATATCTTGATGTAGGAGTGCTCTTTGGGGGAGGCTGCTATTTTTCTCCCCGTTATTTTTGAGATTACTCTAAAAGCCTCTTTCCAGCATGTTATTAATTCTTCACAATCCCAGAAGATATGCCTGAGGGTCCCCCTATCTTTGCCACATCTCCAACAGTTTGGGTCTATATTGTAGTTCATCTTATTAAATATTATTGGTGTCATATACCATCTGTTGGTTAAAATATATCTTGTAGATTTAAACAATGTATGTGATTCCTTATCAGATTCCAACCCTTCACCCATTCCTGGTCATTTTCTTCCCCATTCGTCGCAATATTTAGGTCTCTCTCCATTTGAGTTGCTTTTTGTTCCTAAATTCTTCCATTTGCCAATAATACCACTGAATTAACAGAATTACTCACTAAATAATATATGTTATTATTAACCAACTTAATGGTACTCATTTATTGACTGGTGTCATTCCAGGGCTACAAGGAGTAAGTAAAAACCAGGGGTGGGCCACAAGCTGACGGTCTTGACTATCAGACTAAGATTTTCACTTCATCTTCTGGCCACAGTGGGCAAATAACATTTCCCACCATTAAATAGACTTTATATAACCTCTGTCCAGAAGCTGGGGTCTCTACAAAAGAGGAAAATAACTTGCGGAGAGAGACATCACTGCAAGGTGGAACAAAAGTGTAGCTATTCAAAACAGGATGGGGGGAGGGGCAAACCTACACTAACCATGAGAAAGCTATACAATTGAGCATTTAAAAATTTCCAAAACAAATTTGTTTGTTTTTGTGAGCAATAATATGCTATGTTAGTTGCATTATGTTTCTTTGAAAACTCACATATACATTGGATATAAAAAAGTCTACACACCCCTGTTAAAATGTCAGGTTTCTGTGCTGTAAAGAAATGAGACAAAGATAAATCATTTCAGAACTTTTTCCACCTTTAATGTGACCTATTAACTGTACAACTTAATTGAAAAACAAACTGAAATCTTTTAGGTAGAGGGAAGAAAAAATATAAAAATAAAATAATGTGGTTGCATAAGTGTGCACACCCTCTTATAACTGGGGATGTAGCTGTGTTCAGAATTAAGCAGTCACATTCCACAATCAACCTAATCTTACTTACAAATAGCACTTTTTTTTCAGATGAAATTTCCATTATATTAAATCTGTATTGCACATATAAAATAAAAGTTTAGAAGATTACCCAGAGAACTATCCATTTGCAAATGTACTACTTACAACTATTATCTACTTTGAACTATTTAGACTATTTGTATAGAGTACATATAGGGTTGCCACCTTTTCTCCAGAAAAATACCGGCCTCGGTACTGTCTCCATATACTTAACATTGGCCTGATGCCATATTTTTACCGGCCTGCCGGTAAAATACCAGCCAGGTGGCAACCCTTAAGTACAAATCACCACATCATGTTTATGTTGCTGTTACACTGTGCTAATCTTTTCAGATAGCTGATGTTGTTTGGCCCATTTGACTTTGTGTAAATATGCATCATATAAATCTATAAAATGGCTGGGTGGTGTTTACACACATCCATCTTTTTCCTTCTTTATTTCCAGCATCTTAATGTACCAGATCCCAACAGCACAGTCACATTGAGACAATACATAGGGCAGATGCTAAACGGGTACCTCAGGCATGAAATATAAGACCCCGGACGGATTTGGCAGATGGGATTCTGAAGAGATTTTGTTTAGTGTGAACTTGAAGGAGCATGATTTACTAAAGCTCCTGTCTTGTGCCGGAAGAAATATTGGTGTTGTAGTAAAGTACCTAAACGGGTGGCTAGCCTTTTGTACTCCAGCTGTTCTGGACTAATGTATCTATGATGTTCAAAAGGTTGACTGTGCATCATGGGGACTATAGTCCACTACAGCTGGAGAGAAGCCGTTTTAGGCATCAGTGCACTAACACATGCAGGACCCCAGTTAATTTAACTCCCAGTGTAACCCTTACCTTTTAAAGAACATACCCACATACATTTGAAAGGACTTTCTGACATTAAAGAGCCTCCGTTACCCAAATATTTATTATACTGTGAATTTAGATCATACCATATTATCTATGGTACAGGAAGGAAAATGGCTTTACTGTGCTGTCTCTTATTTGTGACATCACCATATGCCTTTATATGTAAATGCCACATTTGAAATAGTGATGTTACAGACAGGGGCGTATCGTGCCCCTGAGTGACAGGCGTGCTGCCAGCCCGGAGCACGCCTGTCACTCGGAGGCACGACGTCTCTTGTGTATTTCCGGGGGGTTGTTTGCTGAGAACAGCCAGCACACAAACCCTTGGAAATACACGAGAGACGTTGTTACATCCGAAAGACGACACTGCACTGAATTCGGCAACAGAGTCACTCACTCTGTTGTCAATTCAACCAGCACAAAAAGTATATGAAAATTCTTATACTTTTCGTGCTTGTTGAATTGGCAACAGAGTGACTGACTCTGTTGTTGAATTCAGTGCAGCTTTGTGTTTCGGATGTATTTCAGAAATACACAGCGCGGGTGCTCCGTGTTAGGTGTGCCAAAAAGTGTCAAAAGGGGCCTTATCTGACACTGGGACGTTCTTTGCTGTCCCATAAGCCTTTAGGCACAGCATAGAACGTCATACAGCAGGAAGGGGTTAACATTGCAAGAACCATAAAGTTCTCTCGAAACGTTATAAAAACCCTTGGGGCAAAATAATAAAAAACCTTGGGGCCTTCTTTAATATCCACTAGCTTTGCAAGTAGCCCTGACTCCCCGATATGTTAAATAGGGCTGGGAGCTGGACAAATGGCCCTCAGCATCTGTGACATATACACCCCCTTGCATAAACAGGGCTGGGAGCTGGGCAAATACTCCCAGCACCGTTATTTACATGGGCAGCCATGGTAAGTAGCGCTGACACCCCATAATAAACAGAACTGGGAGCTGCCCAATTTGCTCCCAGCCCCACCCATTTTATATATATGTATGGGGGCCTAAGGCAAGTAGCCTTGCCCACAATAGTAACCTTGTCCAGGGGCTGGCCAAATGCTTCAACCACAAAAAGAAAAACGTATCTACCTTCTTCCCTTTTGTTTGTGAGCATAACAATTTTCCTCCATTGTTTTTCATTGTTTTCATATTGGCCTTGTCCATTCTACTACCGTTGCCATATGTACCACCTTATAGTTGTTCTCTATATCCGGGAGGCCCAGTCCCCCAAAGTGCTTAGGTCTAATGAGATACCTGTATCCCAATCTAGCTGGTTTGTTATCCCAGATATATTTAACTATAAACATTTTAATGTCTTGAAAAAGGATTTAAGTATATGCACTGGAAGGGATTGCAGAATGTACAAGACCCTGGGCAATAGGTTCATCTCCACTACTCCCACTCTCCAAAACCATGATATCTTCTGTTGAGCCAATTTATGTATATCTTCTTTCAAACTTGTTAACAGTGGTATAAAATTGAATGCATATAATACTTTCAAATCTCGAGGAATATATACTCCCAGGTATTTTATATACCTGTTTGCCATTTCAATGGAAAATATCCTCTAGGAGCAGTTTCAAATTCAACAGGAGCAGAAATATTTAATTCCTCTGATGTGCTGATATTTACCTTAAAATTAGAGAATTTTGAGTAAATCTGTATTTCCTTCAAAATGTCTGGCAGTGGTGTTTGGGGTTGTGTAATTACCAGCAGCAGATCATCTCCTTTGTATTCATATTGACCTACTCTCATCCCCTTAATTTCTATATTTGGCCGCAATTCACATAAAAATGGCTCCATTAACAAGACGAATAGAAGGGATGAGAGAGGGCACCCTTGTCTAGTGTCATTAGACAGGGTGAGCTGGTCCGACAGGAATCCACTGACCCGAATTTTAGCAGTAGGTGTTTGATATAGTGCATCTACCCACTTCCTCATCTTGGGTCCTAATCCCAGGTTGTGTAATACAGTTTTCATATAGGACTAGCTCACCCTGTCAAGGGCCTTTTGAGCATCAATAGAAACCAACAACATAGGAATCGTATACTCCTGAGCATAGTGTATTAGGTTGAGGAGCTTCGTGGTGTTGTCCCTGGCTTCTCCTCCATGGACAAATCCCACTTGGTCTCCTCGTAAAACCTCTTAGCCAAAATCCTAGAGAACAATTTAACATCATTATAAATAAAGGAGATTGCCCTGTAGCTTGAACATTACAACAGATCTTTTCCTTGTTTAGGGATCACCACTATGTGGGTCTCTTGCTTCTGCATTGGGAGCATTCCCTCTTTTGACAGTTCATCAAATGCTTTAAAAAAACTGGGGGACCAAAATGTTCGCGGATACTTTATAATAATTCAAAGTTAGCCGTCTGGCACTGGACTTTTACTAGAAGGTGAATCCTCTATTTTGTCTTCAGAAATTGTAGCTTCCAATCTTTTGTTAACTTAGTTGGAAAATATTTATTAAGATAATCTTCCAACCCCTCTTGGGTCAGGTGGGCCTTTGAGATTATATAATTTTTTATTGTAATTTACGAAACGTCTCTGCTATCTTATTGCTACAGTTTTGTATTCTATTACTTTGCTCTTTAATCATTTTTCTTATATGCCACAATGCTTATCAGTTGGCCTCTAATTACATTGCATTATATGTCTCCCAAATTATTGGTTGTGTTGTTTTATCTAAATTGTTCTCCGAGAAATAAACTCAACACTTCTCCTATTTTAGCAACCTGGCCAGGGTTCTTAAATATATTCTCATTCATTTTCCAGTTAGATAGACCTCGTTTGAGAGAGGGGATTTGTATTTCCATAAATATAGGGCTTGATCACTCCATGTTATATTTCCTATACAAGCCTTTTTGACCCAGTCTCAATGTGTGTGAGATGTAAATAAGTAGTCGATACGAGAGTATCTTGCATGTGGTGGAGAATAGAAACTGTAGTCCTTCTGGTCTGGGTATAATACCCTCCAAGTATCCACCAGTTGTGCAGAATGTAATTTACTACAAACCATCCCAATCCTAGAGTATTTTATATGTGACCTACCCAAGGATGAATCCACTCTAGGGTCCAGTGTAATATTGCAATCCTCTCCTAAAATTGTCAGTCCTTTTGAGAAATCAGAGAAATCATCTATTTATTAAAGCCCTCAAGAATATATGTTGGTCCTTATTTGGAGCATATATATTTCTGAGGGTAATTGTTTCCTCCCCAACATTTCCCTTAACAAAAAGTGCTCTCCCATCCTCATGTGACCAGGTTTCCTTCATCTTGAAATGTAGAATTCTAGAAAGTAGAATAGCTACTCCTTTATTTTTCCCCAGTAGAGAGTGTGAAAAATAATATTGCTCAAATCTCTCAAATAGTCTAAGGGCTCTGTCCTTCTGAAAGTGTGTCTCTTGTATGAACCCCACATCCACTTTGTGAGAGTAGAGATCCCTAAATAAACTAGATCTTTTAGCTGGCATATTTAATCCCTTCACGTTCCTGCCCCACCATCTCTGAGTTTAGTCTTATCTTTTTTGCCATCGTCACTTTTAGTCACATCATCATTGAACCTATATTCCTTATATAAAAGGGCATCGTGTATTTTTAAATACTTTTCTCGAAAGGAAACACCAATCAAATATGTAACAAAAAAACTATTTTCTCCCCACCCTCCTTGCGAAGTATTCTGGTTGGGTGGAAGTTCCACCCTCGCCCTTATCTACAAAGGCCTCTAGTTGCCTTGGGGCTAACCGATTACTGACATAGCACCCTCCCATCTCCCTTCTTCCAACCTCCCGTCCCCTGGATCATCTTCCTCTTTTTCTATCTCTACCCGCGTCAATATTGAGTATTATTTTCTCACCTTTCTCCTTTATATACCTGAGTTTCCAGGATATTCCACAGATTTCCTATCCTTCCATTATCACTACTTTCCTATTCCTACCAAGTTTTAGCTATTTGGTCAATGGCTAAAAAGAGAGACATTATAACAGAAAGGGAAGAAAGAGAGAGGGAGAGAAGAAAGCAAGAGAAAGAGAGAAGAGAAGAAAAAAAGAAAGAGACCCACCTCCCTGAAATTCCCCCTCCTCCCCCTGTTCCACTCCCACTTCCCCCGATCCCCTCCCCCCCACATGGGTGTATGTTTCACTCCGCAACCTACCCCTATACCCTTTAACCGATTCCACCTTAGCCTTTCTTGGTTAATCCTAGTGGTTGTGTTTCTTGTGTACTTCCCTCTAAGCTCTATGTGTCTTATATTATCCCTTCGGATGAACCTCAGTTGCCTTCTTAATCTACATTTTCTACTTCTCATTCTAATTAATTAGTGACTCCAATCTATTCCCTTGTGTATTAACCTTCTAAATCTAATGTGCATTTTGGGAGTTCTCCCCCTTACATTATATTATAGGGAAGTGGGAAGTGCTCATGCCATTGTACAGAGCACTGGTGAGACATCACTTGGAGTATTGTACGCAGTACTGGAGACCGTATCTCCAGAAGGATATTGATACTTTCTTGAGTTCAGAGAAGGGCTACTAAACTGGTTCATGGGTTGAAGGATAAAACTTACCAGGAAAGGTTAAAGCATCTTAACATATATAGCTTGGAGGAAAGACGTAACAGGGGGGATATGATAGAAACATTTAAATACATAAAGGGAATCAACACAGTAAAGGAAGAGAGTATATTTAAAAGAAGAAAAACTACCACAACTAGAGGGCATAGTCTTAAATTAGAGGGGCAACGATTTAAAAGTAATATCAGGAAGTATTACTTTACTGAGAGGGTAGTGGATGTATGGAATAGCCTGCCAGCAGAAGTGGTAGAGGTAAACACAGTCAAGGATTTTAAGCATGCGTGGGATAGACACAAGGCTATCCTAGCTATAAGACCGGGAACGGGGGACTAATAAAAGTACTTAAAAAAAAAATTGGGCAGACTAGATGGACCGAATGGTTCTTATCTGCCGACACATTCTATGTTTCTATGTTTCTATGTTTCTATCCATTCCTTAATTATCCTCTTTCCTTCCTTAATTGGTGCTTTATTAATCTTGTTAATAGTCATCCCCCGATTCACTTCCTTACATATATAACCCCAAATTCCTCTTTTTAGGGAGGGGAATTAGAGAGAAAGAAGAGAGAGGCTGAGAAAAAAAGGAGGATAAAAGAATAATCATAACAACAACAAAAAATGAAATAAAAAATCCTACACCCCCCTTACGCCTCCTTCCCCCATGGGTCATTTCTGTTTCTTCTTTTGTATTGAGGTGTTCCATGGCTTGTTAATTAGTTCCAGTTGTTCTGAATCATCTTTCAAGTATTCTATCCACTCAGTCAGATCTGGTATAGTAATCTGAAGGGGGATGGGACTCTTCATCGCGCTGCTTTCGCGCAGCCGCTTCACCACCGACTCTACAGCACAAGACAGATCGTCGCTGGAGATTTCATCGCGGGACATTTCATCGCTAAAGGTAAGTATTTTACCGTAAGTATTTTACCGATTTTAGTTTGTTTAGAATTAGGGTTTCGGGGGTTAGTATTAGGGTTAGTAGTAGGGTTTAGGGGGTTAATTTTAGTATTAGTGCTCGGGGGTTAGTATTAGGGTTTAGGGGGTTAACTTTAGTATTAGGGGTCGGGGTTACTATTAGGGTTAGTATTAGGGTTTAGGGGGTTAACTTTAGTATTAGGGGTCAGGGGTTAGTATTAGGGTTAGTATTAGGGTTTAGAGGGTTAATTTTAGTATTTTTTTTATTTATTTTTTTTCCGCAGACACTCAGCCACCCACAATGCTTCATCTTTTGTATTCATGAGATGTGTTTTGACATCACTGTGTCTTGTGCATATTTTTCCTTTCTTTTTTCACTTTCTTTTTTTTTTTTATTGTGAACATACAAAAAATACATTGACTATACAAAATACATTAAGGGAGATAAGGCATAAGAGGAGGGCGAAAAGAGAGGAATTAGTTCGTGACGATAAAAAGTGGGAATGTGCCCATTTCCATCAAGCTCATGGGTTGTCTTTCCTCCATCCTTCCCTCCTCCTCCCTCCTTAGTTTATTTAATAAATCTTCATAAATGTCCCTTAATCATTATGTTAAACCGATAGACATATATACAAAAGATGCTAGACGCGGGGGGCAGGGAACCTGGTGTTGGGGGGGCGAGAGCTTGTTTCTACTGGTTATGTGACTATCGCTAGTAGTTTATCTATCCAGGCTTCCCAGAGGTTGATTTTTAGGTTGTTATAGGAGTCTTGTCTAAGAATTCCCTGTTCCATCTTAATTTGGTGTATAGTTTGGTGTTTTATTTCCTGACAAGAGGGGATGTTAGCGGTTTTCCATCTGCGGGCTAAGGACAATTTCATACTCATCAGGATATGGTTTATCAAGTCAGACTCTGAAGTGGACATATGTGGCCAGTCCAGATGTAAAAGAAAGGTTTTCGGGATTGCTCTAAATTTCTCGTTGTCAGCTTTTTAATATGTGTGGCTAGTTCTGTCCACAGTGCCCGGACTCCCACACACGACCACCAGATGTGGATGTAATCTGCATTTGGTCTGCCACATCTCCAACATTCTGATGAACAGTTTGGGTAAAATTCCGCTAGTCTGCTAGGCACATAGTGCCATCTGTGCATTATTTTATAGTGAGTTTCAGACAGGTTGAGACAATGTATGGCGGAGTTAACCCTGGAGAATGATTTTTGCCACTTGATTTGATCTATTTTTATGTTTAAGTCTGTTTCCCATTTCCCCAGGGCCACAGGTCTAGGATCATTTCTCGTCTCTTTCAAGAGATTTAGACATTTTGTTAAGAGATTTTTCTCTGTTGCCGATTCTAGGATTTGAATTAGTGATGTGCTGGATTTTGTGTTTTTTGCTACGTTTCCTCTTGAGAGGAAGTTGCAAGTTCTTATATAGGTGTAGTTGTCTTTGGTTGTTAGGCCATATTTTACTTGGAGGTCTAGGAAGGGTTTTAAGATCCCTTGTTCCATTATGTCAGAAATTTTGGTTAGGCCTTTCTTTACCCAGGCATCGTAGTTGATATTTTCTATATTGTAAGCAACTGTTTCTAATGGGAGATTTTCTAGTAGCTTGCCTTTGATTCCTAGTTTCTTGTCCCCAAGTGGACTTTATACCTTTCAGTATATGGGAATTTCCTTGAGCAAGTATTTGCTTCTTGTCCGGGCCTAACGTCCAAATCAGTTGTTTTAAGTTTTTGACACCTGATCTGTGGGATTCTATTTCTTCCCAAATCTCTCTTTCTTCTCTTTCTCTGATAGAGTTTATTAAATGTAGGAACATTGCTGCTTCATGTGATTCCAGGATATCAGGGGCACCCAGCCCTCCCTCTTTATATTTTAGTTTTAATACCTCTCTATTCATTCTGGGTTTTTTATTTCGCCATATAAACTTTGAAAAGGCCGCCTGGATCAACATTAACCATGGTTTCGGGATTCTTATAGGTATCATACGCATAAGGAAGTTGAGCTTCGGCAGAATGTAGGCTCTAAGTACGTTGATGCGTCCTAACCACGATATCTCTGAGTTAGCAAGATCTCTTAGCTATTTGTTAGTTTGTTGAATGAAGGGCAGGGTGTTATACTCCCATATCTTATTAGGGTTTTTTGGGATATTAATTCCCAGGTAAGGACAGTATCTTTTTACCCATTCAAAATTATAGTTTTCCTTGATATATTTTTTTTCTTTTTCAGGCATATTCTTTACTAGGATCATTGATTTATTTGTGTTAAATTTATAATTAGAGAATCTACTATATCTTTCTATTACTTTACTAACTTCATTCAGGGAGGAGACTGGATTCTCCAACAGGATTAGAATATCATCTGCGTAGAGAATTACTTTGAGTTCCGTCTGACCGCATTGGCACCCTTTTATTTTGTGATTTTGTCTTAAATCTAAAAATTCGATTGATATCACATAGAGCAGGGGGGATAGAGGGCACCCTTGGCGGGTCCCATTAGAGATGGGAAACCAGCTTGCGTCTGACCCTTTGCCTATTGATCTGGCCGTCGGGGACAGATATAGCGCCATTATGGCGTCCAAAATCCAGCCCGATAGGCCGTAGGCCTCCAGTGCACGGCTCAGGAAAGTCCACCTCACCCTGTCGAAGGCTTTCTCTGCGTCCACCGACAGGGCGAGGAATGGAGTTTCTAATACATTCAATACTCTTCTCACACAGTTTGCCATCGACCTACCCTTAATGAATCCGACTTGGTCCCGATGTATAATTGAGTGCAGAATTGGTTGAAGTCTTTTAGCTAGTACACTGGCATACAGTTTTATATCTACATTCAGTAAGGATATAGGCCTATAATTTGATACCAAGTCTGGAGATTTACCAATTTTTAGGACTGGAATAATATTGGCCCGTAACATTTCACTAGCTATCGATCTTTCCCTCACCATTTCATTGAAAGCTATTGTAATATGGGGAGTTAGGATCTTGCTGAATGTTTGATAAAATAGATTTGAGTAGCCATCCGGGCCAGGAGTTTTTTTTTTACTTAGACTATTTATGGCTGTGCTAATTTCTTTTGGAGCGAAAGGTTTACATAGCTCTATAAGATGTTCTGGTGATATTTTTTTAACTACTCTGTTATAAAGTAAGGGTCTAAATTTTCGACTTTTGTTGGAATATTATATAACTGATGATAATAATCATTAAAGGCTTTAGCTATTTTTGTTGGAAGACGCTGTTCGCCTTCTTCTGTTATAATCCTATGTACCACTTGTTTCGCTCTTTTTCCCTTGACTTTATTGGATAGCATTTTTTCTGCTCTGTTTCCCTGGTAGTACCACTTTGATTTCATAGTCTCTAAATTTCTTATGGCTTGTTCTTGAAGAAGTCTATTTATTTGTTGTTTTATTGTTCCTATCTCTTGAGTTTTTTGTTCAGAGGGGTTTTCCTTGTTATTTCTAGATTTCCCATATAGGTCCATGTATAGATCTGTCAGACAAGCGCCCCTTTTTTTCCTTTTTATTGATCCACTCTTAATAAAGTGGCCTCTTAAAGTTGCTTTATAGGCGCACCAAACTATGGGTTCTGAGATTTCATTATTAGCATTTTCTTTAAAGAAAAGATCGGTCATTTTGTTGACTTCTTCTATATCTTTAGATTCTTTTAATAGGAGGTCATTTAATTTCCAGGATGAGCGGGAGCCTTTTGGTTCGCTATCTTTTAAGTCCATAACGAGGGCACTGTGGTCTGACCATGTCACCTCTCTTATTGAGACTTTTTCCACTCCTTTTATTAATTGATGATTCCCAAAAAAGAAATCAATTCTTGAGTATACTGCATGGGATTTGGAGTAACAAGAAAATTCTCTTTCTTGTGGATGGAATGTGCGCCATACGTCTAGAAGCTCAGCATTATGTATAATTTTTGTAAACCTATTAGCTCTGCTTTTAGTTTTTTTGTCTGGGGGGGTTTTCTTTACGGATAATCTGTCCATATTACCATCCATTAAACAATTGAAATCTCCTCCTATGATTAATTTACCTTTTTTTATCTTGGTGATTTTAGATATTAATTTTTGAATGAAGTTTACTGTTGCTGTGTTTGGGGCATAAACATTAATAATTGTAAATAGTTCTCCTAGAATCTGACAAACTAAGATAATAAATCTGCCTTCCTCATCTATCTCCTGGTATTCTACTTGGAAGTCTAAGTCTTCTGAAATCAATACTGCTACTCCTCTTTTTTTCTTATTTATAAGAGCTGATGAGATAATTGTGCCATAATTATTTGGAATCCATTTTTTACTGTCCTCTTTTCGCCAATGCGTCTCTTGTAGGAGAACAATTTGGGCTTTTATTTTCCTCAACTCACTAAATACTACTGATCTTTTAACTGGAATATTCAATCCCTGGGTGTTAATTGATATAACTCTAACCATATTCTTGGGCAACCCCCCCTTGTTCCCGGCCCCACGCGTCGCATAAATAACAACATAAACAAACAACATATAACAAATTTTAATGGGAAAGCGCATTACAATCTCCACTACCGATGACATTTCGGGCAGTGGGGATTTAAATACCATGTTACCATGGGTCATTTTTTAAGCTCCAATTCTAGGTTGAAGCTGAGCCCGCTGAGTGCGTTCATCCTCCGGGGGGGGGGGAAAAACAATGATCTCCTATGAGTTCCTCTCTCTCGTCTATACTCTCCCAAATCTCCGATATGGGAGGCGGAGGGGTAAAGAGAGGAGAGAGAGAGAGAGAGGAAAAAAAAAAAATAATAATTTTTAATAAATAAATAAATGACTAAATTAACATTTCCCTGTCCTTCTTCTTCCTTATGGCACCGAAAAAACAATAATATCGTGCTGTGGGGGAGAGCCCTGTGATTCTAAGTGTATTTGATAGGTTCCCCCTTATTGTGCCTCTATCTCCATGTTCCCTCTTTAGAAGGAGTCCCTCCCTCTTCCCTATCTCCCCCTCTGAGCTATCCCTCCCCGAGGTTCTCCCTCCACAACTATACTATCCTACTGTGATATTATTAGAACAGTGAATTATGTAGTGATTTTAAGTGCTATAAAATATTGGGGTGAGGGGACCCCGAATTACTAGAAATACAATTGGTACGAGGAGTGTTTTTAATTACTTCCTAAAAGGTGTGATGCCCTAAGATGGCATAAGTTGTGGTAATAAGTCATCGATGAATAGGTCTGAGTCCTTAAGATGTTCCCTTTCTTAAATCTCTATCGAGAGAGAGAGAGAAAAAATAAATAAATAAAAAAGTGCGGTAGTTGTGGTAATAAGTCATAGATGTTATTGGGCTGAGTCCTTAAGATGTTCCCTTTCTTAAATCTCTATCGAGAGGAAAAAAAAAAAATGTATTTCCCCTCTCCTCCTCCTCAAAGACCATCTCAGCTGTTATGAGACCAGGTGTTGAGAGAAGAGTTTCTTCCTTTTCTCTAATGGATCACTTTCTCCCTCCTCATATCTCCAGGTCTTTGATGGACTTCTGCACGTCCCCTTTCTACGTTAGATTTTGCTAAGTTAGCCAATTGGCGGAGTTGAAAGACACTGTATTTCCTTCTGAGAAGATGATAAGTCTTGTCGGAAAACCCCACATGTACTTTATCTCATGTTTCCTCAGAATCAGTGTGGTTGGAGAGAAGGCTCTCCTCTTTTGTCTTGTTTCAAATGAGAGATCTGGGAAAATCTTTATGTTTGAATTCTCTCCTTTATTTGGAGTCTGCCTGGCTAGCTTCATAATGTTTTCTCTCATTATGTATGAGTGGCAGCAGATTATTACGTCTCTTGGAGCTTCTGCAGGGGCGTTTTTTTACAAAAGCATATAATTGCTCCTGAGGGACAGATTCTGGGATATTCCTTAATCGAAGGTTGTTACGTCTCGCCCTATCCTCTAGTTCGGCGACTTTCCCTTCCAAAAAGGATATTCTGCTGTGCTGCTTTTTTAAAGACGCTTTCGAGTCTGTTGATAGAGTTTCCAGGTTATTAAATCTTTCTTCTAAATTTTGTATCTTTTGTCCGATTTCTCCTATTTCGAGCTTGAGGTCGGTGCTATTTTTAATTATCTCTTGTTTTATTTGTTCCGCTTGGGACTGAAGGCATGATTTTAAATATTCTGGAGAAATGCTTCCTCCTTCATCTCGTTTGCTCTCCACCTCTTCTGGAGTTTTTTTGTTTCGATCTTTATTCGAGGGGCTGATGGAGCCTGCGTCCGACATGCTTCTGTCTACTTGGGAGGAAAAAAAATTAGAGAAACTTTTTTCTTGCTTCTGGTCTTTTCTTGTAGTCTTTCTTTCTCTTTCCTTCTCCGGATGCTTCTGTTCGTTTCCTTTTTTACTTGCCATAATTCTTTGGAGACCTTTTCCTTACGCTCCTCTTTTTTTTTTCCTTTCCCCCTTCTTCCCTTTTATATTCTCTCTCTCTTTCCCCTCCTCCTTCTCCACGCTCTTATCCCAGGTATTATCGGGTATTTTGAGTCGTAAGTCTTCGGTTTTCCTTATAGTTTGGGGGACCGCGGAGCGGTTCAGTGAGTTTCTGGAGCAGAGTTCCTTAATATTATCCCGGTTGGGCGTAGGTTTCTCTTTGCCTCTTCCTACTCCTCGTATTTTTCTTTTTATTCCCCTTTTTTATTCCTTCTCTCTTTTCCTTTTCTTTTACCCTTCTTCCCTATTTCGTACTCCTCCTATTGTTTTATCAGGAGGGTCGTAGGAACTGCTGACACTGTCTGAGCCTTAGGACAAGGAGTGTGGGGGCGAGGATTAAAAATGACGCTTCTTTTGCTGTCCTCTTTTGTTTTTATTTTATTATTTTTTATATTTTTTTTTTTTTTTTCTTTTTTCCCTTATGCTTTATATGGGAAAGAGGAGGGGAGGAGGAAGATGGCAGAGCTAGTTTGTTCAGTTACAATATCTTCAATTTAGAGTAGTTTATACTCAATGGGATTTATTACAGATTGCTTATCTTTTTCACGTTTGGGCTATAGGAGGGTACTTTTCTCTCCCTATTCTCTGCTTCCTCTCTATTCTGTCTTTGTTCGGCGTTTAGGGAGTTTTAATTCCCCCTTTTGCCCCTTTAAGGGAAATTATGACTTAGATATCTATAGGGTCTCCGGGAATTATGCCTCTTTCTCAGCCTTTCTTATCCCTCTTTCCTTCTTTATGTCTGAGGAAGGAGTCCGTTCCTTACTGTTTTGGGGGGTAAAAAGACAAAGCTGGTCCCATTTACTTGAAAGCACTCACCGCTATTTTATTTTTTTTTTTGGGCTCCTTACCAATATTTAGCAGAAGTAGACTTTCTGTAGGAGTTATTTAATGCTCTGGGGTATATAAAGGTATATGCAGAAAGATAAATACAGTTCTGCTTCCCCGATTTCTTTCCCCCCTCCAATACGGTTTAAGTCAGTGTTCAGTAGTGGTTAGAGAAAAAAAAAAAAAAAAATTCCCCAAAGGCTCTCCAGGGTCTGGCTCTCCACATAGGCTCGAAGTGTAGTGGGATTAGTAGGTCGGGGAACGGCAGCAAGTTTGCTCCTCCTTCCTCCCTTTGCTTTGCGGTTTGTCTTTTGCCACTTGCTTTTTTATTATTCTTTCTTCGTTCCAGTAAGGGAAGCTGAGAATGCTGGAGCGTCGCTAATTTACGAGATGTCGGCGGTTACCTCGTGGATCTGGTAAATGCTTCTCCGGCAGAAACACCATGCAGGCTACAAACTCCGAACGTTGCACGGGGGGACTGCTCCTAGAGTTCGCCGGGGGACTCACGAGACTCAGCGGGCGCCATCTCCTGGCGTCGTTACGTCTACGTCATTGCGTCTCGTCTGCTTCTGGATTTAGATTGTTTTCATCAGTTTCAGCATAACCGGGTTAATTTTAGTATTAGGGTCGGGGGTTAGTATTAGGGTTAGTATTAGGGTTAGTTTTAGGGTTTAGGGGGTTAACTTTAGTATTAGGGGTCGGGGTTAGTATTAGGGTTAGTATTAGGGTTTAGGGGGTTAACTTTAGTATTAGGGGTCGGGGGTTAGTATTAGGGTTTAGGGGGTTAATTTTAGTATTGGGGTTAATTTTAGTGTTAGTATTTGGGTTTAGTGTTTAGTGTTACTATTGGGGGGGGGATTTCACTGTTAAGGAGCAGTGAATATCCATTAACTCGCCACTTCGTCCTTTCAAAAAACACCAGACCAAAAAAGGGTTTGCAGCTTAGCTATGTGTGCAAGAAAAGAGTCCCCCCCCTTCCATTTACTTAGGCATATTTTCCGTTTCACTATTAAAGAGCAGTAATTATCAATGAACTCGCCCCTTCATGTTTCATAAGCCACAAGACAAAAATTATTCGTAGTTCCGCTCTGTATGCAAAGAAGGAGTTTCCTCCAGTTCACCGCCTTCCTTTTGGTTTCCCCATCTTTATTAGTTGTAAAGGGGTGGGTACTTTCAGCAAGCTCAGTAGTGAGAGAGACCTTCCCAGTCCATATTGTATTTACAAAAGCATATTTACAGTTTCACTTTTGAATGGCAGTGAATATCAGATCGCCAATAACTCGCCACTTCTTTTATTCATAAGATACAGTGGAAGGTTTGCGATTCAGCTGTATGTGCAGGGAGGGAGTTATCTCCAAATCACTGTCCTCCGTTTCACTTCCCCCTCTTGCCAGTTGTATAAGGAAAAAATATTTTCAGCAGTCTCGATAATAAAGAAAGCCTACACAATCCATGTAGCAGGGTCTAGGACACATCTTCGCCGCATTTTCATCGCTGACAGTTCAGCGCGGCAGTTAGAACGCTGAACTGTCAGCAATGAAGTATAACGCGGCCGTTTCACCGCGGCTGCAGCTATGTAAGAGCTGACAGTTCAGCGCTGAACTGTCAGCTCTTACAAATGTAAAAGTAAAACTAAAATAACCCCCCTAATAAATGATTCCCCCCCAATAGTAACACTAAACCCCAATACTAACACTAAAATTAACCCCAATACTAAAATTAACCCCCTAAACCCTAATACTAACCCCCGACCCCTAATACTAACCCTAATACTAACCCCCGACCCCAATACTAAAATTAACCCCCTAAACCCTAATACTAACCCCCGACCCCTAATACTAACCCTAATACTAACCCCCGACCCCTAATACTAACCCTAATACTAACCCCCGACCCCTAATACTAACCCTAATACTAACCCCCGACCCCTAATACTAAAGTTAACCCCCTAAACCCCAATACTAACCCTAATACTAACCCCCGACCCCTAATACAAAAGTTAACCCCTAAACCCCAATACTAACCCTAATACTTACCCCCGACCCTTAATACTAACCCTAATACTAACCCCGACCCCTAATACTAAAGTTAATCCCCTAAACCCTAATACTAACCCTAATACTAACCCCGACCCCTAATAGTAAAATTAACCCCTAACACTAAACACTAAACCTAATTCTAACCCCCTAAACCCTAATTCTAAACCAACTAAAATCGGTAAAATACTTACCTTTAGCGATGAAATGTCCCGCGATGAAATCTCCTGCGACGATCTGTCTTGTGCTGTAGAGTCGGCGGTGAAGCGGCTGCGCGGAAGCAGCCGCGATGAAGTGTCCTATCCCCCATGTAGCATTCACCTATTTTCAGTTTCACCAATAAAGAGCACTGATTATCAATTAGTTCGCTCCTTCATTTGTCAGAAGACTCAAGACAAAAAGATTTTCAACTTAGCTGTGTGTGCACGGAGGGAATTTATCCAAGTCACCATCCTCCGTTTGATTCCACTTCTTGCCAGTTGTACTCTGGTTCATTGAGCAGTGCATGGGGAGATCAGGTTGAAGGTTCTACTAGCATCCCCGTCACCTCCAGGGTCTGTAGCCCTTGATTCCCGGTACAGAGAGGAGAGACGCGGGCATGCCGCAGTTCTAAACAATCCAGGGGATTCGGACCCCAAGGACACTACATTCCGGTCACGCCCCCACCAGTTCTCAGAGATCATGTCCTCCCACCTCCTATTTTTTACTGCACTTTTTATTGAATTTAAATTATTTATATTTAACGGGTTTCAGGCCAAAAGAGTCTATATTGAGTAGCCGAAATTGACTGATGTGGCTCCATTTCAGGCCAGATTAGACTATATTGAGCAAACCCTCAATTAAAAAGTTTCTGGTGTACATTTAATCTGCGTATTTGGGTGTACTGAAGATTGATGAGCCATCAGTAGTCTTTACAATCACAATGATTATGTAAAACAGATACTGTAAGAAGGTAGAGTATAAAAAAATAATTGAACAGTATCTAAACATTGTGTTAGCAAAACTGTAAGCAAATGCCTGAACAGAGAGAAAATGTGTTTTAAATGTGTCTGTGGAGTCTCCTGCTTGTAACATCACAGCCACAGGTGATGTCATAGACTGGAGACTCCACATACACACTGAAACACATCTTTCTCCTAATGTATGCATTTGCTGCAATTCTGCATAAATGGTCTATACATAACGTATAGACCTTTCAATGATTTCTAATTGTCTACATTCACAGTATAAGCAATGTTTCAGTGATACAGTTCCTTTAAGTATTACAAAACTAAAAAAAAAATGAAATTTGTTCAAATTAAAGGTACAGTGCAAACCTGAAAGACCAAAAGGGGATTGGTATATGCACTAAAATCTGCATATGCAATAACACATTAATTTCTCATCTGGAGAAGAATTATTACATGCTCAAAGTCCAATACTATAGCAAAATGGAAAACTGAGAATAAAAATGGTTTCCACTGAATGCAACCACACTCATCAAACTGGTTTGGTACAGATGTATGAAGACTCCTTTGTAAATTGTATTTACATTTTGGTTATTTCACACTACTTTATGTTCAGGGGAGTACCCTCTTGTAGACTGAATGTCTCAAAGCGCAATCTGGCTTCTGTGTATAGCACCTATCACTACCAAACGTGCTCCATAGATGGTGTTGAGTGAAAGTTGTCTTATTACATGTGAAGAGGGAAGGCCCTTGATCGCTTGTAAGCAGATTGACATTGAAGCACCACAAAATCCAAAGTTTAGTGTAACAACACACCAGTGTTACACTGCTGTTATACAGGGGCGGATTAAAATAGAAACATATAAACATAGAATGTGTCGGCAGATGAGAGCCATTCGTTCCATATAGTCTGCCCAATTTACTAAATACTTTTATTAGTCCCCAGTTCCCAATCTTATATCTAGGATAGCCTTGTGTCTATCCCACGCATGCTTAAAATCGTAGACTTTGTTTACCGCTACCATTTCTGCTAGAAGGCTATTCCATACATCCACTACCCTCTCAGTAAATTAATACTTCCTGATATTACTTTTAAATCTTTGCCCCTCTAATTTAAGAATATGTCCTCTAGTTGTGGTAGTTTTTCTTCTTTTGAATATATTATCTCCCTATACTGTGTTAATTCTCTTTATGTATTTAAATGTTTCTATCATATCCCCCCTGTTACGTCTTTCCTCCAAGCTATACATGTTAAGATGCTTCAACCTTTCCTGGTAAGTTTTATCCTTCAACCCATGAACCAGTTTAGTAGCCCTTCTCTGAACTCTCTCCAAAGTATCAATACCCTTCTGGAGATATGGTCTGCAGTACTGCGTACAATACTCCAAGTGAGGTCCAGTGCTATGTACAATGGCATGAGAACTTCACTCTTTCTACTGCAAATACCTGTCCATATGCAACCAAGCATTCTGCTAGCATTTCCTGCTGCTCTATTACACTGCCTACCTACCTTTAAGTCCTCTGAAATTATTACTCCTAAATCCCTTTCCTAAGATGTTGAGGTTAGAACTCAAATATTCTATATTCTGCTTTTGTGTTTTTACACCCAAGATGCATAATCTTGCACTCATCCGCATTAAATTTCAGTTGAAAATCTAGGTAAGCAATGTCTACTGCACCACCCTGATATATTATTTTAGTCCCCCAATCAAAAAAATCAATAAGATTAGTTTGGCATGATCTCCCTGAAGTAAACCCATGTTGTCTCTGATCTTGAAATCCATGTAATTTTAGATGTTCAACAATCCTATTCTTTAACAAGGTTTCCATTTTTTTCCCCACTACTGAAGTAAGACTTACTGGTCTATAGTTGCCCGACTCCTCCCTACTACCTTTCTTGTGAATGGGCACAACATTAGCTAATTTCCAATCTTCTGGAACTACTCCCGTTAACAATGATTGGCTAAATAAATCTGTTAACAATTTTGCAAGTACACCACTAAGTTCTTTTAATAACTTTGGATGTATCCCATCAGGGCCCATCGACTTATTTGTCTTTACTTTAGGCAGCTGAAGTAAAACCTCTTCCTCTGTAAACTTACATGCATCGAAAGTCTCATTAGTCTTTTTCCCTAAATGAGGTCCCTTGCCCTCATTTTCATTTGATAGCCTGTTATTTATCAATAAATAAACCAACTTTATTAAAATAAACTCTCACATTTATAGGGTTATGATCCATTTATGGCCCATGGATCCCCCTTCACCAGACACATTAATTATAAATAATGTTGGCAAAAGAATAAAGCAAAGTAAGACATTCTGGGGCTGAGCCTTTGCTAGTACAGTTCAAATAGAACTGAAGTATTTAAGACTACATGTTTTACAGACACAGTATATTATACCCCTCCAACCCATATGTTTTGCTCATTTCAGCTCATTTTAGAATTTTACTATATATTGCACTTTGACAATTTATCCCAATTAGTTCCTGTTTGACACAATGCATTCCTCCAGTAGCTAGTTTAATCTATTATTCATCATTGAACTGCTTTCTATTTATGACCTCCTTTACACCACTACTAATTGCTTTTTGTTGTATGTATGTGTTGCTCTGAATTGCTTATGGTGAAATAGATCTAGAGACATAATGCCAAACTTTTCATTTGCTACCTCATTAACGTAAGTTATTGCATAGATAACTGAAATCTAGACTGATGGCATATAAGAACTGCTTTGTATGACTAGCCTATCAAACCCATCTTGTCAAACTAACTTAATTACATTCTATGAAGAAGTGAGTAAAAAATATAGATATGGGTGCTGCAGTGGATGTGATATATTTAGACTTTGCTAAGGTTACTGTACAAATTGACTGAAATAGGCTTTGGGACAAATTTTAGTGTGTGGATTGGCAATTGGGTTGAAAGATAGAATGCAAAGGGTGGTGGTAAATAGGAAGTTCTCAAATTGGACAGATGTGATAAGTGGAGTACCTCAGGGATCTGTTCTGGGTTCTCTTCTTTTTAATTTGATTATTAATGATGTCCCAGTGGGCATAAAGAGCCATGTCTTAGTGTTTGTCGATGACACAGAACAAAAAAAAAAAGACATTATGGAACTAGAGGAAGTGCAGAAGAGGGCTACACAATTAATAAGGGGAATGGGAAGTTTTATTATGAAATGGTGTCCCGCTCATTAACAGCACAGTAAAAATGACAAGGTCACCCACCCAAGACTTTACGACATTGGAAGGGTTCTTTCTTTTACTATAAAACGACAATAAAGGTATGGAATTCACTGCCTGAAGAAGTGGTGCTATCAAATATGTTAGATGCCTTTAAAAGGGGCCTGGATGCTTTTTTTTAATGAGCCAGAACATAGGCTATATATGTTAATATGTGAATTAATATTTATTTAGTGCTTGTTGATCCAAGGAGAAATCTTTTATTGTATCCCTTGTGGAGTCCTAATATGGATAAAGATTCACTTCTTAAACAAGGGACACACAAATATAATTATGCCATATCAACCTTTATTTGTCCAATATTCAATAACCATATGTGAAAATGATCAATTTAACCCCTTAACGCATGTGGACGTATATATACGTCCTGAAAAGCATGGTCCTTAAGGACCATGAGGACGTATATATACGTCCTCCGTTTTCATGTAGTGTTGCGCTCATTAGCGCAACACTACATGCCTGCAGCTACTCTCAGAGGCTGCTTCGGATCCGAAGCAGCCTCTGAGAGGGCTTTCAGCCCCCCCTCGACCCCCCCGCGCGCATACGATCACAGCGAATGTGATTGTATGCGCGCAAACACACATAGGCAGTGAAAGCTCACTATCTATCGAGGCATCATGCAACACAATCTGTGCCCTCCTGGGCACCGCGATCACCCGGTGATCGCGGGTGTGTTCTGTATCGGAGGAGTATGCTCCTCCGATACAGCATGCCCAGAGGAGAGCGACGGAAGAGAGAAAAAAAAAATCTCTTCCGTCGCTCTGAAACCGCTACTTGACTGCCCCTACAGGCAGTTAGGCGGTATTACAGTTAAAAATAGAAAATTAATTAAATAAATAAATTAAATAAATAAATAAATGGAAAAAGCTAACCCTTGATCTACTGAACCTAGATCTAGGGTTAGGGTCCAAATAGGGTAATAATTAGGGTTAAATGGGGGTTCGGATGATTACAAGGGTTAGATTAAGGGGTGGGGTCAATTTAGGGTTAGATCAAATTTAGAGTTGGGGTAAATTTAGGGTTCGGGTTAAAAAAATCACTGTAGAAGAAAATGGTTAGAAAACAAAAAAAAACACTAATATTGTTTATTGCCCTATTACGTGAAATAAAACATAGACAAACAAGGAAACATTGATATTACTAAACTCAGGACAAATAGTAGAAATATATAGATGGGGTCTTTTTTACCATTTGTAATTGTATAAAAAAAAAATCAGGTCAAAGTTGGAAAAAGTGTTTTTTATGGCATATTTTCATCATATTTTCTATTTTTTTAATAGTAAATGATATCATATGATGAAAATAATAGTATCAAATGAAAGCCCTATCTGTCCTTTAAAAAATGATATATAATTTGTGTGGGTGGACTGAACACAAAGAAAGAAATTCACAGTTCAGTAAACGTATGACAAAAATAATGGAATTCTGGTCTTCAAGGCACGTCAAATGCAACATAGCACTCGGTCACTAAGGGGTTAAAACCTGGTGCCATCTCCTTGAGTTGTAATTATGGTTCTCATGTCCACTACCGTTCAAAAGTTTGGGGTCACTTAGAAATTCTCTTGTTTTCAATGAAAACATATATCAAATGAGTTGCAAAATATACAGGAAATATAGTCTAGATGTTGAAATGTTAGAAATAATGATTTACTTTTATTGGTTCTTTCTTGTAGACGTTAATGCTGTAAATATCTTTTGTAGCTGGAAATGGCTGATTTGTAATGGTACATGTGAAAATTAACTCTGATTCTTCATGATATCAATCTATATTTACTACTCTCTATATATATATATATATACACACACACACACACACACACACTGATCAGTCATAACATTATGACCACTGACAAGTTGTCCATTGGGTCCTGCCATTCATGTGGATGATACTTTGACACGTATTACCTACCTAAGCATTGTTGCAGAGCATGAACACTTCATGGAAACAGTATTCCCTGATGGGATTGGCCTCTTTTAGCAAAATAATGCGCCCTGCTACAAAGCAAAAATGGTTCAGGATTGGTTTAAGAGTCACAAAGAGTACATGGTGTTGACTTGTCCTCCAAATTCGCCAGATCTCAATCCAATGGAGAATCTATGGAATCTGCAGGAAAAACAAGTCCAATCCATGGAGGTTCCACCTCGCAAGCTACAGGACTTATAAGATCTGCTGCTAATGTCTTGGTGCCAGATATCTCAGCACACCTTCAAATCTAGTGGAGTCTATGCCTCAATGGGTCAGTGCGGTTTTGGTGCCAAAAGGGGATCTACACAATATTAGGCAGTTGGTCATAATGTTATGACTGATCGGTGTATTAACATATATGTACTGAAAAACAGGAGCACTCACGGGTCTTGTAACATACAAATTTATTTTATCTGGTCATTAGAAGACCCTGGGCAACTTTTCTGGATTGGAGATGAAGAGCATCTTTTCCCGTCTTTGATTTGTTATAGTGTACAGCGGAAAACTATTGTGCTGATTAAACAACCAATAAAACTGGCCATTATTTCTAACCTTGTCAATATCGTAGTTGTATTTCCTAAACAAGTACATTTTTATGTGACCCCAAACATTTGAATTGTAGTGTATCTGTCGATCTTTGTTCTGTTCCCTTGCATCAGTTTCTGCTCTTTAGTAATGATATTTAAGAGTTTATGTTTTGGATAGTTTTTCAGGCTCTCAGTATTTTGATAGAGTTGAGGTCTAAACCTTTACTACATCCTAGAGAGGACTTTTTCCCAGTATCTTCACCAGACTTGGTATAGTGAGGGAACCTCTTGTGGTTTATCTTCATCTTGCACGCAGGTGGCTTCGCTTTTTTGATTTTGAACAGTGCTCCTCAGTAATGAGAATGCGATATTAAAACATGTACATATGTAGACTATAGAGCAATATATTAGACAAGACTGAAACCCTTACTGATGGTTTTAAAGCTTTAACTAGAAATTATGAGCAACTATAACTGAATTGCTTGAGGTCCTCAGAAATGTATTTTCTTCACGGTAGGGTATGCTTCAAAACAAGCATATTGTAAGGCCAAAAACCCTTTAGTTCTTTTTGTAAGGTCAAACTTAATCCTGTAGGTGCATTATAAATATTAATTTTAGCTGGACTTATGGAACCTGGGGTTCTTTTACTGGTGCATATGGAAGTAGCACATGGTGCAAATATAGAAATTCCAAAATGAGCACTGGAGTTCCTACTCATTTTCCTCACCACACTTTGCCTTTAATCCCGTAAGATCTACAATAGTTCTTCCTTTCTTAGAACATAGGTCACTCTTGCACTTTAATACCTCTATGAATTTAAAGGTTACCGTCATCTCGATCTCATTTTCTTTCACAATGATTTCTAGTATTTTCTGTAATGTCACAGTCACCAGGACCTGCCCACACCTTCCCTCGGTTTTGCTGATCCTGCTATACAGTTGGAACGCAAACAGAAGGTCTCCAAAATGCTTCTTTGCTACACTAGAAAAAGAACTTCCCATCCATAACTGCACAGAAGCCCTTAAGGGACCTTATCACCTAAACATTGTTTTTACTTCTAATGTAAAAGTATAAATGAAGCTTGAAAATGATCTATACAAGCAAATGCCTAAATTAGAAGAAAAATGTGTCTGTGGAGTCTCTGGTTTATGACATCACATGTGGCTTTAAATGAAAATTACACATTTCCCATTGAATGCCACAGGAGAATATGCAGACACATTTAAAACACATTTTTCTCCTAATTTAGGCATTTACTTTTGGCCAACACAATGTATAGATCAATTGCAATCATTTGTTATACTCTATGTTCACAGTAAAACAATGTTTAGGTAATACAGTCCCTTTAATAAATGGCTATGTAGCAACTGTGTGTATTGTGTTTAACAATAATCCTTGCCCCTTAGTGTATTTCTTATTTAGGAAAATCTTCCTCTCACAGTTGTAAAATGACGAGGACTGTTTGACTAATGCTATGGATTCATTGATTCTTGATTTGTGCTGTAATCAATGTGACATCTAATGCATAGAATAGATTTGTGGTTTTCTCTTTCTCTCCAGTGTGTTGCTTATGTCCATAATTTGCTTAACATCAAAATAGACATGTCTATCTTAATACCAATAGCAAACAGAATTACATAGAGAAAAAAATGTATATAACTTTTGTAATTACTTATCAACTAAACTTAGTTTTCTGATTTTTATTTGTTTAAATCCTTCCAATGAAAAAACTATATGTAATTCTTTTAGGTATAAATTCCATCTGAATCCTTCTGATAGTCAAGTTGCTGCTAAGAGCACATGCGAGTGCGGTGATATCACTACACTTTTCTAGACAGAGAGAAGTGCTCATGCCTATGTACAGAACTTTGGTGTATCCTCACTTGGAGGATTGTACACCGTGCTGGAGAAGGTATCTCCAGTATATTAATACTTTGAAGAGAGTTCAGAGAAGGGCTACTAAACTGGTTAATGGATTGCAGGATCCTTTACATGTATAGATTAGAAGGAAGACAAGACGGAGGTGATATGATAGAAACCTTAAAATACCTTAAGGGAATCCACACGATAAAGGAGGAGAGATTATTGAAAAAAAGAAACTATTACCACCTAGTCTTAAATTAGAAGGATAAGGTTTTAAAAGTAACATCGGGAGAGGATAGTGGAGGAAATCTTGGCTTTTGTTGATAGAATATTGCCCACCCTCTCAAGAAAAGTCACGATTTCCTCGATCTTTTGTTGGGCCTTTATTCTAATGGCAATATCCGAGTACAGTAATGGAATTTCCTGGTGTGTTAATATTTTCACATTTGAAATACTCCAATTAAACATAATGAGAGCGGTGAATCACAGTAGGGTCAACCATGCTAAGGTTCTCTAGTTTTCACACAAACCTGATCGAGCCTGTAGCTCTGAATGAGGTCATCTGGTCCAGTACTGTAACGCACCAAAGAAATAGGGTGTATGATGGTACGTACTTCCATAACACTCACAAACACATACATGAATGGCGTAATAAGACCCATTTCTCATTCAAAAGACAAAAATTCAAAATACCAAATTGACAATGGAATTAACTTTATTCTAACTGCAGATTTAAGGTATACAACCGAACATTGCTATTTTTTTTTATTTTTTTATGAGACTTATAAATAAAAATACAAAAAATGTTCACTACAAAAAAATTTATTTTACTGTTAGTAGGATGTAAAAAATATTTTCTTTGCTATACAAGGCACAAACTTCACTTAGTGACAATGTAGAGAGAAAAAAAATCCTGCAGCATTTTATTCAAATTTTTTTTCTCCGGCAAAGGGAAAAAACATAAACAAAAAAAAAAAACAAAAAAACACAACAAAATTAAAATTGACAAGAAAAAGGTAGCATGAGAAACACGGTAGTTACAAAGAACTGTTTTTCTACACAGAGTGGATAGAGAAAGTGGCATTGAATGGCAAAGAGAGTAACAAATGTAGCCATGCCCTCTTGAGATTACTGCATCTGTTCCAGGACAGAAAAATAAAGGTAGCTCTCTTGCAAATAGGTTGGTTAACAAAAGTAAAGCAGAATTTAAATCAGTGGCTCATTAAGGAACTTTTTATTTTTATTTTTTTAATAACTGGAATAGGGTTTATTTTTCTTATTAAACCATCTGGTGTCAAATTTGTTTTTAAATTTAGTTTATTACTTCACACATACATAGATTTAAAACTACTAACCATGAAAAGGGAGCAAATTTTGTTTTACAATTTTAAATATATATATTTACAACTAAAAAATAGTTGTGTGTGCCCAGAATATAATTCTACCAAATGTTAATTTCAATAATGTTTGACACAAGAATTAAGAAATACCTTCCCTAACGAACTCCATCACCTAAATATTGTTGTGCATGTATGTAAATATTGTTGCTTATTTATGCAAATTATAGATTTCCCATTGGAAGTACCTTTACCTATCAAATCTCAAAGTGATGTCATAGACAGGAGACATGGGCAACTACATGTCCTGGATTGCCCAGGACAGTACCGCAATGAGACTATGTCCCAGGACCCAGGAAGCCTCATTCTAGGATAATGCAGATAATAAAAGGGATGAACTTAACAAAATATAATATTTAATTTCAAAACTGCCATAGTGTGGAAGAGTAAATCGCTTGAACAGGTATTTTAATAGTAACAAATCACCAACAAGCCCATATGTAAACAAGGAAATAAACATATTAGTAACTTAAAAGAGCCACTGCTTTAAAACAAGTAGGGACATATATATATATATATATATATATATATATATCAGAAAAAAAAAGGAAAGGAAAAAATAAAGTATTTTAGGCAACGTAACCAGTGGGCACCCTTTAAACGCAGGTAGAGGGTGCTGAGGTAGACTTAACAATTAACCATTTTTTTTGCCATAGACCCTGGCAATATGCTGCCAGTCCACTGGCAAAAGAGAGGTTAACATCCATTCATAAAACACTATATTACTTTTTATTATTTTTTACCATATTACACGTCTTAATTTTTTAAATTTTATTTATTTAACGACGTTTGCAACTGGCACTTGTGCTGTAACGACATTGAGGCTAGAAGAAATAGCTTGGTGGGTAAGGGGAAACAAAACAAAAAAAAAAAAAGAAAGAAAATGCAATAAACAAAAATTCTAAAAGGGTTGGTAAAGTAATTAGCAATGTAATATGCTAGGTCCCTCAGGGCAGTTGGTCCGTAATGCTACAATATTTGCACACATATATATGGACAGAATATTATGCTGTTTAACCAGGTGTCTTACAGAGCACATGCATAACACTACATGAGAAGTACAACGAGGACTATGGAACAGACTGACTGCTTGGGATTTCACCCAGGGATGGCTTTACGGATGAGGAGACTTCAATCAACGAGAAGACTTTCAAATTTGAATGATGGGTTGCACGTAAGAGACAGTGTTCCATCTGCCCAATTGTAAGCGTAAATTTAAGTAACTTAAACATTCATTTTGCAATACATTTTGCTATTTCATCGGCATTTAGTCACGTCAGGTCACTAGCTTGTGGTCAAGTAAAATATTTATTATTTCCTTTTCTGAAAATGGAATAACACTCTCATAAACCTTTTTCATAAACAAAAACACCTTAGGTTGCTGGCAAAGGATTATGGGAATTCTATCCCAGTAACAGAAAGTCTATAATGAACCACCACATAAGTAAAGCACAAATAAAATGAATATCTAAATTAGCAAACAGGTTTTGCAGCTTTAAAATTTTGAAAGGGAATAACTACATTCCCTTTCAAAATATTTTGTTTCCAGCATTTTTACTTGTTTTTTGTTGGCTACTCTTTACTTGTTTGCTGGTGTCGTAATGTAAGACTTCCGACTGGCTTTCCCATTGTGCTGTGGACACAACAAAAAAGGCCCCACACCAGTAATACAAGGTTCAGGAATACTGCACATTGACTCAGCGAGAAATTACAGGTTATCTGCAATATCTATAGAAGTATAAAGGATTGAAGGGGCGCTATCAAGCATCTAGAAACGCATGTTGTCCCTATAACAGTGTATGGGGAATCTTGTAAAATCATAGCTATTCTTTTTATAAGTCTTCTAAGACCCAGCAGGTCCAGTTGTCATACCTGGTAGCAATGGCAGGACACTCCTGATTGGTTGGAGCCAGAAGGAGAAGGACTGGACCTGGAGACCCACCTATTAGCCGTTAGCCCCAAACCAAAAGTGGTGGGTTATGGATAACAAGAAATTTGTGGGAAAGCCTCTACAATAGAGCAATCATCAGGAACATTCCACTGGTCTCCATTGTGAAGCTTCGACTATTAGAACTTTGCCCACAAAATTGTCCGCTTCGCATACCACATTTTGGTAGCTGCTAATTTATTTTAAAATAAAATGTATCCTAAAAGTATACTCTTAAACCAAGACTTCATTTTGTATAATAAATCCAGTTTACAGATTTGGGTTTGCAGCTATGTAAAGAGACCAGAATTAAGGAAAGTAAACCTTGATTGCATGACACCAAGCCTATCAGAACTCCAGTCGCATAGCCATCCCTGATTTCATATCCAAAGCACGCTGCTCTATTACAAATCGCAACAATTGTGAAAAACTGCAGCAGTATTTTATACATACTTTTTGTAGGTGGACACTGTTTTCCTGCATTTTTTTTTTCAGTTTTTTTTTCCATTTTTATTTAAAAAAAAAAAAAAAAAAAGAAGTTCAGGCACAGAGAATAAAGAAGCCTTTTCTCCAACAGTTTAGAGCAGGCATGGCACAGGAATTAGGGTTTTGCAGTTCAGTTTGGGACTAAAAGCAGAGTTCTTTCATTTCTTAAATGTAAAATGTTTTTAATGCAAAACAATAAAATTATTTTGTAAGAACTTGTAGGAGTTGTTATTCTTCAGTTAAACTTTCCATAGGATTACAGCTTTTTTGTAAGGGTTCTTAGATTATATCCATGTGTGTTAAGTCAAACATTTGGAGGCAGGACATTGAGATTAAAGGAATGTGTAAAACATTAAGGGGATTATTCACTGAATAGTGAATGGACAACAAAGTTGCAGAACTTGGGCCCAAACTTTTTCCTCTATCGCTGGCTTTTAAACTAAGTTTTGCAACTTGGGAATTGGTGAGTGAATAAACACCTGGGGTAATATACCATATCTTCACTTTTGCGACAGTATTGATTTGTGCCAACAGTTATCTTCTAAGATGGCGGCCATTTTAGAACACAAAAATGTCAACGAAATGGAGTAAGATAATATCACAAGCACTTATCTAAAAGTAGAAAGTAATAATATGAAACTTTCTGTTCATTGTTATGATCAGGCTCTGCACCAAACGGTTTGCAATGGTGTTATTCCTATGCCAGCCAGAAGCAGTCTCTGTTTATGCACATAATACTGTATTATTTTCATGACAAATTCACACGCAGGGTACAGAGTTACCATACGTGTATACACGCACACACATACAGAGTCCTGTTCACATTACAAAAAAAAATATATATATATAGGCCAAACTGACAAAAAGACTAACAAATATTACAAAAATATCACAACTTTTGCGAATATCAGCTTACCTCCCCCTCAAATAGTTTGTCATTTCTTATTAATGTGAGGTGGAGAGGAAATCAGAGAGACCTCTTGGGGAGAGGGATACATTTTTTTTTATTCCCATTCATTTCATGGGAAAACTTGAACCCCTTTCTTCTGATGTCTTATTTCTCACAATTAACGTGCTATTTTTTCTGTGAATTTAGGCTGGCATAATGCACACATACTGCACTGCTAAAAATGGATAGTTCATGTTTTTATCAGGAGAATACTTTGATCAATTTCACATTATGAAGAAAAAAGAAAAAAGAAAAAACAAAAGAAACAAAAAGAGAAAGAACACCCTAACTTTATATTCACAAGTTCAAGTTTAAACAACATTTCCTTCACTCACCCGCCACATACCCTCAGCTATGATAAAAAAAAAAAAGTTTATGTTGGGTAGCCATTTTCCCGCCTAATTCTTCTCAGTTTGATTTAACCAGTGATCAAAATGGCTTTCTACACCACAGGCCTGCAAAGCAGACAAGCAAGTTATAAAATAAGGTAAAACATTTTCCCCCATCAAGCTACCTACAAATTAACCCTCTAATCCTCTTAAATTCCAATATAAATGCAGCTTAATTACAAAACATAGCAGGTAAAATATGAGATGAACATTTCATTAAGCGTAATATAAGATTAACGCAGAACCGTGTTTAAAAAAAAAAAAAAAAAAAATTAAAAAGAACATAATTCAACCATCTGCCTCTAACGGGGCCTCAAAAACATTTCTTTGCAATATGTTGTAGGACCCTATGGCAACAAATGGGTTAAGAGGTAGCTTTTATGAACATGAACAAAAATAAAACGCCCCAGCATAATGCATAAGGGCAATGTCAACTCAAAACTGAATACCATGTTTGGTACATAAAATATATACAAAATCAAAACACAATCATTTATATATAGAGACACATACGGTCTAACCTTGCCCATTCTCTATTTGGCACATTCTTTCTCCAACAATGTGTCTCAAAAGGAAAAAAAAAAAAAAAAAAAAAAAGGGCATTTTTATTAGGCAGCAGCAAATATGCTTATGAGGTTGCTCCAAAAAAAAAAAAAAAAAATTCAAGTACAATGTGCTAAACATAACAAAATGAACAATAAAAAAAACATATACAAAGAAGCAGCCCCCTATTATTTTCTTGTCCTCCGTGAAAACATTTTTGAATCACAAAGGGATGCTGGGTTTTATTATTATATTTGCAGAGAAATGAGATGTAAGCAAATTGACCAAACACATCCATGTTTAACAGTAGCTTAAACTTCTGCAATCTATAGCTATATTCAATTAGGCAAAACACCAACACCTTATTTTTCATGCTTTTTGCACTGCTGGTGTTGCCTATATAAAATGACATACTTTTGTTCCCTAATTAGAACTGTCCTTTTATGGCCTAATAAGGCCTACTGTCTGCAGTTTTAGATTTGCGAATTGTGTTTAACTTTACGAATGCAAGTTTTTAAAAAAATATTTTTGCAAAGTGCTCAGCTTCAGAATCTTCTGAACTAGCAGTCCATTACACTTCCATGACGTTCGTCTGGAGAAACAACGAAGATTAACAATGGATTTAATGAAACTAAACCCTAAATTTCCAGGTACGAAGTTTCAAACCTCTTCAGTGCTACAAAGCTACGGCTTACGACAAAGCAATTTTAATGCCAGATTGCAGGGCCGTTATCGTTCTGTTTTAGAAAATACATGTTTATGACCTCATCAAGTTTGGCCATGTTTTTCTAATTAATGGGACTACAAATGACCACACTATTGAACCTGATGTACTAGATTCAATGGCTTAAAGTTATACATTTGTACAATAATTGGGAATTTGAAATGTCAGTACAAAGACTACAGGATACAATAATGTTATGTATAACTATAATTAGAGGGTTTTTTAATGGCGATACTCTTCCATAACAAAAAGTGTTTGTTTTTTTCAAGCAAAACTGAGGGCATCATCAGTATCCAGAAGACTACTGGTAAGTACAGTCCTGTGAGTCTCACATGATTACTCATTTTCTTTAGTAAATGGTAATCCAAACAGTCAACTTTTAAGGACATTCAAACGTAATTAGATTTGTTAACCACTATGGTATGGACTATGTAAAGTTGATTTTATTCTCCCATGGTCACACCAGTGACTGTTTTAAACATTTCTCAAGGAGCAGGTGACCTGGTATAATTTCTTTAGTTCTCATCTGGAGAACCTCAAAATAGGCTGTAAAATAGTCTCTGTTATTGAGCTCCATTGGTAAGCCATAACCTATGAATTTACCACAATAAAGGCCAGACATCGTGGATGTGTTTGATTTGTTTGCTCTTCAGTGGGTGGATCTAGATTTTCTATATTGCTTGGCCTTTTCGAAACATAACCTTTACCCATTAACTCCCCTCCGCCATCTTGGCTCATCAATTACACATAACACAAGTATAGATAGGTCTTCTCAATTCTCCAGTCAGCAGGGATGTCTTCAGGCTTGTGACTTTTCATGTGCTTCTGCATGGCCGATAGGCTGGGGCAGTACTCCAGGCAGATGGTACACTGATATGGTGAGGCCCCATTGTGGGTTCGGAGATGCTTAATCATGGCAGAGTAATCTCGGGAGCGCTGGTGGCAAAGTTTGCACTCAAAAGGCTTCTCGCCTGAAATAAAAAAGCCAGATGAAAGTTGAGTATGTCCATGACATAACCATGGACACAAAATAAACCATAATTCAACTTTTACAAATAAAAAAAAAATTCTGTTTCCAGTGAAATATGGGTTAGGTTTGCTGAGAATTAAAGTAGCAGCAAAAAGTTTTTTTTTAAAAACTTTTGCTTTACCACCAGAAACCTAGTGCCACCTGTACGAAGAACACCCAATATATATCTGGAGAGAGAGAGACAAAGTGGAGGGTAAACTCACATGCCTCTTTAAAGACATGTAGTGTTCACTTTGCACAGGCAGCATCAAGTTTTTAAACGTTTGCTTATATTGGTGACCCACACAACCAGTGGTCACCCACATGTATGTCGGATTTACGTTAAACAGTTAGCACCAGTGTCACAAAGTGAATCATAACAGTCTCAGTGACTTTGGTTATTGGAGAGCCTTGAAGGCCAAACACCTCCCAGTGGACCATGAACCCCATCTTTGGATGTGCTATGTTTGGGGGTGCATACTATGGGGGAATCAGTGACACCCTGCTTCAATGCAGCTGGACTTCAACACAGGCTCACTCAGGATGTCAGCCAGGATGTATACTTATCCAATAAATAAGTTAGTAATTAGTTTCCACTCTGCCTGCCCCCCAGTTGATGTCATATTTGTATATAAGTCTGTACTGTTTGACAAATAAATGTTGTTCATTCTTGCTGTACATAACTGCTAGTGGTCCTGTCTGCTATTTGGGTACAAGGTTCCAGGGAAGACTTGCTGGGTGGATGCCGAGCTTTAACCGGGGGGGCTAAGGAAGTGATTTCACCCAACGGACAGAGGGGCTACCGGCCTTGGGTAGTTGCTCCATTACAACCAGGTTTTTAACTTTTGTTTTAAAATCGGTGAACAAAAAAAAAAAACCTGTGAGTACCACTTCAATAGCCAGCAAACTTGATTCCCAATCGCTGGCGTGCTGACATTGTCAGAGTGGGCTCGACACTCGCATCTGATCAAGGACTTTTTGATCTGGCCTATTGGTGCAGAGAGAGACCCTTATTTGTAAATGCTACCAATAGAGTGGATCTAGTTAAGACCATCGTTGATAGTCTCAGCCTTCAGGCTTTGCAGGGGATGACTTCTGGTCAGAGGATAGACGTAAAAAGTATGTTCCAGTTTGTCATCTTACTAGGACCATTGTGCTTCTATAGTTGAAGCATAGGTAACAATGTTTGTGGTTCTTTATCTTTACTTGTAGGGAAGCAGGAAGATTGTCAAATGCTATACATTGTTTTTTCGTCTTAGCCCAAAGTATATTTAAGACCCTACTGGTGTTACCTGTGTGAACACGATAATGTGTTTCCAGCTGGTGTTTGAGGCTGAATTTCTTCCCGCAGCCATTACACTCATAGGGCTTCTCTCCTGTGTGGATGCGCTTGTGGCCTTTTAGAGTACTCTCGTCCCGGAAACAGCTGCCACAGAATTCACACTCATATGGATGGTCACCTACAGAACAAAAAGCAAATCTAATTAAATCGAACAGGGAAACATTAAAAAAAATGCATATAAGCAACAGTAAAGTGGAAAAATATCAATTTTTATTGCAAATTAATGAGCGTTCCCTCTTAACGAACATCAGGGCATTAAATGGGTGAAATCTATACTGGTTTAGCAAATGTTTCTGGTCAGTCCAAGCTAGTGGCAGAACTGGGCCCTGTAGCAGAAACTTTCTGCGCCTCCTTTAGATAAATCTTTTTCTCCAATTTTAGTTTTTTTTTTCTAGTTTTTTCTCTTAAATGTTACAATAAGAATATGATTGACTAGTGGAAGAGGAAAACTTGATTAGCCGAAAAAAATGGTAAATTCAATCAGCTGAAGCAAAATGGCTAACTGTGATAGGAATACTTGACGGAATGCTGGTCTTGAGCCCCGTGAAGGGACAGGCCTGGCTGCATTGGATCTGCAGCGCACTCTTTCTGTCCCTGGTCCGTCAAAGCACTGCCAGGCAAGCAAAATAGATAGTACCAGCAGCAGTAAAAAAATTGGCATAACTTTTGTAAATACTTCACAAAAATATTGCCTCCACCTCACTTTATGACCACAGTTAAAATACTGTAACCATACCCCAACAAAGTTTTTGCTTTTACATTTGTATACCAGGTGTAACCTGGATTGACCAATATACCAACAGGTTTTAATGCATTGTCTCTGTTTTTAACATGATAGAGCCCAGCGGCAAATGAACAGGACGGACACAAATAATGATTTACAGGGCCGAAGTTAAGTTCAATTATCCCCAATGTAAGCTGACAATTAATCTTAATGATGTGCCCATAAGTACTGATTGGTAAGGACTGCAAATTGACCAGTTGTAATTTAGTATCATATGTTAATATATTTTAAGTTATTAAAAAACTGAAACAGCTCATATTTTTTAAAAAGGTAATTGACAACATAACCAGTACAAGGCAGAATCTGGATTAGACTTTATAGCATTAAAATGAACATTACTCAGTCTGCTGGAGACAGTCAACATTAAAGCCTCTAATACTGTATGTAACTGCAGCCAATGTTCTATTAGTAAATCTACATACACACACAGACACACGCGACAGAACACTGCAAAGACAAACGTGGCATTCGCTCACATTAAGGTAAACATGTATGCAAATACACACACCATGTGCACAAACCCATTTAAGTGGCACACATCCTTGAAGCCAGCCAAGTCTAAAGACGGAAATTATAATAAAGAGGGTGACAGGCCCGTGGCTCCTTATTTATGTCAGAAGGCAGAGCAAGGACAATAAAACCAGATTGATCACCGCAGCCCCATCTCATGAATATTTAAAATATTACTGATTCCACTTGTCACTGTAATTGCAATTTTCTGCGAGCTGTGGATCGGAGGCCCGTACGTTTACGGCGGGGGAATGGGGGCGCCTGTGTTTTTCCTTGGCCGGCCTGCCAAGCGTGTAATGTTCTCTCCGCTTCATACATTTTCCCCAACTCCCGGAGACTTTAAGTCATCCGCAATGACCTACGTTTTTTCATTATCCTGATGTCAGGCCGCGGCTGTGCCTCTGCATAAATTGTCCTTTTAGTTGCATGTGTTCAACCTACTTGTATTCTTTTATTACGCTCTTTATTTCCAGCTGCAAACTATAAACACTTGATTAAAAAAAATAAAATGCACAGATACCTTCCAATTTTACTGTAACCAAGTGTAGGACAGGGTTGACTGAGACAAATAATCAGCCCTCTTATTCCTTCTAAAAAAAACCGCAATCTTCCAGAGATCAAATGCAGGATATAATAGGAGCAATGCATTGCAGGTTTGTGACTTGATATAAAGGGTTAAATCAAAAATATTTTTCATCTTTAACTTTCTCCTTGAGATCCTTCTTCATCAACTCTTTTCATGCCAGAGAGAACACTAAAAAAAATATATAATATTCTGCACAGTAATATATTTGAAATCTCCATAGACAGTTCAGTGGTCCCCAAATGAACCAGATCTAAAATGCAGTGTCTTTATGATGTAGGAGAAATGTACGCACGCCTATACTTAATCCTGGTTTGAACGGCCATTTTACTTGATACCCTGACTTTGTATACATCTAGGGGTTTGGGCATCAAGGATATGGTGGAAAACGATATGCTCCTTTGGAGTTCATGATGTATGATGATGATGATCGTGAGGGTGTTTTGCTTCAACTTGGATAAAAGCACTTGGTAAACTCAGATCTCTCTCAATTTGATTCGGGTGGACTTCACAGGTTCTCAATACATTCCAAATAAATGTTAACAGAACATCAAGGTTGAATACCCTGCTGCTTCAAGCTATGGAGTTGGTGCCAAGGTTCCATTAGCAAACCTTGGGGTTCACAAACAGCTTTGTTAACACTACATAACTCAAAACAATATGGATCCTTTCATTTGTGGATATTTTCAGTAAGTTCATTATTGCGACTCTAGCTGAACACAGGTGACTCAGTAGTGGTTAAGCAGGTTTGCTGTATCCTTTTATTATACCTTCTAAACCAAGAAACAATGGAGGTTATGTATGAAATGCTCCACACGCTAAAGTGTCAGAATGTTACAAAAAAAAAAATATATATATAAATCCTTTTTATACATCCCGACACTTTAGTGGGGTGAAGGTTCTGCTGTGGAGCTCTCTGTGACGTTAATCAGTCACTGAAAATCACATAGTAGGCGCCTGGCACATAGAGCGCCACAGAAATATGGTGGGATGGAACCAGCGCAGACATTTATCAGACTACTTTATAGGCATATGGAGATAGCTGGGCAAACTAGACTGATTCTTATCTGTGAACACATTCTACGTTTAGGTTCCTATAGGATTGTTTAAACATAGTTCACTTTGCGACGTGTCATCTTCTACAGCTTTTAATTACACTGCAGGGACATCCACGTTTTTTTGAAAATGAACACGGGGTTCACGAGTCTTATCCTTTCCATTACTACGGAGTCAGGTTTCAATACTTGTGCCCCGGTCAGCTTCTCCATTGAATCTCACACAAAATATATTTCCACTGTACAAAAAATATATATTGCCATCTTGGACAAAACATTATTAATGCAACTAACTATTAATAACTAATTAATAACCAACTATTAAATGGCAAATCAAATGTGTATATTCTGTGCAGGCAAACACAAATTATGTGTGTGTATTTGTATGTATGTAGTGTATAAACACACAAATAATCCAGTAGGTTGATTCCCTCATAAAGGGAATCAACACAGTAAAGGAAGAGAGTATATTCAAAAGAAGAAAAACTACCACAACTAGAGGACATAGTCTTAAATTAGAGGGGCAACGATTTAAAAGTAATATCAGGAAGTATTACTTTACTGAGAGGGTAGTGGATGTATGGAATAGCCTGCCAGCAGAAGTGGTAGAGGTAAAACACAGTCAAGGATTGTAAGCATGCGTGGGATAGACACAAGGCTATCCTAGCTATAAGACCGGGAACGGGAGACTAATAAAAGTACTAAAAAAAAATTGGGCAGACTACATGGACCGAATGGTTCTTATCTGCCGACACATTCTATGTTTCTAGGTGTATATAACATGAAAAACACACACATTCTAAATTTTTATGAAAGTTGTAAAGCATCTTTTTAGGCTCCAGAGGAAGGTTGTATAGTCACCCCCCCCCCCCCCCCCATGGTTATCTATAGCCTGGCACTAATCTGCCCTCCCTGCCTCCGTTGCACAGCTGAGTGTATGGTACATGAAAAGTCCTTCTAAATCAATGCCAGGAGGCTGACAGTGGATTTGCTATCAAACACAGCTGCTGATGTTAAGCACACAGACTGGGCACGCATGCTGAAGACACCTCCTGCATTATTAATGAAAGCACGCGCCGCTCTGCAGCACAAGACAAGGAGGGGAGGGGAAGGGTGGGGGATCAATTGTCTATCTATTACACCTTCTTACCCGTATCACCAGAGAAATGTCAGGTACTGGTTAGTGGGATGAAGGGGAAAAAAAAAAAGGAGTGGTACAAAGATACTGAAGTTTTAAAGGATTGCTTTAATATTAGTTATGTTTGGCATCTATTAGTTTATTATTGTGTTGACAGATATACATTCTATTACATAGCACAATACATTTTAATTTACAGAGGATTCTGGTATGTCAGCCTCAAATATTGTCTTCATCTCAGTTCAAGAAAGCTACAGTGCATTTTGTGTTACCAAATAAAAAAAAATACTCATTTATAGAACTTTTGAAATATATTTAATTTGCAATTTGTTTATTTTTATGAGAAAAGCCAAGATAACGAGCCTGGAATGGTAATAAGATTGCCATTTAAATACAATAATGTGTTATGTCCACAATACAGATGTATTATTTTTGGATCAGTGTTTCTTTACTCACCTCTATTTTATATAATTGTCCCCATTAATTATTTTTTTTCTTTCATACAACTAGATTTGCCTGCTTAACACACAGATTATTTCACTTCCCAGGCTCTCATTTACATTTTGTGTCTAATGCTCACTCCCTAGTATCTCAGAGTCTAGTCTACCAACACAAATGCAAATGTTCTCCCTCTACTTTCTAAATGCTAACTTTTGCCCCTCTGCAGTCCCTCTCCCCCCCCCCCCCCCCCCCCCTCCAGTCGGAGCTTTTAAACAGTACAGTTACAAAATTGGACACCCTGAAATAGATGTTAAACAAATCATACACACTGCAGTGGAAGTGCTGTATTTTCACAATTAAATTACCATAATATAAACTCTTAAATTAGGGATTCAGCCTATAATTGGAGTTTAAGCTACAGGTGTGTTCTCTCCCCAGTGCAGGTCTTTGAGCTTGACAGATGCAGACCTCAGTGAGAGCTGACTTGTGCTCCTCACACGCTTAGTGTTGATGATACTCTACATCATCACTAATGTCGTGAGGCAGCTCTGAAGGTCTGTGCTAGTCAAGCTGAAAGACCTGCATCGGCGATTGACACCCACAAAGGTATGAACATGCGAGAGGGGGGGGGGAAGACACAGACGTGTGGGATGGGGTGGGGGGAACAGACCCAGACATGTGGGATGGGGGGGGGGCGAGAGAGACCCAGACATGTGGGATGGGGGGGGGGGCGAGAGAGACCCAGACATGTGGGATGGGGGGGGGGGGCGAGAGAGACCCAGACATGTGGGATGGGGGGGGGGTCGAGAGACACCCAGACATGTGGGATGAAGGGGGGGGGGGTAGGGCGAGAGAGAGACCGAGACATGTGAGATGGGGGGCGAGAGAGACCCATACATGTGGCATGAAGGGGAGGGGGGGGGGAGCGAGAGAGACCCAGACATGTGGGATGGGGGAAGAGAGAGACCCAGACATGTGGGATGGGGGGGGGGGGGGGAAGACCCAGACATGAGGGATGGGGGGGGGGGGGAGACCCAGACATGGGGGAAATATAGTGATAGTGGCAGGTGCTGTTGGGTAATGTGACACACTGCCTCAATGCCCTCAAAACAGTTACTGCAGCTTTTTTTTTTTTTAAACCGCTTAGCTTCAAAAGGTCCAACACCCCTTTAATGTGTTTGGTTATCACAGCTGCTGCTCAAATAGTCCTCGTGGATGAATATATACATTCTAGCTATTCTATTAGACATGTAGATTTGCAGGAACAGGTTAAAAAAAATGACTTTTTCCTTAAAATGACATCCAATTATAGGGGTGTAGCTTCGGGACAATGCAGTAAAAAAAAAAACTGTTACTAATATGATTTGATATTACTGATTCAGTTTCAAAAAAGTTCCATGTTAGCAAGTCACCTCTTGTATATCTAGGATTATAGGTTCAGCTTACATGGCAATGAATGGAAGTAGTAAACCGTCCGTGCTATCCATGGTGCTGAACAAACTTGCTAGGTTTTTCTTACCTGTATGTGAACGAAGATGACGTTTAAGCGCTGTGTGGCTTGGAAAGGTCCTATTGCACTCACTGCAGATATAGCTTCTTACACCAGCATGTACCTCCATGTGTTGTTGAAGGGCAGTCTGGGTCTGGAAACGCTTCCCACAAAGAAGGCAAAACACAGCCATATCAGAACCTAGAACAAAAGCACATCAAGTTGTATATTAAAATAACTTGCACATAGCAGAATAGCATTCAAAGGATTTTGTGGACACCAAACAATAAAAAGAAGGAATCAAACATTTCCAACTTATAAAAAGACTGAAAAAAATAACAAGAACACAATAAAAATACTATTACATATTATAAAGAAATAATAACATTTTTATTATTATTATTATTATTATTATTTATTCCCTTCTTTTGGCTAAACCAAAAATTATGTAATATATAATTATATATTATAAATAAAATTAAGCTGTTAAAAGGAGATTTTCAAGGAGCAGCATCCTCAGCTTGGCAAGCACAGGATAACATGATACAACCACAGATTTTTGAGGATACACAATGATGTGATGTACATACTGAGTACAAGACAGGAGGCCCTACTTACTTTCTAAAATACGTTTTTGGGCTTCCTATTGCAGATATTTTCACAAACTTTTAATGGAGATCATGAAATATAGATATTAAAATGCTCTCCTATTATATGCAAGAGTGTACAACTACCAGTAGAGGAAGACATTTATGGGCTTACTTCTCAACATTTCAAATGGTCACTCAAAAGGGACACTTGCTTTAGGGTAGTGGATGAAGGTGTGGCTGGGGATGGGGTTTAACTGTAAAAGTTTCAAATGATCAGTTGATGGCTAATAGAAAATTAGAATAAGAATAAAGAATTTTTGAAAATATGAACTCATATACACCAGCAAGTCAGTGCTCGAGAAAAAGAGGAACATCAGAGTTCCAAAATGTCTAAAATAGAGACACTTGGGAGGTACATATGGGGTGCAACAGGAGGTGCACAGGTAAAAAAAAAAAAAAATAAAGATTGCAAGCTTAAATTGTTTTTACTGTGTTCCTATAACTGTTTTAGAGAGAATTTGTTTTAAAATTAGGGACTATTTTTCTTCCACAGGGAGGATTTCACTTTAAAGCATAATGGGCCAAATGTATCAAGGCACAACAGGTGCTATTAAAAAGAAAAGTGCTAAATTTGGAGCAAACCATAACTTTCCATTGGTTTCCATGGTTACTACTACTATTTTAGCACTTTTTTGTGAAATATCACCTATATTGTCTCGAAAAATATGGCTCAATATTGGGTAGAATCATAAGTTAATGGGGAGGAATAAAAATACAAATCCTGTGACCAGCAGCTAAGATGGCTGCTTTCACAGGCAAACACAGATTTTATGGAGTATAAAATGGAATACTTGGGTCCAGTGACAGGCTGACCAAATTTAAGCAAGGGTCCTAATATCCTTTGTAATGCCATAAAAAATAATGTTTAAAAATATCATGAAATGTATACATAGATCGCTAGATAGACAGACAGTCAGGCCGACAGACAGATGCACGTTTGAACACAGATTTTTTTTATAAACATCCTATGAATTAAAAATATACATCTACAGTTTCATGTCCCTCTGTTTTTATGGTTCTAGTCACTTCCCCATATTCGCTCAAAAAACACATTACAAAACCATTGATTTTTAAGCTGTACGCATTTTAAATTCAGATAAAGAATGGGCTTTCATTAAATTCGATGAAAGGAGAATAAAGCAAAACCTACTTAAAAGCATGGAATTCAGCCTGTACCTAAGTAAAAGGGATTTATTATTGAAAACATAATACATGGCACATTAAAAAGTGCTAAATAGCGAGGTAGTGAAAAAATACACAGCGCATAAATAACATTCTGAATTTGTCTGAGATGATCAGGCAAAAATAAAGCAATTATTTAGCCAAGTAAACACATTTTGCAGAAATGGATAATGTTGAAAAGTTCTTCTCCTGAGCAAGAGTATGTTAGGAGAAGAGGATGGAGAGAAGGAATGGGCGAGGAAGAAGTAGACAGACTTGGGTGCAGTGGTGACCCACAGTTTTTTTTTTTTTAATGGGGACCCACAGCACCTAACTAAGGGGGGTAAAGTTATGTATAAGGGACATATACTTGGCATAGGCAAAGAGCACCAGTGTACTTTTGCAAGGTATGTAAAGCAACATCCTGAAATTGTCCAACAAAGTCCATGAACAATGTTGGAGCCTACAACAGTTTTTTTGCTTACAGCTCCAAAAAAACCTAGAAACACCCCTGCCTTGGGTTTAAAAAAAATAAAAATAAAATACGGATAAATCTGATATATACAAAAAGGAATAATAATGGACTAAGGTGCTTCCAGCGAGATACAGTGATACAATTTGCTTGAATGAATTGCAAAGCAAATTCAAACTGATGATTGCAAACCTACATGTAAAACAATGATTAGGTGTATAACGTCTCTTTAAAATGTTATTCAGTTTTTCGATTAGCCCCATACTCTGTATGCATGTCATTGGACATGGTCTGAGTGGATAATTTATTTTCATCATGCTACTTCGAAATCATCATGGAGTGCGGTTTCTGGACTACAACACTCATGATACAGGATAACTAAGCCATATAACTGCTACATGATGCTGTAAGTGATTTGTGGCAAAATTCCAGAAAGCATAAAGGTGATAACTTGAGACCATCTAGCAGGGATGGTGAACCTGTGGCACCTCCGAGATGGCACTCCGCTTGTACCTACTGTATCACCATCAATTATGGAGGACCAAGTAACTGTTATGATAGAAGACTGACATTAGTGGATATTAGGCAGTTTAGTGCACAGTTTTTACTTGAATATATTAGTGCAAGAGAAATTATAGGAAGGGGAGCAGGAAGGTGGCTGGTATTGATGGGAAGAAAATAGCCTGAAATAAGATGGCATGTTGAGGCTTCATCTCATCTCTCTGTAAAGGATTGGATACTCAAGTTCAAAAAAATGTTCTCCATCTCTGCTACACAGTATCCTGAGATCTGCAAGAGATTAACACTCCAGAGAGTAACACTCCAGTTACAATGCTCTTTGCCACCCATCATGCAGTCTGTCAAAAGGCTTGCAAAGCATCATGGGTATCTTAGTTCAAAGCAGTTGAAGTTTGCTTTTTTCCTATAATATGCGAATTTAGGACAGTCATGGTTAACCTACAGATATTTCTGAACTGATTGTTAGTCAGCCGTCAGGTTATTAATATGGTAAATATCCAAACTAAAAGGGAAACTGGCAAAAACCATTATGGAAAATGGCAAATCACAAACTTCTAAAATAAGATTTTTTGTGATAACTCTTATTGTGCTAGCTGCCCCAAAAATTCAACAAAGGTCATCCATTAAAGAAACCAATTCAAAATTTAAATCAATTATAAACAAATAAAAAAAAAAAAAAGGGTTGTATTGTTATTACTCCCACCCCTCTTCCCTTACCTACTATGGTGCCTTTTTATCCAACAATGTGAAGGGAACTTAATTGCCCCTGTTGTATTCTAAACATATACTATATTCTGATGCAATTAATTGCAGCTCCCAAAACGATTTACAAGATAAAAATTACATTATCAGAGGGGGGTGTATGTTGACAATTAATGTTCGTCCTGAACTATTCAAGGAGAAATTATCTAGAATTGATGCTTTGTGGAATTAGCTATTCAGCTGGTGAGGTTTTTTTTTCTTCTTTTCTTTCAGAGCTTTTTAGAGAAAAAAAAACCCACAAAAATTTGTATTCAATAAATTAAAATAAACACACACACACATGGCTTATTCATGGAACTGACATTTTAATGGCTTTTTCTCTCTTTTAGAAGATGATTACAAATTAAGCAGCATTTAAAGACGTTTTACAGAGGATGCAAAAGGGAGGCCAGGAATAACAGACTGCTATTCATTTCCACGGTAACCAAAATAGTGTGTGCGCGCGAGAGAGGCCTATACTGTACTCTGAACAATAGGCCGCATGACCACAAGAAAGAAGGTCTGAGGAAGGAGAAATGTATACTATTCATTTTGTCGGACATCACACACACAAAAAGGAAAAAAAATTGAATTAGAATATAAAAAGACTTGCGGACAATGTAAATGGGACGACCTAGTGCAATATTGTTAAAGATTTAAAACCAAGAAAAGAATTCTGATTAGATTCCTCATATACACCACAAAATGATAAACGCTGTTTTTAGTGTCGTATAGAATAGATTATTTTTTTTTTTTTTTATTGCAAGCAAGTGCATGATTTTAGAGAGAAAAAAAAATGTGTTTTAAATGTATCTGAGGTCATGCTCATGACTTGTAACTTGATATGCAATTTACAGCATAAACAATGTTTAGGTGACAGAGGCCCTTTAATCTAACGTGTGCATGGAACAGCAGAAGATAACATCGCTTGCCGCTGTACTCCACCACTGCCTTTCATAACTTTGAGATGCAAAGACTAGATCTGGATTTTGATCTTTGTTTAAAATATCTGAGTAGGTGAGTGAGTGGATTTGGAAAATATGTCCTTAATGCGAGAGTGTGCACACACAAAGAAACGCCTTTTCTAATGAAGAGCAATTACTGGGAAGCAAGCAGAACATCTCTCTTGTGTGCCAACGCATTTGGAGATCTAGTCCATTAAGATCAGAAATTGTATTGTTCACCAAACAATTTCTGGAATGCATAGTAGTTGAAGATGTTTTAGCAGGGAGGAGCCGGCACAGTTCAATGCCAAAATTGCGGAGAGGCGTTATTTGAACCCACAGTAGAAAAATCAACAGCTTTCTTAACCGGTCAATTTCCCATCAATCCCAACGTCAAAGACAAGTTACTTTGAAACCAATGACGTTGAACCTGGCTGAACTTTTCAATATTCATTTTCAACTTGACGGTTGGTAAGATCGTACAATTACAGCAGACTCGAAGCTGCTAAATTTTGCTGGATAAATACACAACCTTGGCTACAAAAGTACTTTGACTGTCACAGAACAGATCACTAAAGTTTCTAACTTATGTGAGATGTTGGGATGTTAGCGTGTGTCTCGCTCTTGCGGAGCGGCATGCTACAGTGTATATATAGTCAGGCAGCCACAGACAGTATAGAAACACTGGGTATAATAGGAGTGTTTTAGGAATAGTAACCCATAGCAGTTGAAGTAAAAGGAAAAACAAAATCAACGTTTGACTATATAGTGTACAAGAATCTTATAGCAGTGGCTGAATATCATATAAAACATGGTTAACCGTCACTGCTGTAGAAATTGTTTTTTTAGAGCTGAGCTATAATTCCAAGAATCCTCAGCCATTCAAATTTCTGCCAAGATGCTGGATAAGAATATTAGACACAGTCTAGGTAGGTTAACCTTGGTGGTTCATGGCATGCCTCATCTACACACCAGTTGTGTTCTACACACCACTTTTTCGGATCAGCCCATTTGATGTGGTATGTACTGTGGTCTATGGATTATTGGTCGTTCTTAGAACTTTCAATAACAGGGTGGGCAAGTATCTGCTAGAGCAAATGACGCATACACTAGGTATAAAAAGGAAACCCCAAGGAAAAGTATTGAATGCAAAATTATGAGTTTAGGTACTGTTTTTGTCTATTGCAATTGGCACAGAGTATCCGGTTGTTTAGACATAGTTTGCTAATCACTAAACTACTGGAATCAGATACCAATGACATACAATTCAACCACTGTCCCAATGTCTAATTAAAGAATGGCAGCTATAACAAAAAATGATCCACCAAGGCCAGCCACAAAACCAAAGAGAGGGACACTACATAGGTGAATAAAATGTAGGTGAAAAGTACAAATAAAGAGCACGGATACTACTGGAGAAAAGCATTAGAGAGAAGACATAAGAATTTGGAGTAAGGTATCGGGATCAGAAAAAGAAAGGCTGAAATGGTTAAATAAGTAAATTTAAAAAAAAAAAAAAGCATTAATATTCTATTTCAACACTTTCATATCTTATGGAGTAATATAAATGATCTGCAAAAAAATTGCCACAAAAAAAAAAAGTTACCTCAAGGAGATTTTATTTTTTGTTACATTTTCCTTCTACTCCAAAACAGACAATAAAACCTGATCCACTAGAATAGTCTTGAAAGGCTACAAGGAAAAACACCTAAGCTTATTCATGTCTCTTTATTTTTCCAGCCGCACTACTGCGATGTGCTTGGGACGTGCTAGCCAGCTAGAAGTCTGTGGCGTGAAGTCAGAACGGGTAATTAGTAAACATGGCGTTTCTCTGCTAGCTCATTGGCATGCGAGCCGGACGGAGGGAGCCTCGTTTAAAATGCAGCCTGACGGAGCTTTGCGGGCTGCAAACCATTTGTTAGCTCCTATTGAAGAGGCTTCAGGGCCAGTGGCAATTAAACTGGAATTAGTGTTTGGAATGAGATACAGCAGATTCATACCAAGGAGGGGAGAGGGGATGGGTGGTAGTGTTAAGAGGGGGGGGGGGGAGGGGGCAGACTGACTTCTGCAGAGTACCTTTTCTTTTTTCAGCATCACTCGTTCTTCCCGCTCCTCCTGTTGTTAGATCTCTAACTAACGGTGTACACCAGGTGAATTAAAAAGCATTTTCACTGGGAGAAATGTATTTCAGGCTGCTCTGACAGGATTAAGGATTGACAAGCTTTATAAAATGAAGAACGAAATTAAAATAAATTATTTATAAAATATTACAGTATTTGCTCGAATATAAAATAAGTTTTTTCCAGAGCAAATGCTCTGAAAACTGCCCCTCGTCTTACAAATCGAGCACCGTCTTTTAAATCAGACCTCAAATAGAGGTCTGACTATAAGACTGGGATTCAGGTCCCCCACAGAGATGCCCAGCACGTCCGTCGGGACTTCTATGACAGAAGCCGGGAGGTCACCTGACCTTCTGGGGGTACATCATAGAAGACTGAAGTGTCGTGCAGCATCCACTGGCTGCCCCAACTAGCCACCAGAGATATATTGCCCGGCACTTCAGCAGCATTGCTGGGGGTGGAAGGGGGCAGCAGTATTGGGGGAGGTGGGAACAGCAGCATTGGTGGATGTGGGAGGGGGCAGCACCAGCTTTGATGGAGGTCGGAGGGGGCAGTAGCAGCATTGGTGGAGGTTGGAGGGGACAGCAGCAGCATTGGCCAAGTCTGGGTTGGGGCAGTATTGGCAAAGTCTGGGGGGCATTTGGCTGTGGGCATAGGCAAATTCTTGTGGCAGGGGGCAGATGGCTGTGGGGGGATGTATTGGCTAAGTCTAGGGGGCAGTATTGGGTAAGTGTGGGGTCAGATGGTTCTGTGGGGGATTTACTAGCTAAGTGTGGGGGCGGATGGCTGCGGGGGGATGCATTGGCAAATGAAAAGGACATATATTTATGTATTTTATTAAAATACAAAAATAAAAAAAAAACAGTTTCCCCGTGAATATATACAAGTAAAACTTTTTTTTTTAGGGGAGACTTATATTCCGACTGCCTTTTTTCCCCTAAATTAATATCCAGTTTGGGGGGGGGGGTTGTCTTATATTCAAGCAAATACGGTATATCTGATCCAGTGGCCCATACAGAGGTTGTTGATAATGCAGTTATAGTGTTGGTGTCTGTGTAGATATGGATACCAGCAATGTATTTTGATGTACCATATACATGTGAAAGTTTAACCTTCAACACAGCTGTCTAATGATTTCACGTAATGAGTAACATATAATTTGAATTATATTGTACAATATAATAAAAAGGTATGTTGTTTTGTTGTTTGTCAGTCTACCTGGGATATGACCCAGGATCTGAATCTCAGAAGAACATTTATTTTTCTAAACCCGGTATCATCCCTTCTGATTGTCATTTCATTTATTAAGTGGCCATGTTGAAATCCCTATTAGAGTCATTTAAAAAGTCCTCTTTAATTCCTCATGCTTTTCTAAGAAGGGGTTCTATAGACATTTAGCAACCCAAAATGGGCGTAGTGATTATGATCTCAAAGCAATTCATATTTGGAAGAGTCTCTTCCAGGGAGGGGCATAAGGCTAAATATGTAGGACAGGACCACATCCATCACAGAACTGCAATGTATTGCACAGTGAAGAAAAACATGATTAGCTTTACGAACATCTTGTAAAAAAGTGTTTAAAGTGGACTTAAAATTAAATTTTCCTAACATTATATTCACTATTCTTGTTATGTTTAAGGACCCTCCCATTAGGGTATATTCACTAAAACAAACAAAAAAAACAACTTTGTAGAGCTAATCATTAAACTGCAATAATACAGCATTCGTAGAGTGGAAAAAGACTGGCGAAGAGGAGAATAGTTCCATCTCTACTGTTAACCTCATCATACTACTTGTTTTTCCACCTACTGGCAATGTTACACATAATGGAAAAAAAACAAGGTCCTAAATACCCAAGTTACTTGGATTTGTAGCACATTTTCTTGGCCAATAAAAAGGGTATGATACATTATCCTCAAGAGAAGACACCATGTCTTTCTATAGATTACCTTTAGAATACAAATGAGTATATCTTCACCAAAAGAGTCATACATACAGGACAATGTCCTCGTTTTCCTACCAAGTTAAACAGAATGTGTTCTACAGACCCGTCCCATAATGTACAAACTACTTTGTGTCAGAAGTGTGTTCATGCAAATCATTGTTCCGAGTTCTGATAAGCCATGGTAAATGTTTAGCAGAGTTGTTATGATAATACGCTAACCTCTTGTGAGAACAGATCATTTCAATATAATGGAGCGGAAGCAGGTTAAATGGAGCTAATTAGATCCTTAATCACATTACTGCATTAAGGTCTTATTGTATCTCCCTTAAGAGAACCGAAAAGGATCATATAAAGTGGTCTTTTAATGCAGTTTGCTTATTAGCTAGAAGAACTGAACAAAAATTGGTCATTGTGTAAAACCAAGCTCTAGATGGGGATTATTTTGTTCTGTGAGTATGTACAGGTTAACCTTCCTGTTACACGTCTGGTTTTAAAGACCTATAGCAATGTAGCGAGAATGGGGAAAATACATTCAGGTAACTCCTTAGCCTTGCTCCGCTGCTGGGCCCCAGTTACCTACCGACTCTTAACCAGTAATAGACCTTTTTAACAAATGGTAGCCTCCTGTGGAGATAAAATCCAGACAAATGTAGGACGCGGGAGAAAAAAATAAAACTTTTCGATCATTATATCAAAATTAAAACTACGGGGAGCCAAAAAGTAGTAGTTAACATCAGCCTTCCGAGTTTCCACGGTCAAGCAGACTCAAGGTCTAAAGACCAAGCAAGGTGGCCAATCTTTAACTTGAAAAACTATCACTACTAAATATACAAATAGACTGACAGCAACTCAACCTGTAGATAACATAGAAATAAATATACAATCCCCAATAAAATCATCCCTTCACACAAATCAAACAAGGAAACAGAGGACATGCAACAACAACAACAAAACATTAAGATGCAATAGTGCAATACTGGTTGAGCAGCAAGTACGTTGTATTTTTTTTTTTTTTTTACATGGAACTATTAAATTTACAAACATCTGATTACATATGATAAAAGTTGGAAGATAGAATACATTTTACAGCTTCAGGGACATACCTCCTGACTTTCCAAATCCAGAACACCAGGGGGTAGTGGCTCTTAGAGTGAGCATTTCAGCTAACTGCATGTACATGGTGATAGATTCTCTACATGTGCATGATCAGCACATGATTGTACGAATCTTCCCCAAATTGGATTATGGGAATGAGAAGTTGATTCTATAGGAAAGGGATTCAAAGTTGGTAGGTATATGTTTTTTTTTTTTGTTCCTTTCTTCTGACAGTATCCGTAAAATGCAATTATCTCTTTAGACAATGGAGGCATAGAGGCAGTATAGCAATGGAATATTCCAAAAGAATATTAGGTTGTAAACCAGGAGATGCAAGCAGCAAATACACCTGGTCCTTATTCCGTCATTAGCACGACCTCATTTAGAATACAAAACAATTGGTGAATGAATCTGTGACTACTAGAGAAGGTGGGCACATTTGCTATTTGGCTGTGCAAGCATTAAGCCCACAAAGTTTTTTCTAAAGTCTGGAGCAGCTTGATAAATCAATATGTTCTACTGATGACCTGATTAATAAAATAAGGCCCAAGCCTTTGGGAAATGGGTCAGTTGAGGTTCATTAAAATAAAATAAATATGAAACCAAAACCTCTATATTCAGAACTATATCGCTACTATAAAATGTAATAGTGGAGCAGTAAATATGTAGAGGCCAGAACATCAGTCAAGAACAGAAAACTATTAAGCAGTGTGTGAAAAAGTAAAACAAGTAATCAGAGAGGACTTTAAAAAAAATGTCAAAAATGTATAAATAATCGGAACACGTACCTAGGATTTTAAAATTGGAGGTTGAAAGGTTAATGATTAATGAGTAAGTAGGATTTGGGAGAATATGTAACACAAACTTGGGGTCGACATTTGAAGGATGTAAAATGAAGGGTAAACACAGTATCAGGAATCAGAAATGCTTTGGGCAAGATTAAAAAAAAAAAAAAAAAAAAAAAAAAAGGACATTAAAGAAACCCCTATTGGTTTCTATAGAAAGACCAGGACATCAGAGACCTCATATGTAGAAGGCCACCCCTGTAATTCAACCACAGTGATTGCCATTTCCCAAGTTTAGGAAAAAGGTCTTTATTAGATTGTTAGGAAACAATGTAAACAATATAGAGATCTCCTGACGCCTAATCATTCTTCACATGAATGGGACCTGTCAGGATCGGACTTCTTCCCATAGCACGGTTAAAGGAAGGAGAAAGCACGTCAAACAGCGCTGTCCCAATCCGGATACCCCTAAATATTGCAAAAAGCTGCTTGTATTTGAGACTATGGGAGTATGTGTAAGTAGCAGCTCTGGGGCTTAGTCCTAAAAGAGGAGCAATCACTATGGAAACCAATGGAATCTTCCTTTGGATTACTTCACTTTTAGAAGTTGGGCCAGAATTGTGATTGGCCAACCCAAACCTCCCTATATACATAAATATTCTCATGCTGGAATCACTGGTGTAGATGAGACTATCTACAATAGAAGTAGATGGCTAGGGCAAACAGCAGGATAAAGGGTTATTTCTGAGGTTTGTGAACACTTACACTTTCTCCTCTTGTATCCTTTTAGTGATCCGTCCATGGGTGCTTAAACCTCCCATTGCATATAGGATACATACTGAATGCAGATTTCCATATGGCCAGAAACTTGTATTATCCCTCAATAGTCTGACCTTAGAGATGATTATTCTAAGCAAAACTTACTATCACTATAAAATATACTATCAACTTAAAAAGATCCCTGTTCGTATAATAAATGTCACCAACAGTGATAATAAATTACCAAGCTAAAAAAAAAAAAAAAAAATAGTGAGGAGGGAAATGAACAGTCTGTCCAAACTGCCTTGGAAAGATGTAATAACACTTACATAGGAGCCAACCCCCATGTTGTGGTGTTAAGACTGGTTTTAATTTATTCCAGAGGCCATCTGGCCAGCGCTAGCACAAAGAAATGTCCCCTGTGAATGAGAGGCCATATTGGTCACACCCACTTCACCCTGACCCCTCTGTCCCAAGTCTTTTCAAGCAGGGACAAGCCAAGGTTCATTCTTTCTCCCCTGTCCATTGTCTCCATCCCCAATGGATTCCGACAAGAGGGGCCGCCACTAACAATCATGCTGGGGATGTCCCCATGGACGGCTGAATGAAGCAAGTGACAGAGAAACGTTAAAGCCTTTGACATTAGAGAAGCCAGCAGCCAACTGTACCAAACAAGCTTAACACTAGTCTTGCTGACAACCAGGCTAAGGAGACAGTGTATCCAGGGAGACTGACCTCTTAATACAAATATCTATCTCTTTAGCGCTCTGGCTTATAGTATATTAACTCGTTTTCCAAATTGCCCTTTATATGGGATCATTTCTTGTGTACTGCTCTGTTTCATTTTGAGTACTGTATTTCAATTTGTAAATGGTTATAAACGGTCTGCAAAGATTTTTGTGCTTCCAGCACCATTTATCACAACTCTGAGACCGATCTAGAGATTTATGAACGGGTGAAAAACTGGAGGACCCTCTGCACATTAACATTAGCATTTCCTCATAAATTAAGTGCTCTCATATGTATATAAATATTAGATCTACACACAACAAAAAGGTAATATAATATGTCGGTTCACCTAAATTAGGGGATATTGTGGTTCCCCCTTAAATAGAGGTAACACAGTACTAAAAAAAAAAAAAAAAAAAAAAAAACACTTGCTAATGGAGACCCTCCAAGAACCAAAGAATTCTCTGGATTGTTAACCCCTTCATCAGGATAATACATTTTGTCCTGGAAGTTTTACAATTAACAGAACCTAGAGAAGCACACTACACTGCAGTGGAATGACATTACCAGTAGAAGCCCTGATGCAATAAAGTTAGTGTGATCCTACAGTTACTGGGGGCAAGGTAATTTAAGGTCTCTAGGTTAAAAAAAGTTCAATTTTCATAAATATATATATATATATATATATATATAAATATATTTATATACATATACACACACACACACACACACACATACAAAAATAAAGACACTACCCTGGCTCCTTCAACCTGGAGGAAAGTAAGTTCTAACAACAAAAGCCAACCACTTAATCTTATATAATTTTTATGGGTGCATAAAATAAAAATTGTTAGTCCAAATGTGTTTGTTTCCCCTTGTAATAAAGAGTAACACATAACATTCACTTCAATATATGCAAGATTTAGAACCAAAACCTTTGATTTGTAATACAGAATACCCCCCCCCCCCCCCCGGGTTTCCCCCCTTAAAAAATTTGGCAAGTGGCACTAAATATCAGCAGATTTGCTTATCGAATAACTAAAATTATTTTAAATCTGTACCTCTCAATTTTGTCCTGATATCTACCTAAAAATCAAAATCAATTTAATAGTAAACCGACTAGACGTCCAACTTTATTTGCTCGGACGAGCAAACTTGGAGTTCTTATACAATAGCCATCGTTAGCCTAAATAGTTACCTAGGGTCAAACATGGCTCCCAGCTCTAGCTGTAGAGTGCCGTTCTATCATCAATTTACACTACGAACACTACCTGTACCTTCCACGTAAGTTCTAAGTTGCCAGGAGGGAAGAGGCCACCGAGAACACATTTTTATTTTGAAATTAGGAGAATGAAAGAAACCATATTTCCACCCACCTCCTCCCATTTCACTTGCCTCCAAAGCAAGAACTTAAAAGAAGGCAGATAAAGCGTACGGGAGAGCTTTGTGCAGCCGGCTGAACAGACCCCTCAGTGTACAAAGAAAAGGGGCTTTAGGTCAGACCATGGAATGACCTTGTGACTGGACAAAAGAGCTTATAATCAATCCTGGAGCTAAAAGAGGTCTCGCTTGTAATCCAGTGTAAAAATAGAAGGAAGGAATAACACTAGCACCCTAAATGAAGGGCAGAGATTTACCACAGCTTTCTAGTAGTCTATTGCTATCCAATACAGTACATAGCAGCTGTGAGTTAGAGCCATGTAACAACAAAAACAAAGGCAGAAAACCATATGAAAAGGGAATGGTAAAAGGTTATTCTTTGGAAAATATTTTAAGCAAGATATTTTGCTTCTCTTCATCGGGGCAGGCCTACATCTTTGGTGCCGGCAGTGGAAAGAGGGGTGAATTTTACACAAACGGCCATAATCTAATGCATAGATCGGAAACCCCCTAGTTGCTAAACAGTTAAGTGTGGAGAACTGATAAGGGAATAGCACACACTTGGACACATTTTACAACTTAACAACTGGCCCCAGAAAAGGCCTAAGTCAGCAGACTTTGCATTGCTCTTGTCCATTCACCACAGTGCAGGTTGAAGTAAATGGACATCAGAGTTCTCATGAGTAAGTCAACTTGGAGTTCCCACGTTTCCGGGAAGGGGTTAAGGGAACTGTTCCTAGACAGAACAGTACAGAGGAAAGCGGTTGACTGCAAAATCATAAGGGCTTTTGTTGGCAAGAGGTTAAAGGTGATATCTGCCCTCCTGATAATCCCTAACCCACTGCATTGTCATGAGAAGAATGTCTGGGTTTGCAGTGGGGGATTGTAGAAGGAGCCGACAAATAAGAAATCATATTTTGACTACAGGCCACTGCTTAACTATGTTACCTACAAAATATGGCCTGTTGCACCACAGGCGTAAATTAAATCATTGTTTACATGCTCAAAAAATTGTAAGCCTCTGTGCACCAAAGGGGTCAGCTCGTTACCATAACCAAAGAGGATAATCAAACTTTTTGTTAACCTAGTGCCTAAATCTTGGAAACTGTCACCTGAACTATGAGTTATGGGGTCAAGCCAATCCAAATTCAGCACTTATGCCATTTAACATAGTTTAAAAGTGGCCAATTAATCTCTGCAAGTCACTACATATCGGTATCCATCTTAAGCAAACTAATCAGTTCCTTTTTTTAGTATGGTTTAAATTTGCAAAGCAAAACAAATCTCTATTTTGCTAATTCACTTTCTTTTATGGCAAGTGATTCATATTTTCTTTCTAGCATTTAGCATATGAGTTTTGCAACTTCTGAAAATAATGTTTATTCAGTTTTCACACTGACAGCCCTGGCTGAGATTGGTAAGAGTTTCAGTGATAGAACTGCTAGAGTTTAGTAACATTTCCAGTCTTTAGCATAATAACAGATAAAATCTTGCATGCAAGGTCAGTTCTTAGTCATCGTATAGGTAATTCCCTTACAGTAGAGCTAGTACAGTGCGTAGTACTGTACAAGTATAGCAATAAACAGTGGAATTTGTACATCTGAGGCTGTAGGTCAAACAATGTAATGTTTATAGAAAGCAGCGGTACAATTCAGAGGCTAAAAATAGGCCGTGTTGACATATAGGTGAAAGTCCAATATGTACAGTGCTTGCGGTCTGGCCACAGTGACCTGCTCTAACCTATTTTTGGGCTGCTTAAGTGGTGTCGCCATCCAACCACTGGCTCCCAAGGAAACCGCAAGCTTCTAAAAATCAGACTATGCTACATCAAGGTCATAGGTAGTGCGAATTCAGAGGGATTATCAGTTACAATAATCAGATTATCAGTACAATAATCATATCACACTGTATGTGGAGGTTTTAATGTCACACTGCTATATTACAAATAGTATTTTCAGAACTAATACATACAATATCAAATAGATATAAAATAAAAAATAATAATAAAAAAAAAAAAGATATAAAAATATATATTAAAAAAAATACATAATCGTATGTTCTAGCTTTTCTGGGGTGAATCATAGGATACACCATATATAAAACAGAATAGGACTGTTCTTCGTGGTCACTTCATTGTTTATGCAGGTTTTTTTTAGGGTTAGTATTCAGGTATTAGGTTTTAGGATTAGTTTGAGAGTTAGGGGTTATTTTATTAGGGGAGGTTAGTATTTGGCGCCAACTGTTCAGCGCCGAAACAGCTGTGAGATCTGGTGCCCCGATTAATATATGGGAGCCGAAAATTGCCATATTATAAGAAGAAATGTGTTCTAACAAATAGTAATCTAAGGTGAATAAAACATGTTTTAAAAGGCGCACACAGGGTTAGTGCCCAACACTATGAAATGTGAGTCTGTGCCACTAGAACCGGTGCCGGTGCTGAAAGTAGGATTGTGGTGGCCTAACTAATTCGTGAACAAGTGACTTATTAGTTGGGGTCTGATTAGTATTTGGAGGAGACTCCATTCCCACACACTGCAGTGTTAGGATGTATAAAAGTGTCCACTCACAATTATACATGTACATAAAGGCAACTGCATCTTTGTTTAACCTTTCCAACACTTGTGTGCAGAAAATTCTATACCTAACCCACATAGTGATAATATAATTGTAGTTTCCTGGGACCATAAAACAATTGGTACATTTTGTAACTTTGGAAATGTTTTGGGAATTGGCTTACGGAGGCGGGTTACTGACCTGTGTGTGTCCGCCGATGAGCATCATAGGCATCTTCCTTAGAGAATTGTGCTCCACACTGTTCACATACAAATGCCTTGGATCCAGCTACAAGGAGCAAAAACACAAGGTCAGTCCAGGACAAATAGATCCAAAAACAAAAGGTTTAATTCTATATATTATTTCTTCTCCAATATCATAATACGGAAAAGTGTCATTTTACAGATGTCATTAACCACTACCCCCCAATTTACTCTATTTGTTGTTAATATCTGGCAGATACATTAAATAATGTAAAAAAAGCAAAAACAATGTATTGAGGCCTATAAATATCCAAGGCATTATTCCGTTTCAGCAGAGCTGCAATTTAATTGTGCTATCACTTGGTTCTCACAAGAGAAAACTTAGAAAACATTACAGACAATCTAGAAATCTAGCAAATATAGTCAAAATAAATATAAAACGATTCTCTTATCTAGAACAATACACGACATAAAATATATATTTTTTAAATGCACGAAAATGGATGTAACGACAAGGTAACAATATTTCTATCCTCCTTCCATAATGCTTTGGAATCTTACAATTTGCATGTTCCCAAATGTCCCTCTTTTTGAGCAAATCTCACAATTATGTATTTTCAACTGTTATCACTCTTTTTCTCACCATAAGCCAATCTTTTCTAACATCTTAGACCAGTGCTTCTCCTCACCTGTCCTCAGTACGATCCAGGATTTAGAGATTACCCATTTGTGTTTAAAGACTTTTATAACACCTAGTGTGGCTCCTTAATGGTTAGGGAACCAAACCAGATTCCATAAATCCTGGATTGTCGGGGGTGGGGTTTCCACCCAGCCGGTATTTTACAGCACAGCCAGTAATTCAGGTTTTGGACCCGGTGCCGATAAGTCACAAAATACCGGCACTGCTAAGTCCTGACACTTGATAAAGCCTCAACAAGAGGGGAAACGCGTCGTTAGAGGAGAGGATTGTAAAAGAGAAACGCTTTTGATTTTATGGACAAGCATCCAGGACTTTTAAAACTATTTTAATGTAAGATCTTACTAGGTGTTTGTTTTATGGCTGAATATTAAAATATTTACCAGTGCATTCCTGCTTTCTCTTTCCCATGTGATTTGACTGCTTTGGAGCTGTGTGACAGGACCTACCTGCTTATATCTGAGCTCACCTACGCCACTTTTCCTGAGCAGAGTACTGCTTATGTACATGTGAGTGCAATATCTGTATACTGTATGCACTCTAAGATCGTTCTACACAAATATACTACACTGTAATTGTTCTTATTGTTTTCCCTTTACATAACACCTGAGCATTTAGTCTCATTGAAAAGGGTAATGTTTTAGTTTGTCTAGTGTTGGTTATTAGCGCACATGTTCACTTTACCCTGGTTTTTTTGCACATTTTTGCTAGGAGTGAGACACTCTGTGTTCAGGTGCTTGCTCACTCCGTTACGTTTTTTGGCGCAGTATATTGTTTTGTTTGTTTATAAGTCCTGTATTTGTGTGAGGATCTCAGGAAGTGAGGAGCCCAGCCGCTTGATTTCCTTCAAATGATACATGCATGAACACACTGTGCCTACATGCATGCGTGCAGATGTCCCATGGTGCACAGAGGGGGAAGACAGAGCTCGCTCTGCAACAAAGAAAGTGTGACAGACTAGAGCAACTCCAACATCCAGCCTCAAACTTGTGTGAATGCTGGGATAAGTCCTTGGTGCAGGTGTGAGCCCTGGTGGTCCTTCTGGGTGCAGGGAGTTTAAATTATGTATTTAAAGAGACAGTCTTAAAGGCTGAAATTGAGCTCCAGATATCGGTTACCTGTAAAAGAGAGGCCTCCTCAATCTTGCGGGGGACATAATGCCAAAAAGGGGCATAGTCACTTGGCTCTGCCTCTGCTGGCTGATCATGACCCGCATGGCGGGTATTTTTTTTTTTTTTTAAGAAAAGTTGGTAACCCTAGTCTGGGGGACTTGAGGACAGGTTTGCGAAGCACTGGCTTAGACTATAAGCAGTGGTGGTACTACCATATAAACTGTAACGGACAGTTAAGGTGAGAGGGCAAATAGTGAACAAACCCCCCACCGGGTTTTTGCCTCTCATGCATAGAGCCATAGACCCCTTTTGCCTCTAAACATAGACTATGCGTGCAAGAGTATCATAACGCTCAACTAACTAGGGATCAAAAATAGCTTGATTATGAGGTTATCTAAAAAGTCTCAATAACGTCCCAACCTCAAACACACCTGCTTTCATTCCCCCTAAGTAAACATAGCCCCTCTTTGACCCTTGAATTATTGGGCAACGTCCAAAATCTTTTATTGGGATATTGTAGCATCAATAAGCATATCCTCCATCACAAAGTTTATGAGCTGCAAAAAAAATAAAGCAAGCAACTTGTGATGCAGAGTCTTTGACTATTCCATCTCCAAATGATCAAGGCTACTTTACTGAACAGAAGTTTGACAGTATCATAAGTCTTACGGAGAGCACGGATTCTGTCCACATATCGCACACATTAAAGGTCTTTGCCAATTATCATTATTCCCAGTGGCAGTAAAGAAGGGTGGCATGTAATGCAGCTGTGACCAAGCCCAAAGCTCCAAAGAGACCAGCAGCTGAGCGCATTCAAAAGGAGAGGTCCGATGATATAAGAAAGCGATGGCCATTACTGCTTGCACAAAAATGCACAATCTAAGAATTAAAGTGGGTCAGGGACCAAAAAATGCATAGGTGAGTGTTCCCTAATGGCAACCCTCATTGTATGATATAACATGCAGGGTTTATCAAGCAATAAGAATAAGCAAATCTTATAACCTATACATCCATCCATACATAATCATGTATTTCTGTAGACTTTAAAAAGACAGAGAGACCATTCAGGAGCCAGGAAAATTTCTCCTAGAGATCTATGTAAAACAATCAAACTTTAGGAGTCATGGGTCCGGATAGATATATCTATGTATGTATATACACATACACACATACACACACATATACACACTTGTTGTCTACACTGCACTTACATTGTTTTATGTCTAAATTAAATGCTGTTCTTTGTTCATGGATAGCATTTGCCTCCAGTAACTAGAGAGAAAGCTAATGTCATTTATAATGCATTATATGTTTTTCAGTTAACATAAATAATGGGAAATATTCACTGGTTGAGTATATGGAGTAGTATAGAGTAACTACCTTGTTGCAGTCTTCCTTACTGGGATTATTCAATTAACGCAAACGGTTTTGCAAACTTGAATAAGTTAATTATCTTAATAACAACATTATACGATTACAACATAAACAGCAGATCTCATATACACACTGGGAGCAAAAACTAAGGGTTTAACCTTGAAATCCAGGACAGTTGGCAGATGCATCTTACTACTGACTGACTGTCTAGGTGTCCAAATTTAGCTTTCCAGCGTTTTTATTCGACCGCAACTACCATGATTTTCAAGACAGTTGGATGCCTGGGGCTATGGATTTCTACACTAATGTTTGAACATTGAAAAACTATTTGTGCTTATTACAATTAATCTTTTTTCAAAGACCCAAATTAGTGAGAAAATAAAACAATTTTAAAAAAAATCTTAAAAAGTCTATCCTACGGTCTCCAAAACAAACAAACAAACCAAAAAAAAAAAAACCCACACGCTTATAAATGCTTGGGGATTTCAAAAACAGACATGGGCATTTTGCTAACAAGATCTGCATGATCGGTCTGACGAGGAAGAACATCGTGTTCCAAAACATCTCTTTGGAAATTAAAAAAATAAATAAAAACAACATTTAAAAAAAAAAAAAAAAAAAAATACACACGCCAGCCCAGAGAGAACAATGAGTACAGACAGAGCTTGCTTTATGGCAAGCTCTTTGTACAGTCTTATTTACAGTACTCCTTATCAGTACAGGAACAGCCCTTGCTTGCCAAATTCAAATAGTACTCTGTGTTCCCTGCTCCTCTTTTTTTATATCACTGTCAACAAAACAAGGGAAAAAAAAGAGAACGTTTGTGGGCAGGCTGCACATCCTATTTCTAGTTTGCATGCAACTCCCACAAACCAGTCATTCAAGGGTTGAGGATGATAGGAGTTAGTTTGGCAACAACTTTTTTTTTCTAAACAGGACTTTGGCAACAGATTTGCTTTTATTGGAACACTATCATTACTATAATTATTGGAACGAACAGACAGGGGTAGGAAGCATGTTTCAGCTCTCTCATTAACTTAGTCAATGTCAATGGAAAAACAAGACTAAAGTCCATCAAGGTTAAACTACCTTAGCAGCATCTAATAGAAAAAGAAACATTTTTTTCCCATTAGAATGTTTTACTTCATTGTATTACTGCAACAATGCCTTTTTGAATCTAGCAGAAGACTAGGCCAAACAAATTTACTGTTAATTATGCACCTTTACTGCCCTGTAAATTCTTTTGCTGCACCTATCATAATCCGTTGTATAGCATCATTTCAGTTTGGAACATCCCATTATGAAGGGCCTATCCATGGCCAGCTAATGGTACATACATCTTTGGGGTGTATTCAGAAAAAAGGGAGTTGACAAGTGCACTGCAAAATCAGGCATTATTAAAAGGGACTGTCTGGTGCCCAAAGTTCATCTTCCAAATATTAATGCATATTAAGGTGCTTTCAATGTACTTTAAAACGCATGTTTTATTCTTTGCATTGCTTTAAATATAAACTACTTACAGTTAGATTATTATGTGACATTACAGGAGTTTGCAAGAAACCAGGACTGCCCACACTAGCGGAGTAAAAGTCAATCTCCCCCTTTTTATTTTGCTGCAGGAACCGATGAGAATAATTTCATTGAGATGAATGGAATTTCCTGTCTCTCTAGTGATTTTATCAGACAATTTGTTGCACTGTTAAGAGTTCCTACTGTGTACAAGAGCAAGTTTATCACAGTCCATTCAATGTAGTATATTCCAGGAGCACAGGAAGTGACCAAATGAAACAAAAAAGCTTTATATTCTCTATGTCTATATAATCAGTTCAACTCCAGTAAACATGCAGAGTAATCACTGGGCGAGGGCTAGACTAAAATGCCTGCATCAAAATCACACTGGAAAAAAAGCCTGTGCACTATACAAGCAGTAATCTTCATCTTGCAGCAAAGTGAGTTCGGGGAATAGGTTGTCCCTTTAAGAACATAGGTCGTTATCACTCGAAATCACATGCAAAGTAAAATGTAATCCTTTAACCATTTTAATGCCAGAGGGATGAGCCACTATTTGTCACATGACGCAAGAGAATAAACACTGGCATCAAAACGATTAAAGACAAGCACAGGCTTCAATATTTAGCACAGCAAGATTACTGGCAGACCGTTGAAACGCGGGACAGTCCTCAGTTTTTTAGAACTGTTGGCAGAAGTGCATCGTGATGATGTGTCCTACATCACAAGACCAATGCAAGAAGAGACCTGCTGGGGCAGTCTGTCATTGACCAGCAGTAAATGTGCGAAAGAACCGTCTGACCTTCCCACATACTAAACATTAACCCTTTATTTTCTCTACATTGCAACATTGGTCAAATACTTTCAACCTAAAGCTCACGGAAGTTTTACATTTTACTAGGCGAGTTTTACCCCCCTGTACAGCCACTATTTGTTCATTTCCATCAAATATGGTTGACAAGATGACCAAAATTAGGAGGTTTTACACCAAAATGGCAGCCAAAGAACGCGATGTATACAATGTACAGTAATGGACAGTTTCCATATCCGCAACCTGAAGTAAACCTTGATATATCTTTTAAGCCATGGGCGGTGGTTTCCCTGGAAGTCAAGCAGTTAAGATGTTGTATTTATTTAGGACCGGGAATGTAGACTGAAGTGTCCTGCCAAGTGCTGGCTATTTATGAGCGAACCTTATGATGCACTGTCACTAGAGCCTTTAAATATATTAAGAGGGAGATTTACTGCTGGGACAGGAGCCAGTTACCCGGTACAAATTGTCCCAAACTTCCACACCATGCCAGCCAGTTAGCATCTGTGGGAGGTCGTAATGGGTATAGGATAAGGGATGTGTTTTCTTTTTGTGAACAGGATGTCAGTCAGGTGACATAAGCTATTGGCAACCCCATGGCCTGGTGACATCAGTAAATATCCTGAAATACCTACTCTCCTCCCCTCAGCACTGCGTGTAAATAGGCCATAAGCACAAGAGTGACACTGGCACTTCAGTTTGTAGAAGTATTTAGTTCAATTTAACCTGTAAGCAGGGCCAGACTGAGAATAAAAAGCTTCCCTGAAAACAAATCTATGTTTATTTTTATCCACACTGGACATTTTTGAAATTGTCCAAGAAAAAAGTAAACCCTCCAATCAGAATTAAAATCTACACATGGTTGTGTTTTTTTGTTGAATCGGTGTTTATTAAGTTTTATAATAAGAACATACTACAAATCAACAATAGGATAGTACTTTCATTCACAGGAAGTCATCCATACATATATTACTCAAATCAAAATGAGCATCTCGCAAAGATCAGTAGAAATGCAGGTTACCCACGTACCATTCCATGTTGACATTTCAAAAGAGTATATAAACAATTAATTGGAGGAATATAAGGGTTAACAGAATAAAAGGGAATAGGGGTTAAGGGAACAAAGGCACAAGCCATAAATGTATATCATACTGAGTTATGTAAAATCAAAATAGCATAAAACACTTACTGCACCCTCTATCTGTAAGTGTATGAGAAGGAAGAGAAAGGAGGACCTACAGGAAGGAACCGATAAACGAATGGACCCAACCTCTCAGAACCCCAAATAGTTTTTTTTCCCCCTCCATTATTTATTTTTATTCCTATGCGACCAATGTTTATATCTGTCCGTGTTCATAAATTCCAACCAATACAGGTCTGTTTATATTTCTCCATTTTATCACTAGTCTATATACCTTCATCAGGATTTATAAAAAGGAAGACAAAAAAGAGTTACAACAGAACCATTTACAAAAAAAAAAAAATAAATCGATAAAAAACAAATGGACCTGAAAAGGGGATTTTTTTTCCCCACTGTCTCGGTTTAAAAACAAAATTACATTTCATTACGAAGTCATGTTCTAATCCTTATCTTATCAGACATATCTCCGCCCCCCCCCCTTTACCCAATACAAAAGGTACTAGCAAAATGTTGATTGATTTGATCTAAAATTAGAACTTACAGCCTTTTAAGAAGACCTAAATAAACACATAATACCTTACGCCGTGGTTGGAAGTGAGACAGGCATTGCATAAGAGGACGGTAATAGATTGACAGTGGAGTGTGGGCCTAAAACGAGTAGGTTCACTAGAAAGAGATACCGTGAAAGATGCAGACTTTCAGGAAACGAGAGCGTCCGTCAAAAAGAGCTGGTGAGGCCAAGAATAAGACGAAGCACAGCGAATTTCCCAAACTAGCAATATATGTACTTCATCAGGGAAATGCAGTCACATCTAGGATAAGCCTGAAACTACTACCCTATCATGGCTTACACTTGTAAAACATCCATAACTCCAAACTACTGCACACACATAGTTGGCAACATCGGCCATGTTTTCCAGGACACATGTGTTCCACATGCTGCAGAAAAGAGCATGCAAAGTGCAGCCCGGCAGTATGTAGGATGGATATACGCAAAGGCACAATCCAATTAATTCATCATGATAGGTCCTATGAGATCTCCACCCTGATTAATGAATTGGATTCTGTGCGTATATCCATCCTACATACTGCCGGGCTGCACTTTGCATGCTCTTTCTGCAGCATGTGGAACAAATATGTGTCCCTGGAAACATGGCCGATGTTGGCAACTATGAACACATAATTCTCAACTGTACCACTTAAAGCGGGACTGTCCTGATCCAGGTCCATTTTCATGATTTTATTTTCTGGGGTTTGGGACACTGGCCGAATGAATGCAGCACATGCGCAGAAGTGCTTCTGTGGCAGTGGCAACATTCCCCCCTCTGCCCCAAAATATCATGTTGACACGGTACATGTTGCGTGGCATGCGTACACTGCTAATATTGGAATCAGCTGAAGCATTACATAACGCAGATTTACCGAAGGCAGATTAGCAGTAATAAAACTTTAATGCCACCGTGAGCATAATTGTTAAAGAATAATAATAGGTACTATGTGTCCAAAGTAAACCCATTGGGTATATCACATACACATACTGGTTTACACTCTGCTTTGCCTCTCAGCTGAGGTAGAGCTGAACCAGATAGATACATAGAATGTGTCGGCCCATCTAGTCTGCCCAATAAATGCTGGTGCAAGCAACTTGGCAATATATTTGCATCTTTTTATCCTCTGTAAAGCAATACCATGTTATTTTACACAACAGATACTCTTTAACACACTGTTCAAAAACACTTCCGCTAGTATAGCCTTGCTGCAGTACCACATATGGCCAGAAGTTTGTACTGTATATTATTTACTTTAGCACTGCCCAGCAGAGTTCCATAAAGTATGTATCATATTCACAGTAGCCACAGCTGCTTATTAACACTAACAGCCAAACAGTGAACCACATGGCTGCAAGTCAACATATAAAGCATGTACATATGGTCAAGAGGTTTAGTTGTTGTTCAAACATTAAAATGAGGAATACGTGATCTTAACGTGGTATCAATGTTGGTATCAGGTGTATTAGTTCCAACATCTTAAATAGTGGCACTCCTGAGACTTTTAAGTCTACTAAAAATAGTGTGATAAACAACAAAAAATCCTGTATGTAAAGAATGCTAGAGGAGGTAGATAATCACCCATAAAGGGCAATTGAAGATAAGAAGAGACAAAAGGAGCCCTGGGACAAGCAGATGGTAGGGATGGCGTGAATCAATAGATCTATGTGGTCTAGTTTCAAAAGGCATTGGCTGGTGTGGGAAAGGGGGATATTTCCTGGACACACGTCCTCTCTTTACCATCAATTGACCATCACTTAATGCCTGAGCGTTTTTATCATTTTATGGCCAAAGTTTACCCATTTTTGGAAAGGATTCTTTCAGTTGGAGAACGTATCATCTCAAGCTGGTTCAACGAACATGACCAACTTGCCTTTAACACCAATGTCCCGCAAAGTCCTTGTACCGCATTCCAATTGGTCACCTTAGGTGTTGGGTGGCTTACATTAGGAATGGGTGGCGTAAGAATCTACAGGACTAACAGACATTATTGATGCCAAAATGTGCCAAATCTTCAAGGAATTCTACCAACCTCTTGTTGAATTCAAGGCATAAGATTACTGGATTAGAAAAAAAAAAGTTACACTATGTACAATACAAGTAATCACTAAGTGTGGATATATATGGAAACATACAAACTGTACAACATATTGTAGAGGGAGGTGGGATGTACATTCCTCCCCAGCCCTTTATGAAAATCTTGTATTCTAATCTTTATTTAAGTCTCATCATGATTCGTCACTGCTGCATTTTATGAATTCATCATTAGTAAATCTCATCTATTTTAAGATTTTCGAGTTGCAAAAAGAAAAGAAAGAAAAAACTAAACAAAATAAAAAAAAATCACACGATGAGCTTCTCTTGCACAACTATATCTTGAACAGGCAAACATATACACACACAAGAAATCCATAATGGCCCCTGGCTTCTTTCCAATCTATTTTCTGCTCAGCTGGCTTTAAATGAAGTTATTATGACTCATTAAAAGAGCCGCAAGCCTGTGGAAGTCAGCCAATTACAATTTTAAATTTATCTTGTTCTTTGGGGTTTGAGACGCAGCCTTCCTATTCCTCTTTAGATTTTCCCTACACGCCCCAAATAAATACGTACATGTGTAAAACCCATTCCCCTGCCTAGGTAAGTATGTACTATTTAACAATTTAAATCCCTGATGGCGTGTCAAAGCATTGTAGGGAGCTCTGTGTATGTTTATTACAAAGACTATTCATGTTAGAGACTTGTTAGAGTCACTAATTTTAGTATATGTCCCAGATCTGTGCCTTGTGTGGTAAATCGTGCATAATTATGTGTCACCTGAGCTCACCTTTCCTACTTACTCCACCTTTTCAAGCCATTTGTAGATCTCAGCTTCCTTTAAAGGAGGGGTAATATGCAAATATGGATCTGATGCATTCTACCAGTGAGGCTATGGAAAGAGGAGGGTGTAAGAAGTGCTCCCTGTATGTGATAGCAAATGTGTAAAGCTACATTGGTAGCAAAATTGTCCTTGCAACCAGCCATTGAGGAATGCATTTTTATAAATGTCCTGTATTACAAAGACTAGTGATAAACACTACTTGATTTAATTTAAACTAGATTTTGAGATCATGCCTCCTTTTACATTTTCATTGAAATCGGGTCCCTCTTTCTAGTCTACTTGTATCATGTATACTAAGAGTTGGTTAGATACCTCTGTTCGTGAGCCTGTCACTAGAACAATAAAGTTTGTCAAACATGCACAACACTTAGTACTGCCCCCCAGCCTATACTTTACAGGCAGGTGGGTAAAACAATTGTCTACATACAAGGCAAGGTCTATAAAGGCAATAGTATTATTTTAAGAAACTGGGGCAACCCTTACAGCGAGCCTATCTTTCAGGAGAACTTCACGGACACCATTCTCCCTCCATTCCGGTTGTGCAGTACACCCCCCCCCCCCCCCCCTTGCTCTTTTGGGCTCATAGCTATGGGTCAGCCATTGACACCGTCTATACATCACAGGGTCAGCCATTGACCCTCTCTATACATCACAGGGCATCTGCACATATCATTGCTTGCATTGCCTTTAAACATCTATTCAATGGATTTGGTTTTTGGCACCTTGTACTTTCAGCACATTTTGGGGATTGATTTTGTGCTTAATGCCATTTTTTATCATGTATTTACTTACAAAAGACAAAGCAGTAGTGTTTTGCAGAGTGTGAAAATGCCCCACTGAAGCCATTACAATTTTGAATGCGTCCGACATAATACTACACAATTGCAGACCATTTTCCACGTTTCTGGTTAATTTAACTCAAGGCTGAACAACTATGGCCGTGGCTGAGGTTGATGGGGCTTGCAGTCCAACAATGACAACAAACTATCCTCCAATGCAACTATTTATTTTTTCAATACACTCTTGGTCTAATCACTAAGCAACAAACTGTGTAGTAGTGACAAGTGATTAGAAAAAAAGAAAAAGAAAATTCATTCAACTCTGCTATGTTGCAATTCTCTTGTCAATTTATTCTTTAGTGACTTGACATTTCTGTGCCATCCTGACCTAGATATAAAAATCAGTGGCACTCCCTTCAGAGCACAAAATATGTGGTTTGGTGTGGCTTTCATGTAATGCTAGCTGTCATACACTGTGTATGTTTTATACCTCAATTATTAATTGCAAGTCACGCTTTTAAAAAGGACATTGTTGTGCTTGGTTCACCGTAAAAAAAAAATAAAAAAATAAGTGACCTTCATATACACATTTAATCTTTTACATTTTCAAAAAACAATTTGCTATAACTGACATATCTTTTATAAAAGTAAAAAAAAAAAAACATAAAAAATATAAAATCCCAAAATACCAAATGCCTCATTTAATATATAACAAGCAATGTACTGTATGACTTTAGTGTAGACACAGCACTAACCGCTGGATGTTCTCAGTGTAGAGAGAAGAAACAATGCAGGATTGAACAGTCTGTGTTCTACTCTGAGAGCACAGTGTGTACTGTACATAGCATAAAAACTCCAAACAGCCTCTAGACACAGGCTGCTTCCATCCGCCATCAAAACACTTTGTCTTGCATACAAAAATAAGACCCAGAGCTGTATGGAATACAAAATAAGCCCATTACAGTATGGGAGGGAGCAGGAGGGGGACAAGAAGAGCCGCTACTTAGCAACAACGCAGAGCTTTAAACCTAGCTGCCTGTTGGGTATGCGATAAACATTAGTCGTGGAAAATCTTTTGCCGTACCTGGGACAACTGATGGGTTAACCCCTTAGCTCCTGGGAGGTGGAGAGTCTTTACCAAAATGGATGGTAGTAACAAAATCTTTGCAGACATGCAAAATACACCCCTCTAAAAACAACCCAAAAATATCTTACACGCCAAAGTCTTCAATCAACAGGATGTACTCGTTATCTCTTTAAAAAAAAAAAAAAAAAATGTAATGTTTTGGAAACCTCTTCTCCAAAGAGAAGAAAGTTCTGTGACCTTGGTAAAGGTAACAAAGCTGGAGGTGTATAAAAGGACTACCATTGAAGAGGGTAAAGGTGCAAATTGTTTGAGTAAAATACAAAACACAGAGGTAGCTGGAAGCCCATATAAAAGTGTGGGTTACAACTACAGAGTGTATTTTAGGGTATCCTGGGTATAGTCACTAATAGATACTGCAGGATTTAAAGGGATTGTATTGTTTTTCTGTGAATGGAGAGCCTTAAAGAAATATTGAAATTTAGCCATACCTTGTAAGCAGAATTGCAAGAAAATACCTAAATCAGGAGAAAGTAGTGTGTTTTTGAATCTCATGTTCATAACATCACCTAGCAGATGCTTAATTTGCACCCATGTGTATCCTTGTATTAGGGTTACTAACTCTCACTATATAAATCAGGTATAGGGTAATTTATTAAGAAATATGAAAAAAATATAAAAATAAAAAAAAGTTGGGTTGCTAGATTTTAGAATGACAATGCAATGGGTAGAAGTCAAAGAGGGGATTGGAGTTAAAACCATTAATTGATTTATTTGGATGACATTTCTTTTCACTGAAAATCAGTTTTCCACTTTAAAAACCAGCTTCTAGAAGATCAGTAGGGAAAAGGGAAGTCAAGTTACTGACAGAGCTAAGCAGATAAAGGAGAGAGGGGGGTGGGGGGAATAGCACAGCAATAGAACTCAAGAAAAGATAGTACAAATGTACAGACCCCCAGCATTTTCAGCAGGATCAGTCACCCCCTGTACCATATTAGTTTATGAAATATGTCTGGTGTAAGCTGTGCCAGAACAGGAGCTTCAACCACACTGAGCCTCGCTCTGGCTGTCAGGACACGAATAAAATAATACAAGGCAGGAGGAGGAAGGGGGAGGGGGGGGGGGATGTATTTTTCATCAGACGGTGTATAATTTATAAACAGCATTAAATAGTTTGCGCTGTCACCCCCCTCCTCCCTGTGCGAGTCCCTCCCCGTATCAGTGTTGGACGGCACTCAAGCCTGCATTAATTTCGGCTCTGGGTACAGTGTGTTCTTGGATTCACATCTGCGAGTGATCATAAAGGCTGTGGAATGCTGGCAGAACATCTAGACCTGCCAGTGCGCCCATTACATCACTATGGGAAAAGGCCGGGGGTGCCGGCCGAGGGCCAGGACTTGGCCTAAAGCTGTGAACGTAAGGCAAGCAACCCCCACTGTTATATTATTACATAAACACACACAGAGGATGCATGTAAATAAAGCTCATAAAGATTATACAGTATCGTTATTTCCCGAGTTACTGCCAACAGCACCTCACAAAAAAAAAAAAAGTTACAAATTGTGCCATTACAAAGACATGCGCTGCATGCAAAAGGTGTGCCTAGCCTTAAGAGCTGGCAGTGGATAAAGCGGTGTAGGATTTATTATGTATTCAATTCAATGTAAATGAAACCATAAAGCAGCCATTCCTACACTACCGCTCCAAAGTTTGGGGTAAGAAATGTCCTTGTTTTTTTTAACAGAAATACAGTGTAGATATTGTTATGGCTGTAGCTGGAAACCGCTGATTTTTTTAAATGGAATATCTACATAGGTGACTGTTGTGTTAGCAAATCCAAGTTTATCATTTTAAAAGGCTAATTGATCATTAGAAAACCCTTTTGCAATTATGTTCACAGAGCTGAAAACGGTTGTGCTGATCAAAGAACGAATAAAACTAGCCTTCTTCAGACTAGTCGAGTATATGGAGCATCAGCATTTGTAGGTTTGATTACAGACTTAGAAATGGCCAGAAATAAAGAACTTTCTTCTGAAACTCACACTCGTTCTGAGAAACGAAGGCTGTTCCATGGGAGAAAGAACTGGCAAGAAACCGAAGATCTTTCACAACACTACTGCCTTGACAGAAAAGTGCAAACTGGCTCTAACCAGAAAAGAAGCAGGAGCAGGAGGATCCGGTGCACAACTGTGCAAGAGGACAAGTACATTAGAGTGTCTAGTTTGAGAAACAGACGTCTCACAGGTCCTCAATTGGCAGCTTTATTAAATAGTTTCCACAGAACAACCTCCTCAATGTCAACAATGAAGAAGAGGTGACTGCGGAATGCTGGCCTTTTCACCAGTGTTGCAAAGAAAGAAAAAAAACATCTACTGGCCAATAAAAAGTAGAGAGAAAAAAAAAAAAGATTAAGATGGGCAAAACTACACTGACACCGGACAGAGGAAGATTGGAAAAAAGTGCTATGGACAGACGAATTTAAGTTTTAGGTGTTCCACAAAGAAAAACATTTGTGAGACCAAATAAAGATGTTGGAGTGGTGCTTGATAACATCTATCAAGAATAGTGGAGGCAAGGTAATGGTCTGGGGTGGTAAAGTGGCTGCACTCAAGCACCATACCCTGCCAATTTCCTCCCACAGCAGGATAATGATCCAAAACACAGCTTCAAACTATGCAAGAACCATTTAGGGAAGAAGCAGTCAGCTAGTATTGTGTCTAAAATGGAGTGGCCAGCACACAGTCATCGGATCTCAACTGTATTGAGGTGTTGTGGGAGCAGTTTGACTGTATGGTTCATAATAAGTGCCCATCCAGTCAAGACAACTTGTGACAGGTGCTTCAGGATGCATGGGGCGACATCTGTTCAGATACCTCCACAAATTAGAATGGCAAGGCCTGCAAGGCTATAATTTCTGCAAATGGAGGATTCTCCGACGAAAGGAACGTTTGTGGAACATAATTTTTAAATGTATATTTTTTCCAAATAGCCACTGCATTTTGGCTGCTACATCTTGATCATATTGATCTTCTCAAAATTCTGGACTTTGTAGGACAATTATTCGGGCCTGAAACTAGAATTGTATTGTGTCATTCGTAGAGTTTCAACTTGTGTCACTAGGCTACATTCCTACCACTGTTCCTTAACAGCTTACAGTATTTTGTCTTACAAAATTAAACAAATGAATTTAACATAGTATGCCCTGATTCTTTTAAAAACGGTTCTCCTAAAACAGAGGTAGGCCGATTCCGATGGTCTACAAATCCCTTAGTCCTTTGCAAGTGGCAATACGATTAATGGCATTTAAGTTACAATTCCTGGAAAAAAAAACATATGCTATAAGGTTAGGAATAAAAAAGGATCCCTTTTAACATTGCACCCCAATAGAAGTGTTCATTTTACTACAGAACAGTGTGATGGATGGTTAGCCCATAAACTAAAAATATGCATGGTGTCTGTGTAGACGGCACAAAGGAATACAATGTTACCCAGCACTGTGCTGGAAAGACACAGGGACAATCGGGACATTATACGTGGCAAGACTGATGCCAAGGAAGAGTAACACGGCGTACTGAGTGTGCTGGGGGCAAGGAGGGGAGTGGTAACAGAGCTTCAGTTTGTTTACTTCTGGGATAAAAAAAAACAAATTTCCCTCACAGTGAATTAAGCCATCTAATGCAGCAAAGGGCACATATCCTGCACCCCGATTGGCTCTTTCACATTTTGTTAAAGAGACCCAGCAGACAAATGAGCATTAACCAAGTAATTAAAGCCATGGTCTTGGTATATGTAAGGCAGCTAAAAAGCCAGTCAGAGCATATAATAAGATTATTAGTATGTGCTTCACGCTGCCATTAAGGAGCCAATTATGCATTTTAATTGTTTCAATAACCATGCATTAGAAATCTATAAAAACATCAGGAACAAAAATACAAATAAAGAACATAACTTCTATGACAGCAAAAAAGCTGCAATCTTCTGCTCAAAAGAATCCTTTACCCAGGATTCCCTAGCAATTTGTCAACAATAATATAGATAGCAGAGGTGTCAAACTGTGGTCCTCCAGCTGTTGATGAACTATATTTCCCAAAATCCTCTGTCAAATTTCAGATAATGGAATATAGGAGAGATTTTCATTAATGGATGAAGGGCCACCGTTTAACACTTCCGATGTAAAGGAGCACTTTTGTAAAGTGACACCATGTCATTTTTGCAGGAGAAGCCCACCTTAGTATGCTTTTTTTGTTTCTACATATCTTATTCCTTTGTAATCCCACTCTGTATGTACCATTTTTGATTTGGTTGTTCAGAACTACAATGACCATAATTCGGAGTCCATCCCACCGATTCCATTGTTTTCTGAATGTCCCATGATGCATAGCGGTCTCGGGTACCTGTCTGATGCCAATCCTTGACCCTTTTTAGTGCCATCAACACCAAAAGATCCAAAAACAAAGAAACACTCACCATAATGGGTTAATACCTGCTCTTAAAACAAGTGAAAACTACATTTATTTTTTACTTCAAAGGCAAACATATTTTTGCTGAATTCACTAGAAATGCCTTAAATGTTCTTATCAGTTGTCAGTTTTAACTGTTCACGGTTTATTGACCAGACCCCAATGCGTTTTTACCATGCATGTCCACTATTGCTGCTACAAAGTATCTAATTTTAAGCTGTAGTGACTTGCACACACACACACGCAGATGAGCTATATTATACACATGCACACAGCAATATATATATTCTGCTGAACATGACATTTCTGTGTGGCAACTATAAAAATATTACATGCTAAGAGATCGCCACAAACTTCCCTGTACTGAGTCAGACAAAGCTACTTTCTATTCCAGGAAACCGAGTCACTTAAGTACAGCAAACTACGCTACTGAACATTGTGTTCAAATAGATGTTTATAGAACAGATTATTCAACACATTCATTAGAAAGTTTGACTGCCCCAATAATATTCTAGCAATCGGCAAAACGCCAGCACTCAAGGTTCTTTGCAAAATGTGAAGTACTTTATTGTGCAGAAAATAAATCTATAAATTGCTACAAAGTGGGAGTAGAGGGACACGACGCATTTCACGTTTAACAAGGCTTAATCCTAAATGAGGATTAAACGGTAACCGTGAAACGCGCTGGCTTTTTGCAATTTTCTACTGTACACTACATCTACGGTCAATGGATTTAGCAGAGGCACTGCAGTTCCTTCACATCATGTGACCACATTCCTTCATTTTTATCTGCCAGAGTGGAGCACAGATAATTCCTCAACAGAAAAAAAAAAAAAAAAACTATTTCCAATAAATAAATATTCTAGTAGGCAAAAAAAAAGACTTTTGTTAAATAAAAAGATTACATCAAGTGGTAGGTGTTTTAAATAGAATGTAATGAAAGAATACTAATATAAAGAAACTTATTTAGGGCTTTATTCATAAAAAAGGCAATTGCAGGAAATTGACAAGGAAATTACAAAAGTAGCCGAGTTGCAAAAAATCTCCCATTTAGCTGCATTGGAGACGTTTTTCCAACTCTACTACTTTGGCCCCAAGACGGCTTTATTAAGGGTCGAACATGTTTAGCGTCTTGGGTCACATTTATCTACATTTTTGTATTGGATTCCAAAACATGTCCCCTGCTAGAGCAGTATAGAGCAAAGAGGATTTGGTAAGAGGATTCCATGAGAAGTGCCCTCATTTAAATCATTTCTATTTAAAAACCATCTACACTTGCTGCAATCTTTCAATTAAACATACTTTGTAATTTAATAGATCTTAATATACAGCTTCATTAACATTCTAACCTCTGTTTTGGCATTCAGAAGTAGAAAGAATATATATACTGTGTCTGCTGCAAAAGTGATAAAGAAAAAAAAAATTAAAACCTCAAGGAACACGGATAATTACTGGGTTTATTTTCAGGTTGCAGATAGACATGCATTCCTTTTTGTACACAGTGCATGTTAAAACAGGACTGTCCAGTGTTGGTTCTCAGAACTTCTCACTCCACTCCTTGGTTACATTGGAGCAAGGAACAAAATAGAAAAAGCATGTATCTGTAATCTTGCATGATGATACACTTGGCTCACAGCACTGTACATACTGTACCAGAGTTTTGGCAGAAGCCCAGGGTGGGCACCATGCCAGCAGCACAATAACAAACCTAAACCACCAGCGTAAAAAAAAAAAAAAAAAAAAAAAAAAAAAAAAGGAAAGAAATATTAGGGAGGGGAGGATGAGAGGACAGCCAGCGGGAAATAGAAGCAGAGTTCAGAGACAAAGAGAGAGCAAGAGAGACTGCAAGTTCAGAGAGACAGTGAGCAAGAGAGACTGCAAGTTCAGAGAGACAGTGAGCAAGAGAGACTGCAAGTTCAGACAGACAAGGAGCAAGAGAGACTGCAAGCTCAGACAGACAGGGAGCAAGAGAGACTGCAAGCTCAGACAGACAGGGAGCAAGAGAGACTGCAAGCTCAGCCAGACAAGGAGCAAGAGAGACTGCAAGCTCAGCCAGACAAGGAGCAAGAGAGACTGCAAGCTCAGCCAGACAAGGAGCAAGAGAGACTGCAAGCTCAGACAGACAAGGAGCAAGAGAGACTGCAAGCTCAGACAGACAAGGAGCAAGAGAGACTGCATGCTCAGCCAGACAGGGAGCAAAAGAGACTGCATGCTCAGCCAGACAGGGAGCAAGAGAGACTGCATGCTCAGCCAGACAGGGAGCAAGAGAGACTGCATGCTCAGCCAGACAGGGAGCAAGAGAGACTGCATGCTCAGCCAGACAGGGAGCAAGAGAGACTGCATGCTCAGCCAGAGAGGGAGCAAGAGAGACTGCATGCTCAGCCAGAGAGGGAGCAAGAGAGACTGCATGCTCAGCCAGAGAGGGAGCAAGAGAGACTGCATGCTCAGCCAGAGAGGGAGCAAGAGAGACTGCATGCTCAGCCAGACAGGGAGCAAGAGAGACTGCATGCTCAGCCAGACAGGGAGCAAGAGAGACTGCATGCTCAGCCAGACAAGGAGCAAGAGCGACTGCAAGCTCAGACAGACAGGGAGCAAGAGAGACTGCAAGCTCAGACAGACAAGGAGCAAGAGAGACTGCAAGCTCAGACAGACAAGGAGCAAGAGAGACTGCAAGCTCAGACAGACAAGGAGCAAGAGAGACTGCAAGCTCAGACGGACAAGGAGCAAGAGAGACTGCAAGCTCAGACAGACAGGGAGCAAGAGAGACTGCATGCGCAGACAGACAGGGAGCAAAAGAGACTGCAAGCTCAGACAGACAGGGAATATGAGAGACTGCAAACTTGGAGACAAACAAACAGACATGGAAAATGAGAGACTGTTAGTTCAGAAACAGACAGGGAACAAGACAGACTGCAAGCTCAGAAAGAGACTGGGATCAAGAGAGTAGGAGAGGGATGTCACGTTTGGAGATAGGCTCAATGGACTGGGGCTACGCTTAACTTCTAAATGCCCTACACCTAGTGTGTAGCACTTTCTAGATTTCAGGATGAAAAAGAAGCATCTTTAAGTGCAGGCAATGGACAACCGAAGGGCTCCAGAAAGATCCAAAACTGGTTAAAGAACCAGTTCCTGGTTGGAATTTTAATCGTACAAAACTCTGGGCTTCAGAGACACTGAATTGTACAGCTGGCTGTGTCACATAGTGGACTGCTCAAAACATGTCTTGCTAAAGCAAATACTTCATACAGTGTACCATTTATATGAAGATATTTCAGTCAGTCACTTTTAATGCTCTTAGCTACTGGTTTGTATGTAGGACGCAGAAGTTACATGCAAAAGGTTTTTTTCCAAAAAATGCATGACCAATTCTCATAATAATACAATACCCTGATCTGCTTGAATAAAAAAAGGCACCCATATGCATATATACTAAATAAAAAAATAAATATATGTATATATATATGTAGCACTTTAAATACAGTGTTTCAACAATCACATGTGTATTGTATACTTGTACCTTCTCCTGAATAAACTTCTATTGAGCCTTCATTTGCCGCATGCTGAGAAACACTCAGGATGTCTGCAAGGAATGGGCACAGAATGCCTGTTACCTACACCAGTTAGGATTAGAAAAGAGCTTCTAGACTCTACAAATCAGTCAATGTCATGAGCTGCCCATCTGATTTCAATGACCGCCCATTTCTCGAACTGCATCCCTTCCATGTGAACAGGCTTTCCCATCCCATTAAAAAAAGGAACACATGGGCTTTGCTTTGACAAGACCGGGACTTTCGTAGGTTTTTTTAAGTAATATTCAGCAAATATTTGAATTCGTAGATTGTTAATGCTAGGTTTATGGAAATATAGAATAATCCATATGTAATAATCATGGAGAATGTTGTCCTAGAGTAAAAGCTACAGGTCTAGTTTCAAATCTGGGTCAATTTATGCATCCCTCCTCACTCCTTGGAAGTAAGCAGACATTATGAGGAGATTATATATCTATGTCCCTTACGTTTGGGCAAAACCCCAACCTTTAGAATCCAAACCAGACTTGCATGGTAGTTTCAGTGAGAAATGTAAGATCATCAGTTCCAAAATAATGACCATTTCCTATATAAATATGTAATAGATCCTTTCATAAAAGAGGTGCATTGTTTGAAATGGATGTGCACACACCTTCTATAGAACATCTATTCACACGGTACTAACCTGAATGAGCCAACAAGTGCATTCGAAGTCTTAAACTGTCTAGAAACCGCTTTCCACAGAGTTCGCACCCATAAGTCTTCATTCCACTGTGCAACTTCCTGCAAGATACATAGAAGACAACACAAAATTAGGCACAATGATTTATGGATTATTTATCAAAGCATTATGCTGAACGAATTCATTTCCTGGAAAAGACTATTTATAAAAGAGGTTTAATTTGTAGCAGAAATACAGAATGTATTGTCAGATAAGAAGCATTGCTCAGTCTAGTTTGGCCATATTTCTATCAGCTATAAAATCCAAATTCTTTATTTGGTACCGTGTACTTCTTTTATTGTGATGAGCATGACTGTATCCTTATTCCATGCATGTTTTACTGTATTAAGCAGATTAATGTATGCTTTCCCACTTTTGTTGGATGACCATCCCATGTATCCACCACTCACTCATTAATGGTTTTGTTTCTAATCTTAGTTTTAAACCTCTGACAATGTAAGGGTACATCCTTTTGGAGTCTCTACATGTATTTAAATGGTTCTATCATATGCCCTCTCTCTTGGCTTTCTTCTAACCTGCCCATGTTAAGATCGCCTTTCCTGATACTTTTTATCTGAAATATACACACAGAATTTTCCAATTTGTGTCCTCTCCCTTACATTGATAAGAAAAGAAAATTAAAAATGAGGGGTAGGGACACGCATATTAGCAATAAACTGAGAGAACATGGTTTAAAATCAGTGGACGTGGCCCAAGTCACTAACGTCTAAAGGATAACCAACAGTTAACTTAGTAAACACAAAATCTCCTAAAATATCTTTTAAAAATAAAAATTTAAAATTAAAAAAAATAAAAATAAAAAGCCACACACACCATGGAGTAAACACAGACCACACTGATTAACCCCTAAAGGACTAAATTAAATTGTATGTCTGCATTACAAACTATGGACCTATGTCATATGCTGCTCTATGGAACCCTGCCATCATCAGATAAATAGGACATTCCAAGTCAGAAGAGGGGGCATCAAAGCCCAGCTTATTATAAAGCACAGAGTTACCATTCAGCCCTAAGGGGTTAAAGACAAAGAGAAAATAAAGATAATTAAAACACAGCATTTCAACCCCGATCAATTTGGTCTTGAAGACAAAATTACGGCATATAAAGCTTGAATATTTGCATTTATACGATCCACCATTATGTATCTAATGACAGGCTTGATTTTTTTTCTTTATCTCTTAAATAATAAATGCTTATTCTGCATTTAGATGGAATTGAGCAAGGTAATCTTTTATAGTTCAACAATGAATAGTTTTACACGTGTGCCATCGTTTTCGGCAGAATCCTTTCAGTATTCTAGAATTGCCTGGAATCCCATGAAAATCACCAAGACACTATACATCTACAACTCCCTATAGCAAAGATGGTGATCTAGTTTGCCAACCAATCACTTTACAGTGAACCGTCAAAAGGTGAAAGGTCATCTATTTTGTATTCTAAGTCGGCAGTTGTTTAGTGACTAATAAATCTGGTCTTAAAAAGTGGACTCAAACAGTTTTTATCATTATGTGTAATCACATATGTAAAAAATAAATCATGGAAATGCCTTTTCAGGCATGGGGAGCAAATTTGGGCATCTATAGTCACTGCTTAAATAAACACACAGTTAATGGCTACTCCTACATATCACAAGGCTTGGGAGCAAGACTTACAAGTCACACTGGGTAATTAAAAAAACACATATTGCATGCCTAAGGAGATATGTCCTTAGGAAAAAAAAAAATAATAATAAAGTTCTTAAAAGCGATACAGAAAAACAAAACAAAAAAAAGAAGAATGTGTCAAAACAGCATGTACTTTACTTCATGGGAAAATGCTGGCAATGGATGGTATAAATTCCTGCATCTTTGCCAGACATTGCTAAAACTTCCGAAGTAAAGAAAATCTAACAAATTAACAACCCCACCTGCTACAAGAGCTACAATTACCACTAAGATGCTTATACAAAAGCATGCTATAAAAAAAAAAAAAGTTTAATACAAAAAGGTATATACATTACATTTAATAATAAATAATTTCCCCCTCCCCATGATAGGAATTTCTTCTATTTTTAAATGCGGAGTTATGAATTTAGAAAACAGTTGTAGAAACCATGATCTTTACTTAACCCCTTATTGGCAGGAGTTATTTGGGGATTTTGGGGGATTGAGGAAGTTGATCCTGGTTGCCGTAACAGTTAGGCACACATTGTCCTTAAAAAGGGAAACTAAATCACTGCAGAGAAGGGCAGGGACAAGCGGATAAAGAGTCAGAATTTGCAAAAGAAAACAAAATGTTAGAAAAACAAAAATGTTGAACAAAGATGATTTAAGGGAGCCATGTCTTTAGAATTTGCAACATCATAATAGGCAATCAATATAAATGCCATTAAACATTGCTGGCCCTGATCTCCAAAAAGGTGTCAACCCGAAAAATTGTATTCTGCTCTGGTTCCTATCCAAAAACATGAATAATTGAAGTCAACAAGCTGTAAAATCTCTTCCAGCTTTAAAAACGTATTTATGTTATGGTAGAAGGCTATTTAGCAGAAAGAGTCTAGCAGGGACAAACATATTATATGGACTTGTAATAAGACAGACACACACACACACACACACACACAAGTTAAAACAAAATCAGGCCCTAACCCTGGCCTTTATATGTTGCAAATATAGCAAATAATTATGGGGATTTCACAAAAGGACAAAAACTTTATCTGTACAATAAAGGAAACAAATAACAGGACAGTGAGATCCACTTGTCTCAATTAACTGATAAGATTCACAGATTACAGTGACAAATTTGACTGATTTATCTAGAAAGGCAGCAAGGCCTTGAATAATAAGCAAGGATTAGGATCTGAAATACCCACAGGGTGTGAAGGGAATAATAATAAAACTATCACAATGATTTTAGAACATCCTTTAATGCGGAAAGAGAAATTGCCATAAGTAGATATAAACCAGTGGATTTGCAGCAAATTCAGACTAAAAATAAATGAATACTTCTCAAATCTTTGCAAAACATCTCTACTAAATGTATAGCTCTCAGCCAGGCTGTAATTATTCCCTTTACATTACAGTAGGTCGTTTCAATCAATATATAGGTAAGAATTTGCCCACCAGCAATCTAATGTTTTAGACACACTCACTGGTCTGTATGCAAATCTTTTAACAAATGCTGGTAAATAGATTTGACTTGTTTCTTAGAAAATGGAGGGAAACGGGACACATTTTCATTGCACATTTGCTACCACCACTGCAAAGGATTCTGGGTAGGCATATACAAATATTAGGGCATGTTTAAAGAAATATACTCCACTAAATGCCAAACAAATAATTAAATAATAAAATGCTGTGGTTAGACTTTAAGGAGGGTGCTACACCTTAAATGTTTAAAACCAATGTACTTGAAAACATAACACATAGCACAATGTAACCTAGTCTGAGGTTGCATCTGTAACACAACTTTGATGTATTAATTGACCACAACAACAGAGTAGCAAAGCTATTTAGAATTTCCTAAGAATTAGCACCCATTCTCTCAGCGTAATCTTTCTAAGAACATCAATTACACAGATAAGATAGGCTTTTGGCTTGTTATGCTAGGTGACTTTTTGTAAAGTACAGTCCCATCCATTAAAAAGGAGAAACAGATAAGACAACCCGATCTTTTTTTATTACAATGTGCACAAACACTTCTAAACAAGGTCAATAGATGAATAATGAAAAAAAAAAATTGGAGCCAATAATTAACCAGCTATATCCTTTGTCAATAAACTTGAATATCACAGTCTGAGTGATGATAGCATGAACAAAATGACAGAAGTCTGCACCCTTAGAGGTCATTCCTGACCAATTTAGTAGACGTGACCAATCCAGGAGTATTTGTTTGTAGTCTCTTTTAGTGGGTCCTATGGGAGGCTGTCCTGCACAATATTATATAATAAAGACAGTATCAAATCAATCTAGATAAGAAAATTGAAAAATAACCTCTGGTCATCGAGGTTACAGTGTGTCCACTTGCCACACTGCTTCCTCAAGATGGCAATATTAAGACCAGAATATTGAATATATATTATTGTCAAACAGGTCTTGAAAAGATTTGCTGTAATGGAGAAATTAGTATAAAAATTGTGCCATATTTATCAAGACAAAACTGGTGCTACCGTGTAAACCAATGGAATGCCATGACAGTTTGCTCCATACTTAGCACTTAAAAAAAAAATAGCATTAATTTTGCTCTGATAAATCTGGCCCATTATTTCTTCGAAAACTAAATTAAAAGCCAAGCATACAAATACTAAAGAGCATATCACAATTCAGGTGGAGGAGTGTGCCAAGCGTGATATACGCTTAAGTGCACCACTTGTGAATGTCCGAGATATATATATTTTTTTTACCGGCCTGCCAATAAACCCTAGAAGGAAAGCTCTGCCCCATTTTGACGTAGAAACAAGCTCTTGCCATCACACAGAGAGAGGAAAGTGGAAATTACCACCACCACCACCTTTCCCTTTGACCTCTTCACTCACTCACCGTATGTGCCTCCTGTCCCCCTACTCCCTCTAGATTGTAAATTTGCGAGCTGGGTTCTCTACCTCATGTATCGGTCTCTCTGTTCATCTAGTATGTAGTTTCCCTTTATACTCTGTATCAAGCGCAATGTAAACTGTTGGCACTATATAAATATTAAAGCAATAATTTAATGTAATGCTCTCCTGGGAAGAACTCCGGATCTGTGCATCTCGTTAAAAAAAAAAAAGATGCAGCTAAATTAAAAGTTTATTTTCCACATGTAGAAACTAATGAAAGCCAAGTGTCTTCAACAGCCACGTGATGTTTATCTTGAGTTATAAATGGGGTTCAAGCCTCCCTTCTGCTCTGAACTGTACAGATTAGACACAATATACAGGTGAACATGGCAGACGCAAAGTGAGACACTGCAGCTGAAGACAGGAGGTCAGGAGGTAATGTGGCTAAATCAATACCTAGTTAATGCTGCAGCCAGTAAGTATAGAAAGCACAGATGTGACTGGGTAGATTATATGAGGCAATATTATGACACAACCAAGAACATTAAACAGTAACCCATTCAGGTTCTCTAAAGATTCTTAGTTAGCGACCTCTAAAGTAAAAAAGTTTTAAAATAAACTTAAAATATATTTATATATATATATTTTTTTTAAACACCAGTTAATGATCGATGGAATTGAATGGCATTTTCAGTAATGTTAAATTGAAAGGGACGATCGCCTAAATATTTGATTGTTTAGAATTCAAGAATGATCTGAGTATTGTGTTTGTAATGGTGCTATGATGTGTCCTGTTTATCACATCACCTTGTGGTTTGATGTGCAATTTATACATTTCCAACTAAAAGTAGGATAGTTACATAATCAAACCACAAGGTGATGTCATAAACAGGGACCCATTCCCAGGTCACTTCTTATCGTCCATATTGACAATACACACAATGTCTCAGTTCCAATATAGCATCATTGTGTCTCGTAATTGGATTTCCAATGAGTCAAGCCTGAATTATAAAATACTGGAGATCCCAACAAACATCCCAACAAACCCTATAAACATTCTATAAGTGTGTATAAAGTATCATGAAACTCCTCTCTATGATGGTTTCTATGAATTAAAGTCATTTATATAAGAGAATATTCACAACCATAAAAAATACATGAGTAATAAAAACCTGAAAGTATGCTTTTTTCGTTTTTCCTTAATAAATAAGATTTGTAAACAGAGTTCCTCAAGACCATTATTGCAGAACATCTTGCATAATAATGTGTATTAAGATTTTTAGAAAATACATTTGTAAGAATCAGTTTATATTAAACCAAGCAAATTAAAATAGTTTATTGAACCAATAAATAGGAATTATATTTAGCAAACACAGAAAACCATTGCACAAAAAGATAAAATATATTACTGCCAAAGAAAAAACTTCATAGACAATTATGGAATATCAAAATCCAATATAGAAAAAAAATTATAAATAAGAATTCGTAATAAAAGAAAATTCAAAAGATGTAATGATAAAAGAAAAGATAGGAGACTCAGCACACCATTTAAGGGAGTTTAATCCACCAAAAAATAATTAAAAGTAATAATAAAAGTTACCCGTTTTAAGCACTCCTAAAAAAAATAAAATAAAAAAAAGCAGAAGAAATCATGGAATAGTGCTCATTATAGAAAGTGCGATATATAAAAAGTACAAAAATATATAGCCTCACAAGTAAATAGGGGTCACAATGCCCCATGAATTTATTTAAAAGAAAGACCATTCAATAACATAGATGGTCATCCAGACTGGTCTTGGACAACTGGGTTAAAAATAGACCTTTATAACCTGAACACACACATCCAACACAGTCTGGAACCATGACTTAGAATGAGAACCCTGGAACAAGCATATTTTATACACACTGAACCGGTACAAGGCAAGAACATAAATGTATATGAGACTATTACACAGCAACCCTAAGCTACTCGTTTATGCAGAAGGTGTCATGGGTATCTGGGCTGTACGCCCAGTATTCTGGGACTGCCTGCTGAGCAGTTAGCAAGTCACTGTGTGCATGCACTTCAATGCACACCCATATTGTTCTTTATCTGGCTGCATTTAGATTGAAGCTGCAATCTTCAACAAGCCGTAACTTCATCTGTACTTTGCTAGCAGTCTTGCGAACACAACGTAGAGATAACATCACACACTATTTAAAGGGACAGTAGCTCACTGCACTTTATTGAGGTAAGGGCTAGAAAGCTTCCAAACTGTATAGCTGGAACTAGCCACTTACTGCTCAGCCTTTCTCTGATGTCCTGGATAGATTCCTTACCACTTTGATTCTTCCTTCTGTATGGACTCAGAGACTTAGCTCGTGATGGAGGCGGCATGGAAAAGACTGACATATGCCATCTTATTCAGGAGAAGGGTTTGGCCAGGTGACAAACTGAAACAGTTACTGAATATTTAGTAGGTAGCCTCAATAAAATTACTATAAATACATTTTTTGTCTTTGTATTACCAAGTACAGTTTTGGAAGGCTGATTGGCAGTCCTGTCTTATACTGCCCTTCTCCAGCTGTATGTACTGCAACTCCTACAACTCTTTGTCAACTTGGATGTGGGTTTTGATCAGAACAATAAAATTCCATTTTGTCATCATTTAAATTGCATGTTTAATCATTTTGAAGCCATTAACTGGGAACACATAATTACATCTAGAATATATATACCGTATTGTTGTATCAGAGCCGTAGCTCTCCTTTAAGTTTTTTAATTTCCCCAAACCCTAGTAATAAAATTAACCTTTGGCCTTCTGGTTTAGTTGACCACCCCCAGAACGTGAAGGGTTAAAAAACCGGACCTTAGAAAGTAACACTCGCAATCCGTAAAAAGGGGGATATACTTGTTCAAAGCCACATATGTATTAAATCCATCTGATCCAGTCTTAAGTGGAATTTCTCTGCGCAATACACAGCCAACACAATGCTTAGGAAGTCTGACAGAAACCTATTTAAGGTCATTTATTGCCTTAATAAGCACCTTTGTCCAACAGGCAGTTTTTGACAACAGTGATAAATTCCAAATTTATGTCAAACATAGCATATGTTTAACAGCTCATTTCTAAGCAGAAGCAGCAGGCTACCCTATAAATCACAGCTCGGTTTGAAATGAAAGCAGATTATAGGGCTGGTGCTATTGAGAGAAATATAAATCAAGACAGTTTAACTCTTAACGCAGCACAAATTAACTAGATTGAGGAGGTTGTGCAGGCAGTCACAGTGGCAATAACAAGCTGGACCTTAACTCATTCACTGGAAACGGGCAGGGGTTAATACCTAATCTTGTTCAATCTAGATATGCAGCTCAAGAGCCATGCAGAAAGGACAAAAAACAATACACGCATAACAAAAAAAAAAAAGTAAAAAAAAAAAATATGTACCTTGGAAAAATGGTCTTTAGGTACAAAAAAAATAATTGAAAATGATAACTATAATGTTTATACTGAAAAGTTTTCCGTGAAATTTGACATTATTTTTATTTGTTTATGATTTGTAGAAAGCATAAAGAAAAATAAAAAAATCAATGTCAAATATTTCACAGTTCCGCCAGGTAATAGGGAAGCATTTTTTTGTGTGCACAATTGCAGGAATGCTAGCCCCAAATGTTAACCTTGTAAGCCCAGAGTGTTGTGAAAAATTCTGGACTGTCCAGGAACTGCTACATGTGGGAGGCAGACCTCAGACCTGATCTCCAGCTCCCTCCCTGCTCCATTCAGCCCTCCTCCGCTGTCTTTGTCTGCCCTGCCTGCACGGTATGCCGCTCATCCGCATGGCTAATCTTGCTTCCTCTTCCTCTCACCAGGTATTCGATGGTCAGTTTTTCTTCCTGTACTTTGTCGGTTTGTTTTTCTACCACTTTCTATTGTCGGTCATTTTATTTTTTTGCTTTCTCTATTCTGACACCATCCCTCTGCTCGTCAATATAGATCTGTCAGTCTATTTGTATCTACCCAATTGGCCTGCCTGTCTGCTACCATTTTAACTGCCCCTCCTAATATCAACGTTTAATCCCTGTATCTCTCTCTCCCCCTGTAATTTAATGTAGAAGTAATTCCCTTTTTTTGGTGGCCAGTCAATCTGTCTATACATCCATCATATTCATACACATATAGCCAATACAAAAATCCAACAAAACCTTTAATTTATTGTTGACTAATGTACATTAGTGGATATGATGTGTAGATAGTGGCTGTGTGATTATATTATGAAAATGTATAAAATGGTAAAAAAAAAAAATCAATTAACGAACAGGCATTATTTACAAAATGTATATTTTTATATTTGTTTAGAAAATATTCGATTTAACAGCACAAGAGCAGAGGAAATACAAATTTTAGTTTATATTCTGGTTTATATTTTATTGTAGTCTCCATATTGACAAAACTAGCCCTAGATCTGGGATTTTTAACATGTTTCTTTTAAACGTAAAAGAAAATGCGGAAAATGCTAAACTATTGCTCAAATTTACATTTGTGACTTATTGCTTACCAATGTCTATTTGCTACAGTCTAAGAAAATCAAAAGTGTATAAAAAAAAAAAAAAAAAGGAAATTAATAAATTCTGGTTCAGAATTAGAATTTCAAGTTCTGTTCAGTTATGGAATATGGACCAGTGATGGCCACTGGATGTCAGTTATGGCTGTAGGATGTTTGCTGCCCCATCCAGAGCTGGAAGGTTAGTGATGTTATGAGAGGCCAGACTATAAAAAGGCTCACAGTGCAAGTATTTCCTTTCCTATAAAATATTCATTACTCTGTGTTTGAGCCAAGTAACTGAGACCTCAAACATTTCTAACTTTGTACTGAGGCAATAACAGCATTTAATAGAATCCTTCTCCTTTTATCTATATCAGCCTATAAATGTAAGGTTATACGGACATTCGTGAGCGTGCACACACAAACATGTATAATATATAAGAAAGGATTTTCCCCCCATATCCGTTGAAGTAGAAAATACGGCGTAGTTAAACCTACAACTCCAATCTTTCGGTTTTGTGGGTTTAGGTAAATTAACCATTTCAGTTGCCATCTTTGGTTTGTAGCTTCGCTTCAGGTCCATTTAATAGACACGGTAAATCTGGATTTTCAAGAATATTACGTCCCTGCATTTTTTATGCCTGCCAAATATTACTAACAGAAAACCAACCTGGTGCACCTTCTTTCCAAATTTTACAGGTTACATTGGGCGATCTAAAGATCTTTAAAATTGTACAATGAAAGGGTTTGGGCAAAGAATTGATAAAAAATAGGCGCAGACACAAGTTTCGGAAAAGTGCAATTGCGACTATTATATTGATAACACAGATTGCACTGCTTTTATACATCTCAGCACTTTTTGCACTATTTTCAGCGTACTTCTAAGCCTTTTTTTAAATTAATGGATTGCTCTGGCTCAAACAGTGCTGGAGCAACTTGGATGTTTGGGACCACTGACTTGTCGGGAGTTCTCATTATACACTGGCGAACAAAGTTGCGGGACTTCATTGCAATTTTTTTGTGTGCCATAGCTATAAATCCCTTTCGTATATTGGCTATAATTCACTTATCAACTGAATATGCATCAGTGGAAAACAAACAAACAAAAAAAAGGTACTCACGACCATTATAATGGGAGAATTAATCTTCTGCCATTTTATTTCCAAAAATGGCTTAAGACAGGTGACCAATCTATTAAACAGTTGCTCTCCTGGGATAGTGTACTTATCTCCCCACTTAACTTGAAGCAAAGAATAAACACAAGAGTCTTTGTTGCTTGCAGCAGCTAGCCAAGGAGGTGTATTTTTACACAACCAAGGATGCTGCCACAAATCAATAACACAAATCAATTCCTCTGGGAGCAAGAATTTTATCAGAATTTGCACACATGCAGCCCACAGTTTATTTACTGTGCAACAAGGTCACCTCAGCAGAAAGACACCCCACACATACCCCAAATCACATACTAAAATAAACACTGCATTACCTTGCAAATAGCAAAAGTGAATAGAAAAACATAGGGGGGGGGGGGGGGGGTCAGATATACACACTGGAGGAGAAAGCAATTACAGGGTAGGTAGCTGGCAGCTGGATTCCTACAGCTTGCCAAGTTGGTTTAAATGTGATATAATGTACCTGTCAGATGCCACCTAGGACCAGCGTAAACTAGCGGGTTCAGTTTAATGGCTTAACTCTTTAAAGGATCCCAGACTTTGCGTGCAGCCATCCCAATGTGGTCCTTAAAGGAGCAGACAACCTTTTTTGAACGGGATTTAGGATTTAAAAATCAGGTTTTAATTCCTATGAAAGTACTAAATCTGGCGATTCTGTGAGTTCACCAACCTATCCTGCCCAACAGCATTACATACTGTTGGCATGGATAACTATCCGCAAGGATCTGTGCTTATTGATACTCACTTTCTGCTTTTATTCCTTGGGCTCAAGGCTGTGAAGCATCTAGAATATACATTGAGGCCCTAAAAATACTAATGAAATAAATACATTATTGGGAGTTTACGGTCCTCTTTAAATAGTTAGTCATAGAATGTATAGCAGTTTCCAGAGCTAACCGAGTCTGTTTAAGAGAAGTGGTAGATGGGTATCCATAGAGTTCAATATGACCCCTACACTCAATACAAAAGTTTAACCCCTGAGCTAGAAGCACATAACAAATAGATAGACAATCATCATAATAATGATAAAAAAAAAAATGCAGTGAAACCAGTTACAAACTTTGGACCACATTGTTTAGAAACATTGATAAAGAACCTCTTTCCCTCTGTTTGAGTGATTGTCTGTGTAATAAGGATTAATAGACCATTTGTTTTGCGATTTTAAAGAAAATGCATGCATATGGTGGTACTTTCCTGAGCTCTACAACACTCCAGTCACATTAAGAGGAGTTGTACTTGCCGCACACAGCAGGCGTTCTAATTATTAGCATACTGTAATCATTTGTATTCTTTTTCTGCCTTAACGGGGATATCTGCAAAGCTCTGATACATTCCCCCCTTCCACAAAACTCATCTCTTGTGCCCAGCGGCCATTCTTGTGTCTATAATTAATCCTTTAGTGTGTGGGATGGTTAGAATTGTGATTTTGTCAACCAGTAATGGTTAGACACAACTGCAAACAAAAAATTCTAGTCCATCCCCATCTCCTTTAGTCTGGAAAATAGTCATATCATATGACTATCGTTAGACCTTTTCTTGTCAGAATAAAAAGTAGACAACTGAAAAATAATATTAAAAAAAAAAAAAATAGTAATAAAGACAAAAAAAGTTATTTTTCTGAAGACTGGTTTTAAGGAGACATCAGATATTCTTTGGGCTAATTTTAAAAATTCCTTAAACCTACCCATCATATATATATATATATATATATATATATATCATATACATTAACACATTTATCAACAGGGGTGGTTCTCTATTTTTGGGCGGTCACAAGCAACAAAAAAAAAAAAAAGACTAAGAACCCAAAATAAGCTTACACCTCCTCTCCATTACTGTTTCCCCTCAGCTAGGTGCTGTGGAAGCTGTAATCTGCCAATATGGTAGCACCACCCTGTTTCTCAACAGGTAATAAGAATATTTAATGACTAGCGACCAGGGTCTAGCTAGCAGGTCAATGGATAGTGTTTCGAAAGAAAAAAAAAAAAGAAGAAAAACCACATACACACACACACAATAATAATAATACTAATAATAAAAAAATTACAAAAATTACCAGAAAGACTATTATAAATTATTAGGATTTATTTGGAAAGGGCTTTCAACCCAACCAAGATCTAGAAACATGGAATATATCAGCAGATAACAACCAGTTTCTGAATATTTTCATTAGTCCCTGGCTTTATCTTATAGCCTTACGCCTATCCCATCCCTGCTTCAAGCTCCTTTAACCTCTCACGCTTCTGCAGGAAGGCTCAGCTTTAACTGGCACGTTAATGGTTAATAAAAAGCCCATAATTAATTTTGTTTCTCGAAGCAGCCCAACAGTTAACACTTCTGATTGAGAGAACATTGGAGTTATTGGTTTAAACCAGTTCCTTTCACTTACGCACCAGCAGAGAAAAACAATTTTATCAGCAACATCCCCCTAATTACATGCGCTGGCTTTCAGAAGAGAGAATGTGGGGTTTTACACCAGAACACAGCATCATGTGAGCTAATTCTCAGCATCTGCATAGACGTCCAGCCTCCTCGTGAACTGGGACTAGGAAACCAGACAGTTATTTCGTGAATTGGAGATTAGCGGTAACACATACGCACTATACATTACACACTATACCATTATCAACTTTACATTTTCAAATATGGATTTATTGATTTTCAAAATGTGCCAATATATTGCGCAGTGCTATCCACGGGTTGGAAAACAAAAAAAAACCCAATAACAAATACATTTTAATGTACCATAAGACATTAAAACAGGATTTATTTTCCTTTACGTTGTTTGTCTATATGTTGTATGTTTTTATGGGGAATCAATTTTTTTAAAACAAAATATGAATTTAAAATATTATTTAACAAGGTTTAAAAGAGTGTTTGACAAAGAATGTCTAGGATATAGGATACCTTTGCGTACAAGACAAGGATCCACCTTTTGGAAAGTGTATTTTTGTTTTGATACAACGATTTTTAAAACGTTTGTCATTTTGTAAATTTATAAGACAATTTGATCAATTTTGGAAAAAATACAACAACAAAAAATGCAAGGTCTAGACTACCACAGACATACCCACTGGTTACGAAATTAATATTAGTTTATCTGACTAATTTATTCTGCAGATTGATAAAATGTAATTTTCCAACCCAAACTAAACCACACAGACAACCTGTTACAATCTTTTCCACACTAAACAGGTCTTCTCTGTGCTTGTGCAGTCTCAAATCAGGACTAATGTAGCAATGTGGACTGAATGTGCAGCCAATGAATATCACACGCAGTGTTACTTATCTTCATATGAAAATTGCAAATGCTGGTGCTGCACAATACTCTTGCCTTAGAAAATAAATACAATTAAATAGAAATATATTCTAAATACTTGTTCACATATTTGCCAACTTCAAGCATGGCATAGACTGTTGCTCGGAGCGGGTCTGGTTACACGTACAGCTGCGCCAACGCACAACTCTGTCTCCAATAAAACCAATATGCTTTGAATTCTCAGCTACACATATTAAGAAAGCAAAATAATGTCAGATTTTAAATAACTACACACTAGGTTACTACAAGTCTTCTTAAATCTCCTTAATGCATTTACATTCCTCTTGTAATTCGGTCTATTGTAGTCACAGAAACACATTGAGTGGGGTTACATATAAATGTCAATACTTTTGCAAAAAGTGTGGTGCACTCTGGGTAAAAAAGCAAATGGAATCTTCCTGCTGACTCTTCCACTTAAGTGACCTTTATGAATATCTTGCAGTGCTGGCAAATACAACACATGTTTTGAGGGCTTCAGTAAATTCGTTATTTAGCAGAACTATCCACGGTTTAACAGATTCCAATTAAAACATAGCCAAATGAAGGAAAGGCAAAACACACAGGAGTTTAATTAACCAATCTACACACATATAGGCTGAATAGTCCTACATAGTGCAGGTGAACCCATTAAATTTTGCTGGTAAACAGTCAACACCAAAATGACATGCTAGTCAACTAACAGTTACTAATGCAGTCTGTGGATATGGGTATAGTTAGTGAAGTCGTATTGCCTTGGATCAGCCAATGGTGGCAACTGCTGTTTGGGAACTACACAGTTTGATCTTGAGAAGTTAGGTCAAGTACAATTCCTTTGACTGACTATACACATGAGGACAGATACATCTGAATTTAAGTGGAAAAAAACAAAACAAAAAAAAAGGAATAGAAAATATTTTTTTTAAAAAGGAAAAAAAAAAAAAAATATCCTGCTTTAGAGAATGGCTCCTTCCTAACAAACATAGTAACAAGATGGAATAGTGAATAATAACACTTGAGAAACTCTAAATGCAGTGTACTCTACCACCTGTCCACTTGGAGGTGACATGGTGACATTTATCTATAGAATGTGTGCAATGACTAGCTGTACATCTGACAACAGAAACTAGACTGTCGTCCTGGAACATGAGATGATCCATACATTGCTTAGCTGCATATTCTTTTTTCAGCACATAAAGCTAGAGTATTTACTTCTCACACTGTGACAAAGATACAGTTTACTTTATTACCGACATTGGCTTTTTACTACTAAAGCAAAAGTCTAAAGATTGCAGTTACATTTGCACGCCGTCCCTCACTGCTAGCTTATTTAAGTCTCCTCTGTTGATGGCATGTAAAAATAATGGTCTCTCTCGGAGTCAACACTGGCAGAGAGACCACTGGACCTGACAGACCTCCACCAGATGCAAGTGGCGGTCAGCATTTGGACTGGCTGTGGTCCCTTTAACCCTAAACGTTATTTATAAATGTAAAAAGGAAAATACATTTTTAATTGTGTTTTGTTTTTTTTTTAACTAAAACTTCTTAAAAAGGACAACTGTAGGTATCAAAATTGACTTGTGTTTAACTGAAAATTGTTTAAATTGTAGGGATTTTAAATATAAATGCTGTAATGAAAGAATAAAAATAAAGTACCTTATTGAGCCTTCTCTGCTTGTATAGTAATATCAGGGGGCAGACATCTTGGGTCAGACCTTCCTTCATCTGACCCAAGGTTCTAAACATGATGGAACATAATGGGTCATGCCAGCTCAGTCAGCGCATTAGCAATGCACAATATGTGGCAATTCTTAAGGGTTCCTGAAGGGAGGGACAACACCAGGCTTGTGGGACCAGACCCCACATTAATACAGTAACCGTTACTAGAACTATAAAAACACTATAAAAAAAAAAGTCATTTACAAAGAGTGAAGGTATTAATATGGCTTATTTATAGCAAATTATAAAACCCTGTTCCACCAGAGCGACTGTTTTGTAGCATCTGTGAGACAAAAAGTGAGGAAATGACTCAACTGCACTGACTTGTTCACACACCTCATTACTAGAACTCTGCTTTATAATGAGAAAGTGAAAGCACTTAGCTATGTAACACATTATGTAGCAGGTATCATATGTTTCATGTGAGGAACTAGCAGTTTGAAAAATTGCAGCCTTTAGAAAATGGATTAAATTATTATATATATTTTTTAAAGTACAAAAATAACATAAAATGACATAACATGAAAAATGCAGTGAGTTTACAAGCATGGAGCACCTGAAACTCAAAGCATGTTTCAAAACAGACTAACAATTTTGTACATTTTTTACACCACACGTTAAAAATTTGAATTTATTTATCATTCCATTACACTGCATGAGCATTGTTTTTACTGACTACAGCTGTCTTTTTTTTTTATTATTGTTTTTAGGGTGGGGTTAACACTATTTAATGAAACAGAGGCTTGGCAGTACTGCCTATAAATAAGTGTATGCAGTGCACAAAACGCGTGGGGCGTTTGCCTTGTGTTTTGACACTTTGGAGCGTGTGTTACAATTTTGTGTTTTTTGGCTTTTTCAATAAAAAAAAATCTGAAATTTTAATACAGAAAAACTCTTCCTATTTTTGTCCTTTATCTTGTTTGGTGCCTTCCTTGTCATGCCATGGAGTATGAAACACTGGACCAGCAGTGGATCGATCATACCCAAGCTTTTCTGTCTGGATCCTCAGGTTTTTTTTGTATTTGCAGGCCCCCCGCCCATCCGAGTACCCATGCTACACAGATATTTATTATATGAAAGCATATTTGAAAAATTGTTCATCCTGTATACAAAAAACATAAATTTCAGAGTGCTACCCTATACAAAACGGCACTATAGGGTCCCAGAGTATTGCAAATGAGTATGTCTCTCGCCCCAGGAAAGTCAGGAGGTGTCTGCAAATTACGGAGCTTTTAAATTATACTCTTAATGAACACAAATAAAATGCAGTTAAAAGCCAATTTGCTCTATTGGAGTTAAATATTTAAGCACAGCATGCTTAAAAACAAGAATTTTGGTTATTTAAAAAGTGGCTCAAAACAAGTTTAACATCAACGTAACAACACACACACACACACACACACACACACACACTAAATAAATGTACTTAATACTTACAAGGTCATTTCAAATGGATTTTATAACATGGAATAATAGTGGTTATTGTAGAAAGAAGACAAACAAACAAGGGAGAATCGAAACAATACATTTTTCCAAGCACAATACGTTTGTTTTTTGTACCAATGTAAACCGCAAATACTGTATCACAGAATTTATGATTATTCTCTTATGTTTCAGTGGTCTGAAAACCATAATGGAGAGAGAGAAATAAACATGGGATGGCAGCACCTAGGGTTGCCACCTTTTCTTAAAAAAAAATACCTTCCTTGGTACTGTCTCCACAGACTTAACATTGGCCTGATGCCAATATTTTACCGGCCAGGTGGCAACCCTAGCAGCACCCCTGCTTTAAAAGCTATTCTAAACCCAATCCAAACCTTCTGAACCATTACCCTGCCCACCCCTCCCCCCAAAAAAGTGATTATTCTACAAGGACAACTTTTTCCCCCCCACTTAGTGTCCGTAGTATGTGGATGTACTTTTGATAATACAATATGATAGTTTATCATCTCACCGGCAGCTGCCATGCTTTCCTGGCTGTACGTGCGCTGGGTAGCAAAGGTTATATAAATTTAAAAAAAAAAAAAAATCATTTTTTTTCAGTTTATGAGCAGAGTGATTCAGATGGGTTTACTTCTGGATTCCTGATGCAAAGTGATGTCTTACTTAGCACCTCCCCGAACTCTCTCATTGGTCTGAGCATGTGCAGTAGCACGGACACCCAAGCCTTGCCAGCCATGTCCCTTGTTGTGGCAAGGAAATGTTGGGAGGTATGAACTTCCCAACATAAACATGGAAGGCTGCACAATATACACAGACTGTGTGGCATGCAATTAAACTAATTAAAGGCCGTATCACCAATCATTGTTTATACAGTGAATGTAGAGTATAAAAAGTGAGTGAAAATTTTCTACACATTGTGTTAGCAAAATGTCAAACAAATGCCTACATTAGGAGAAAAATGTGTTTGTAATGTATCTGTGGAGTCTCCTGCTTATGACATCACCTGTGGCTTGATATGCAAATGAACTGTTTTTCCAGTGGGAAATGTATAATTTGCATATCAAACCACAGGTGATGTCATAAACAGGAGACGCCATAGACACATTAAAATAATAATAATAATAATAATAATAATAATAATCCACGAATTAAGGTATTTGCTGCAATTACACAATAGAGAGAAAGAAAAAAGAAAGCAATTAAAAGCTAAATGAAGAAAATTACACAATATATAAATCATTTGAAATTGTTTTTACTGTAAATGTAAAAAATAAAACTATGTTTAGGGGATACAATAGAATCCATGGGCATTTCTATTAAGATAAGCAGGCAACAAGTAGGGATGCCACCTGGCTGGTAAAAAAAAAAATTGTCATCGGGGCAATGTTAAGTCTATGGAGACAGTACCAAGGCTGGTATTTTTCTGAAGAAAAGGTGGCAACCCTAGTAACAAGACATCTTGTAAAGGTTTGCAAGTTACCACTTGGATAGGGGATAATAAAGTGACAAAAATAAATAAAGAGATAAGACTATGGCCTTCTGTTTACATCCCTGAGAATAAATAAACAGCACTATATTCTGTACTCACTAAGTGTTGCTAAAAAGTGTGGCCTATTTTTTTTTTTTTTAAACCATCTTTATAGACACTTTCTGACCCTGAATATCCAGGTGCAGCTTTTAAACACACACAAAGCATCTTATTTGCCAGAGTCTGTAGCATGGCAGGAAGGTTAACAAACACACACTAAAGCCTGTTGTGCAATTTTAAGAACCACTTTTATTTTAAAAGCCATCATGTGTAAACGCATTAGTGATTTGAAATTGCATTCTAGAGTTAATTAAATGGACAGTCTTTTATCCATAAAAGAGAAAGAAAGCAATTAAAAGCTAAATGAAGAAAAACTGCCATAGCGTGCTGCCTAGCTAGGCCCATGAAGATTTGTATTAGTGGAGAGGACAGGCAGGAATATCAATGGAGTTTGTGTCCAAATCTCTTTTATGACACCCTGGGCAACAGTAGCTGGAGAATTTGCCATCCCTCTGAGGCAGACAAACACCAATCAGTGGAACAAAAACCTCACCAGGGCCTAGTTTGTAAGCAAACAAGGAAAAAAAGGACAAGAAATGATAAGAGGTGTTACATTCTGCAAGGATGAGGCTTGCAAACTACTGGTTTTTAACTTAAAAGATAAATTTGTAAGCATGCAAGCAGGGCTCTCTACCTTATCTATGACTTTGTGTCTGTCGTTTGTAATATCCAGCTCTGTGTTAAATCGGCAGGGCGGCTGCATAAATCAAGTCAAGTAGTGTACTGCAATATTTATGGCTTTCTGTATAAAAGTATTGCATGGACTTTCCTGCACAATAAACCTTGGGCGAAAGTAAAAATGTTTGTATTTCTATAGTGCTTTTTATCCCAGTAGGACTCTGGGTGCTTTTTAGCACCCATTCTCACATCTGCCGTTACAATTAAGGTTAACTGCTCTTGTGGGGGCCCATTCTCACCCACTTTTAGGACAGGACCATAGAAAGCTGAAACTACCCAGGTGGACGAGCTAAAAAAAAAAAAAAATAACACATAATAAAAAGATTAAAAAAAATTGGCATGGCATGAAATTATGTTGCTCACCCTTCTGGTTTTCAAAGGGTTAACCCCCTGACTAATAACACAGTCTATATCTTCAACACAATCTGGCCTTTAAAGGCCCTATGCCACATGGAATGTCCTAATTTCTGACAGAGTCCTGCTGAGCAAGGAGATTCCAATAAGATTTCTCTGACAAGTACCATCCTTGCACTTTACTGGGGTAACTATTGGAAAATGTGGGTTCAATGACAAGTCAAATTGAAGAGGCAACTAAAAGGGTGAATGGCTAATAAAAGACCAATTCAGAAAAATAAAAAAAGTATTTATATGGATACATTTTAAACCTATTTGTGCATTTACTTGCAATTAGGCTAACACAATGCATGCTGCATGTTTGATCCTTTGTGTATTCTCTGCATTCAAAATATAAAACAATGATTAGGTGACTGGGTCCCTTTAAATACAGGCTTGCAAAGATATTGGGGGGGGGGGGGGGGGGGGGAGGGTTTGTAGTCTGAATGGGGTACATATCCCGTAAATATCCTGTATATATAAAAAAATATATTGGTGTAGGTCAATTTCTACAATTCTAAAACCACCCTATATTGTATTAATATAAATATATCCAAAAGTATTATTATTTTTTTTTTTTTACCATTGGTTCTAGATATATTTAGATAGATCATGTGATTGAATAAATTACAGGAGTTCCCCTTGAAAGCATCAGATTATTACCCTTGAAAAAATGTATTACAGGAAATCAATAGGATTGATTCTATTCATTTTTTCTATTACACATTACACACACTGTGCAAAGGCAGCACATGATGTAACAGGGAATCCCCACAGCCTTATGTGACCTTTTACTGCTATTTAAATGCAGGTTTCCCCAGTTTGCCTGAATTGGTACAAAACACTAATGCTCCAAAGGTCTGCATGCTTGGCAAGCCTCCAAACATCACATCATTATATGGAAGGGGAAGGGAGAGCAACATGCATTACACACACTATATTACAAGTATATTTATAGTTCCTACACAGCATTTCATGGGCATAAAAGAAATTCCCACACAGCACATGGATGGATGACTAACCCTTGTGATGCAGTATACCAGAGTGAGGTTTATTAACATATTGAAGGGGACAAAATATGTAGAAAATATTTAAAAATATTTTACATTTTTTTTTTTTTTTTTTTTTTTTAAAAGGTGGATATACTCTGATCACTGTACAAAATGTTTTTTGAAATCTTCGAATGCTTTCTTATCCTGCAGATTTAGATCCCAGAAGTAGTAATACACATACTTTCCACCTTTTGGTGATGGGGGCACGGTGTCCTACTATATGCTAAGTAAATATTCACATGACTTGTAAATCAATGACAAGCCCTGCAATTAGCTGTGATTTTAGCCACATAAGAGGAGGTGCAGATTTTTATCTCAATGGCAGCTACAAAAGGCCCATGATAGTTGGCCAGTCACAAAATTGCAATGACAGACAGAACAGAGTGAGCTTATGCACTTGACAACCAGTTAGTACATTAGCAGACTATTGCAAGAGACAAGCCTGAAGAGTACAGTGACCACATTGCAGTATTATTCAGGGTCACCCACGAAAAATTAATTCAGGGCTGCATCTCATTCTCTATTTTACCGATTACAGCCCTGGACTATGAATTTTCGTATCAGCGGATCTTAATAAAACAATGTGGTCATGTTACTGCAGAGTTGTAGGGGTATATTCAATGATGGGAGAATTGCAGGGCATAGAGATGGGATTTTTACCCCTTCCAGACGCTAGGACGTACTATGCCGTCCTGATTTTCAGTCCCTAAAAGACATTAGGACGGCATAGTACCTTGTGATCAGTGTACAGGAACAAATCGTGATGTTTTGGTGCTTGCTTCATCAGGGACTCGAGCACCATGCGTCATGAAGGGGTTAGGGTTGCCACCTTTTCTTCAAAAAAATACCGGCCTTGGTGCTGTCTCCATAGACTAAACATTGGCCTAATGCCAATTTTTTACAGGCCTGCCGGTAAAATACCGGCCAGGTGGCAACCCTAGAAGGGGTTAAAACTTTAGTCCAAAGTAGCAGAGTAAGAAAAGAAATAAAATATTCAATGCAGCTAGATGGGAGTATTTTTCCAACTTGGCTACTTTGGCCTAAAAGGGACTGTATTACCTGTACATTATTTTTTGCTGTGCATTTAGAGCATAACAATGTGTATTAACAAAACTGCAAGCAAATGCCTAAATTAGGAGTGTCTCCTGTTTATGACATCACTTCTGGCGCGGTATGCAAATTACATATTTCCCATTGAAAAAATCAGTTGCATACCGTGCCACAGGTGATGTCATAAACAGGAGACTCCACAGACACATTTAAAAACACTTTTTATCCTAATATAGGCATTAACTTGCAATTTTGCCAACACAGTGTATATATTTGACAGTCTCAATTCCCTGAAATTATCTCTTTATTGAGAAGACCTGTGAAAAGTGAATAAACACGTGAACTTTAAAAGGTTGGACATTAATAGCAGAATATTTCACTTTTTTAGTAAATAGACCCAAGAGTTTATTATGTGAATCAACACAATACCGCACAGTTCATTCTATTCAAGATATTTTGCCTCCGGTAAATTTAACCATTGGCCATGTGAACATAGCTTAAGGCTATACTTTTGAAGACAATCTACAAGGACATATAAAAAATAAAAAAAGTTAGATTTTTTGTTATTTTATATTAAAATGTTAGAAATATGCTTTATCACCTCAAAAAAAAAGTTTATTCCGCGTCAGGTAATATCCTCTGTTCGGTGGACACAAACTAATTTCTACTTGTTAACAGGTCAGAATCTAAAATCTGGCCACAAAAGAATTACTTCAGACTAGGGTTTTTTTTTTTCTTCTCCTTAAAGGAGGAAGGAGTTTGTAGATGGAGCAGAAAGGAATTTGGCCAGAGGTGGAAGGTCAGCATTACCTCTCATCATGTTCCTTAAAATGAGCTGATAAGCAGAGAAAACATCCTGTGTGCAGTTTAAATGGCTGTAGGCTCATGTCAACAGGACCCCCCTTCCCCACCTCCCTTATTGTAACTCTTATCCTTCGCTTGAAGAATGCACAAACAGGCCAAGGATACCCATTTACAACTTGACAAGTGTGGATTGTTAAAAGGGTATTAAAATTGGGGGTGAGAACCAGATAAGGCTTTATTAGGAGATCCACCAGCACTTTACTCTTACAAATGGTCCTCTATGATGAAAGAGTACAAATACGATTTAATTGACGACTTAATAACCACAGAACACTGTAAGCAGTAGAGTAGGTGTTTACATATCTGTAAAATTTTAATTCCTCCAATTTTCTTTATTTTCATACCCTTCGGTATATAGCATTTACCACGTAGTTAACCACTTAGCATCCAGGGAGATTAAAAGCATGTTTGTGTAAGGTGACAATGTGTTGTTTTCACACACACTTAGTACGGCTTTGAATATCAGTTGTCCTAAGAACAGGGGTTATTAGAATCTATTTGTTCTCTACACAAATATTTACCACACTGCATTTAAAAGTAGAACACTGAAAAACTGCAATAAAATCACTATGTAATTGTATGCATTTTTTTTAAAATGGTCAACTAGAGAGTAATGATTTAAACTTAAATATTGAATGAAGTATCGAAAGAATATACATACCTTCCTGTGCAATCTTTAATCTGTATAGTTTTATGGGGAGGGGGGGGGGGGATTGTTTAGAATGTTGAATCAGACCTTCCTTTATCAGATAATAAGTTGCATTACGTGCATTGGGTCATTAAAGGATTTGTAATCGTTCAGTTAAATACAATTTGTGTCGATAGTTTTATTTTAATTGCATGATACTGCCTTGTATGTGGTCTACAGAACATGCTTTAAAATGAGACAAATCTCCACACACACAAAAAAAATTGTTCTTCTGTTAAAACACACACTTAATTTAAATACATTAACCAACCCCCATTCGACTTTATTACCTACTGTGCCCTTTAAAGAGACTTTGCATATCCTTTACTGCTAATCCTTGCATGTTATAAAACACAGTACTAGGTTTGGATTTTTAAATATTAGTGTTTAAAACAATTCCCCACGACCAGACTGTTAAATCAAGGTATTTGCTCCAGAACGGGTATCTGGATTTATCAACAGCAACAACAGTTAAATGCAATTAGACATCCATCTCTCGGTCAGTCAGCTGGGTGAAAGGAAACTGGACTTCCTAGGGAGGCTGGTCTAGGCACGTGCCAGTATCCTTGTAGCAAGCAGCAAGAGGTAGCCCAGCTGCCAGGGGTCCCACTGAGACAACCCTGGCACCATGCCCAGAAAATTAGGTTAACCCCATTACAGCTGTAGTAACCATGCATGGAAAGAAAATCACAAAAAGTGTTACCAAATTTAACACCAAAAAGTTGATAGCTCCTAAAAAAAAAAAAAAAAAAAAAAAAAAAAATTATTATCAAAAAGTGTGTAACTTAAAAAAAAAAAAAAAATATACTAATTATTCAGCATCTGTATTATTAATTAGTTACCAAGGTGCAAATATCAACAAAGACAAAAAAAACTCAAGATTTTGTTCTCAGACTTATAAGAAACACGGTAACTAGTGCAGAGCAGACAAACTACACTAACCAGGAGGATTAGAGAATACACATACCTATAAACATTATACTATACCCGAACAGGAAACCCAATACCCCAGATAACATGTGATGCCTCAGTGATGATTGCTCGTTTAGAAAGAAAAGGTGAAGAATGACTTCTTTTGTTAGTAAATTAAAAAAATAAAAACCTACACTAAAAGCTTGGTCATTTTGAGGAAAATTGTGCAGGTATTTTCAACAACACTGGTCACGCTTCAAGATTTTTAAAACCCCTTTAGGGTTATTTAAGGACAGGCAAACGGTGTCTCTTCAGACTTTCATCTGTTAATTAATTATAACACGTGTGATCCTTCGCTAGCCTAGCTTTGGGAGCTGTAGCACAGCAATTGGGAGGCAAAAAGGTCTCCATCTTGTCCTAATCAACAACTTTCTGTTTTTATTTCCATTCCAGCATACTTTTTAGTAATTTGGCCACTACCGTGGCATTCAGAACCTATAGGACTTCAGGCATATGAACAGCTCACTGGCTCAGGTTTTTCTTGAATAGACATTGTATTCAGAATTAACAGTAACAAAAAGGTATTTACCCAGAAAGGTTACATTGAGAAGGTAGTGGTATCCTGGGGAGGTTTCCATTGCCCAACATACTGTGGTTGATCAACTTGATGGTACTCATTTTATCAAATGTACAAGCATTAAATGTTCAGCAGAACCTGCAACCCTCAGACATAAACGCAGTGCTTAACTCACAGAAATACCTCATTGGAAAGGTCATGGAAAGTAGCTGGGGAGTAGGTAAAAGCAAAATTAGTGTAATCTTGCTGCCATAGAGAGAGGTGTGATTTAGTAAGCAAGTGGCCATTTAATTTGGCAACTGCAACAAGACTGCATACAGCCCAGTACTGGTGTAAATGTCACCAGTGACCGAGGGTAATTATCACTTTACAAAAACAAACATTTGCATCAGAACAGAAAGCACAAGCTGGCTGATCCATTTTTTTCCCCCTCGAATACATTTAATATAATTTATATATATTTTTTTAGAAAGAAAAAAAAAAAAAAGTATACCTAATATTTAGAGCAATACAGAATAAGTTGGTTTCTAACATCTACGTGGAGAACTACATATATTATTACTTATACATATTCCTAAAGTAAAATGCAAACATTCCCCTCTTGTCACTGGTCAGGTGCTAGTACTAATGTCTATATCTGAAGAAGACAGTTGATGCTAAGTGACAAAGAGGCACAGACAGAGGTATTTCCTGGGTGCAGGCTCCACTGCACAGCTTTACCATTGTCAATAAAAATGAACAAGATCCACACACACACACAAAAACAACAACTGGATTTATTGTAATATATCACTTGTAAAGGAATGTTAGTGGTTATCTACTTTATTTTAGATCACACTACAGTGCAGAACAATAATGGATAGAGTATTCCAGCATAAAAATATATGTATTACCAAGTTCCAGTGGAGAATTAAAAGGCTCAGTGAGGATCTATGTTCTGTCACCAAGTTACAGTAACTTCTACAGAGCAATTCTTCCCTCTCCTCACTTCCAAAATGTTATTGCCTCAATAAATGGACCAGCCAGGAAGGAGAATTCAAATCAAAGGCAGAAACCCATATAAAAAAAACAGAGGCTCCTGAAGGGCTGTAAGTTTACACACCTCTCTAGCTGTCCCTTTCCTAAACACTGTACAATACATTCCTGGCTCAGTTACCGTTTCAAAGCAATAGGAAATAATTTGTGCTGCCATCAAAGAGTTTATGTGATTGTTTACATTTTAAAGTAGTGCTGTCTGAGTTTTAAATGTGGAGGGCCACATCCTATGCAAAGCAGGGGCCAAACATTCATTTGATGAAGTAATATCATAAAATATATGAATTTTGTAACAAAAATAGGGAATGCACAAACAAACAAGGGGCACAAGGCATGGGGGCCAACAAGCTTGGCAAAAGATTTAAAGCAGGGGTGGCACACATGCTAGTTTCAGACCTCAGGCATACCTCCTGTGAGTGCGACCGGACATCACATCCTTGCAGGAATGGTGGCTCCTGGCTGCGTGCGTCTGCACTGTGGAGTGCCGAGCACCCTGGGTGACCAGCTAAGCGCTGGCGCTCTGTGTGTCCTTAGAGAAAATTGTGCGGTGTGTGTGTCTTTTAAGCAGAATTTGGAAGTGTATACTTCAATTCAAGAGCAGAAGTGCTGTCCCCTGGAACACCAGGGAATAAGTAAGCGTCTCTGGGTGCAAATGGCAAGTCTCTGGGTGCAATGTCTAACGAATGTGGCTCTAAGGTTAAGCAAGTGTGGCCACCAATGATCTAAAGTGTAAGAGCCTGCCTCTCAAAACGACAAACACGTAACACCATCTTGTCACCAGAGAAGAATCATAATCATCTGAACTGTACAAGATGCGTTTACCCTGTGCAGTGCTCTTTTCAAAGTTTTTTTATTTTAAATACTTCCCTAAAAAATTAAAAATTGAAATGATCAGTACAAATAAATAAAAAAAAGTAATTATGTAAGATGAGAACGAATAGCCCACAGATATACTTTTTATCTTTAAAACAAACACGTGGCTCCATGGAGACTTGTTAAGAATGTCATACTTCATTTGGATCATTTCATCACAGTAACAGATTATGCAGGTTAAGGAGTGAACGGAAAAGACGTTCTCTGGCGGACTGCTTTTATTTGCTAGCGCCATCACATTGGTGGGACTACCACATTGTGGTCATTAACACCAGATGCATTATGAACCCTGGAAACCAGGGAAAACCATGACTAACGTCTTTTCATTGAAGGTCACGTATTGGCTAGTGATCATTTCTAAATTTACAATACTCCTTTCTTTAAACGCAAGCCCCTTCTTTATAATGCCCACTTATAGTAAGGCTAACAGAAGTAGAACCCAATATAATAGAGCTTAACCTTGTCACTGTTGGAATTTTTTTTATGTACAGATTTTTGAATGGAAGGGTTTTTGAAAATACATTAAAAAAACAAAAACAGAAACACTAGGGCAAGGGGTCATAGTCTAAAACCAGAGGATCAAAGCATAGATGGCATGTGAGAGAATACCCTTTCAGGGAGAGTGTGGTAGATATGGAACAGCCTTCCAGAAGAAGTGGTAGCAGTTAATAAAATAAGTCTAACAACAGATGGACAATTAGGCAATAGGTCTAAGCCGCTTTAAAATTCTATGGGAATAAATAATATATTTATTTTTATATGATTTGGATACCAATGAATTTAGAACTTTGAGAAAATGAATTAACACCAATACCAAAATATTTTTGCTGAAAGCATTAAAAAAAAGTGCACTAGCCCCTTTCTCACACATATGAACACTTAACAATTGCCATGTTCTGCACAAAGCAAAAACACAGGAAATCCTGCGTTGATCTCAGAGATCCTCAATAGTTTTTGCAGCCATCTTTGAACAGGGCACCACATTTCCACCACTGTACTAAAAATGGAAGCTACCAGGAGTGACTGGGACACATATTGGCTGGTCGGACCAAAAGGAGCGCAGAGATTAACTCTCCAGTCTGAACACTTTTAAAAATGTTACATTATTAATAGAATGTAACATATATAATTGATACACACTATAATAGGCTGTATTACAAATTTAGGGTATACACTTAATTGTAACAGTGCAAAATGCATCAGGCTTTTCTTCTGTAAAATCTGCATCCTATGAAATACATGTAATTCTCTTATTAATAAGTTCATGCTGGCACTGCATCCTATACTATTAGTAAGTGAACACTGGTATATTTTGTTCCTATTATATTTTGGCTAGGATCGCATTTTATGAGTTTGGTTATTATAACAAACATAGAAACATAGAATGTGTCGGCAGATAAGAACCATTCGGTCCATCTAGTCTGCTCAATAAAGTCTGTGATTTTGTGGAAGCCCCATGACCACATAGCTTTCCTTCTTAATAAAGACACATTTTGAGCAGGTGCAAGGCTTATTTAAATAAATGTATTTTTTTTTTTTTTTTACATTATCTGTGACCCTTCTCACTCCAAGCACAAGTACACATCTTCATCCTTTCATACATACTATTGTGAGTCCAGATGTATTTCCTCTGATAAATAACAGTTTAGCCTCATCCGTACGGATTTATTTTTGAAGAAAAAAAAAGGATGCATTCAATTCACAATTATTGTTCCCAGCTATTACACATGGAGTGGGATTCTTAGAGGTATGGGTAGTGATCTTGTGGGAGTCATAAGATCTGATGGTTGCTCTGCTTGGCCAATCAATGGCGAGGGAATTCTGGAGGATGGTGTGCACCAGATTGTGCAAAGCTTGGTTTCACATTTGATCCCATTATCTAGCATGATAAACACCCCATAACATTGCTAAACAAAGATAAGTTTCATACACACCAGGAGGAAGAAGACAGACACCTTCTATGGCCTCCACCATCACAAAATCACCATTATGGGTAGTTCAGGAACCACTACCTCCTATAAAAGATGCATAACTATTTCATCACACAAATGACAGTGAATCAAAAACCAAACTACAGCAGGACATAGAGTGCTGGCTAATAGGGTAATGAGAAATAATGAAAACAAATAATAATGACCTGCAACCCATGCATTGGCAGACACATTGCTCTATATCTTGCAATGCAAACTACTACCTAACAATGCAATCCTTTGACACTTAAAGTGTTAATAAGATGTATCTCTGCAGCAGTTATCATGCACATGAGAGTTGAAATCAGGACGGTGGATTAAAGAAACGAATCTGGAATCAATGTAACAAGATGGCACCTCCAGAATCATTTAGCATTTTATAAATAAGCCAATAATACATTTTCTAATTCTCCATTTCAAATTATTCTTATTTCAAAAGTGCCAACATATTCTATGGTATATAATACCACTGGGGTGGAGTAAATGACATGCAATAATGGTCATACAGTGAAGTCAGTAGAGTAGGGGGTAAACTCCGCAGGTGAGATTTATTTTCTCTCACCAACTGAAACCTAAAAAGCTGAATGTAGAAAAAAAAAAAATCTACACATTGTTTTAGCAGAATGGCAAGCAAAAGCATAAAATAAGAGAAAAGGGTTTTAAAAGGGGTCTCCTGTCTATGACATCACCTGCGGCTTGATATGCAAATTAACTTATTTTCAATGGGAAATTTGTATCAAACGACAAGCTGCTATAGTTTGCAGCTTGAGACACATTGGAAACAAACATATATTTATATTATTTTATGTATTTGCTTGCAATTTTGCTAAAACAATGTATAGATTCTGTTTCATCATTTTTATATTCTATACATTCACATTATAAAAGCATTGTTTAGGTTGTTAAAGTCCCCTGAACTATGCATTATTAAATTGGAAAACCTGGGGTGTTTCTTGCAAGGGGTATAGGGAGCTCTAAATATGAGATTTGTGGCAAAATTGTGGTTTACCATCTTTTGTATTGCACTGTTTAATTGGTACACAATTTAAATATTCATGGAAATAATACAGCAACAGATCACTGAATGCAAGCGCAGTGCTACAGCATCATAGAAGAGCGCGAGTTAATTAACTCTGAGTAACCGCCAGCAGCATTAAAAAACAACCACCAGCCCCCAACTGGAGCCCACCACTTCAGTCTTCTCTCCAACACCTTTCATCAGCCGCGTTTCCAGTCTCAGTCAAGCCTGCCAGTTACAATAAGATCCTTTGGTCACTGCTACGCCCCCTCCCCTGCATTGTACACAGTCCGGCCTATGGTGGCCTGAAGAAGCCAGTACAGCGTCCTCTGCACAAAGCCATTCTCATCAGCTTCCCAATGAACAACCTACTGTAAATAATCGACCAGGGGACGGCAAATTCACTACCATGGTGGATGAGATTGCATTTATAATTTTTTTCATGCCAAAATAGGTTTAACCATGCCTGTGTTTGACTTAATGTACAGCTGTATGCTCATATTTACACATGCTTTGCACTTTATATTATAAAACGACAAGGAATCCCCTGACTCTCCAAAAGAGATGCACCACGACAGCCCATGTGTTTATGCCTCTATTGTTATAAACACCTACTCGGTTGGTGGGTGTGTCCTGTTATTAGGGGACTGAAAGATGAGAAACACACACAAGTGGGTGAGTAGGCAAAGTGACTGTTCAGGAATCCCCAAGATGCTCAATGGTTACAGGGTTTCATGATATCTGGTCCGGCAGGGTTGTTGGAGTCTTAAACCATAATATAATTTTTTAACAGTCCTTTGAAAAATAAAATATATTTTTTTTTCTTGTAGCTATAGCTTCTCACACAAACACACACACACACACACCTTTAATCTTCAGAAATTAGAGATCACGAAACCAGAAAGTAGTGAAATAGTGTACATGGAAAATGTAGGCCTAATGGTCAGTAGCCCAACTAACCTGTTATTACTTTAGCTCAGTCATCTTCGTGTGTGGTAAAGAGGCGATTGCGTTTCACACATGATTGTGTGTTTAATGTACATGACACCTACCCCTCAAAATTTCTAAGAAAGATGGAAAAAACTACTTTTTTTGTTTTTAGATGTTCTCAGAAGAAAGAGAAAAAAAAGTACCAGAAGTACCATCACTGGAGATAGATTAGAACCCACAAGAGCTGAAATTGAACCGTTTAAAACAATAAGAAGAAACCAACTTAACTATAGTATTTCCTACTGCTCCCTTTATAGCTAAGCTCACCGGTTTCCTCTTCCAACCACAACTATACATAGTTGAGGGGGGAGGTCAGAAGGCTTGAATCTTCTGCTGAGCTGTAGCAGTTTGAGAAGCGTTAAGCATGCTAGGCGGAGGAAGGATGGTACACGCACACGTAGAATGTATTACCTAACATTGCAAATGATCTATCCTACGCATAGTCTAAATGCCACAGACTTATCTCAGAGAAACCACCTGAGACAGTTACTCTTTATTAAGAGCAAGACCCCCCCCCCCCCCCCCCCCCCTAAAAAAAAGTACTAAAATCAAACAGCCAAGTAGTGGTTACTGTATTGGTGTACTACAACTGCTTTAAAAACTTATATTATGACAGGATAAATCAAATTAACTGAATAAACTGTAGCTTCTAAGAGTTGTTTTTAGAAACGGGTCTATAATATGCCACATTCCACTATAATTAATTAAGCAACATTAATATTTAGGCCTATCCAATTCTTGTTTGAATGAAAAAAATCTTAACAGACCCTGTGGGTCCCTGCCAAAAAAAACCCGCAAGCTCTCCGGACGTCACGTGTGATGTCATGGAGGGCGCTTTCAAAGTGGCCTCATCTGACAGGTGGGATCCCGCTGCAAGTGCCTGCAGCGGGATCCAAGCACAGCTGTGCATGAGCTGTTTAACGCTGGACGTACTATGCCGTCCTAGCTGCTTTTAGGCACTAAAAATCAGGACGGCATAGTACATCCTACTGTCAGGAAGTGGTTAAGTCCTAGGGGATGATGCAGACATCCTATCATATCATATACACAGACACACATACATTTCTATTTACTTTTGCTTAATTACTAGTCGTCATTCATCCTACCTTACAGGCTAGCAACATTACTTTTATGACCTGCTAACTGCGCATTCTACCAATCATGCATTATTTATAATGAACCAGATTAGAATGAACGTGCTAATGAATCATCTTATAATTAGGAACAGAAAGGATGCAGCACTAATAAAGCTGAGCTATTCTGAGGTGTTACACATGTAAAGATAGCGTAGTCTGAAATGAGAAGCGTTAGACTGTGGGTGAATTTAAAGGCATAGTAAAGAGTGGATTTGTGCCTGAAAACTATGGGCAAATCTCTGAAATTGCACTTTTTGAGTCGGGCCGGGTTTTGATAGAGCATTTTCAGCTGCATTATGACTGCAGTGCCCATTGAAACCTCGGGGATGCAGGTTTGAATCCTGGCAGCGTCAATTCAGCCCTTCACCCCTTCTGCGATTTGAAAAACAAGTACCATTAAGTTGGGTAAGAACAACATTTATTCCGCAGCTTGGAGTGAATTCCAAGACTGGACAGAAAAAGGGCATTGAGGCCCCTGGGGATACTAAAGCACTATATAAAGAGCTAGTTATTATTTAATTCACAACCAAAATTAGTAAAATGAAACCCAGATTGTAGGATAAAAATATCTGAACATATTTGGACTTTGAAGGTCTTTGACCTGGTCTAAAAATAAATAAATAATATATATCCCCCCCAAAAAATAAAAAAAGACAGCTTTAAAGCGGAGCTCTGCAGGTTAGTAAATGGTAGCAATTAGATCACACCTACAGTTAAAAGATATTGGTACAAATATAGAATTTAAAATGTGGTGTATGTTATATAGGGTCTCTTCATTTTAAAGAGATATATATTTTTTTTATTTTATTTCCAAGCTTTCATGCAGTCCTTTTGCCTTGGACTCCTTTCCAGCACAGATCTCCAGTACATTGCTCATGCATGCTTTAAGACAGGGCTCGACAAACCCCAGGCGCCAGGTCGCCATGGCGACCAGGAAATGAGACCTGGCGCCTGGGTGAAGTTACTCTCCCTGTCCCCTTGCCGCTGCCATCCGATTTGTTTTTATTATTTCGCAGCGCGAGGGGGTAAAGTCTGTGCTGATTGCACAGACTGCAAGCTCCGCCCCCTCGCGCAACGCGTGTCTGAGTGCCGGGTGTCGTCACATGACATCCTGGCACTCAGCAGGCCAATGAATGAAGACATGCTGCAGCGTTAAGAAGAAACCAAGAAAACACTGTGTGAGGTGGGTGTGTGTTTGTATATATGTAAGTATGTAAAGTAGGTGTGTGTGAGGTGTTGTGTTTGGATATATGGGTATATGTAAAGTAGGTGTGTGTGAGGTGTTTGTGTATATATGGGTATATGTAAAGTAGGTGTGTGTGAGGTGTTTGTATATATGTGTATATGTAAAGTAGGTGTGTGTGTGAGGTGTTTGGATATATGTGTATATGTAAAGTAGGTGTGTGTGAGGTGTTTGTGTATATATGGGTATATGTAAAGTAGGTGTGTGTGAGGTGTTTGTATATTTGTGTATATGTAAAGCAGGTGTGTGTGAGGTGTTTGTATATATGGGTATATATAAAGTAGGTGTGTGTGAGGTGTTTGTATATATGTGTATATGTAAAGTAGGTGTGTGTGAGGTGTTTGTATATATGTGTATATGTAAAGTAGGTGTGTGTGAGGTGTTTGTATATATGTGTATATGTAAAGTAGGTGTGTGTGAGGTGTTTGTATATATGTGTATATGTAAAGTACCGGTAGGTATGTGTTTGAGGGGTTTGTATATATGTGTATATGTAAAGTAGGTGTGTGTGTGTGTATATATGTGAAGTAGGCATGTGTGTTTATGAATTGCGTGTATGCTTGCGTGATTGTCTGGCTCCTAAATTTTTTTGCTGGCTCCTAAAATCAAATTAGATTTGTCAAGCCCTGCTTTAAGAGGCAATGTCCTGTAAGACACCTTCATAACTGGGGTACTTCATGCCAAAACCATGCACACTTCTAACAAGTAGTGACCGATCTGCCATAGAAAGGATGACCGATCTCCAGCTCCCTTAACTTCCACTTTTTCACAATACTTTCACCAGAACACACACACACAAAAATCTTATTCAAAATATAAAAATGTAATTTGGTCTGTATATGTGCTATGAGTTTGGTTATTTAACATGCACCGTGCATGACATACACTCTAATTACACGGCGAAGTCTAAAAGCACTTACTGGGTTACGGGAGAACCATATCAAAGCACCTAAAAACGTATTAAAATGATTTTCATTTATACCAGCACTTGAGCAGTCAAACCCACACATTTGTCTGAGTCTGGTTATTCTGAAACAAGTAGGCATTAATAATTAAAAAGGGAAATCATTAAACATTCTGCTATTTGGCACGTTAACCTACATGTCTTAAATGTATTTGCCAAATAGCACTACTCGGAAAGAATAAAAGACAGTGTGCTTCAATGTAATATGTCAAAATATATGTGTTGTGTCAAGAGTTTCTTTCCAACATGATTGATACAACTTAACCAACTCATTAGACACAGAGATTAACGCCACTGCAATCTGATACTTTATTGGGATGCCATATTTACCCCTCACACATGTTCTAGGATTCGAACACCTGCCCGACATATAAAACTGCGTAAATTTATCCTCTAACCTTTATTGCAGCAGTAGATTTTATTGGCATTAACAATCCAGAGATCCTAGGAGAATTGTGAACCAATGTTTCAGAGTCGTTGGCATATGACATCACAGATAACTGTGCATAGAAAGCTTTATAAAAAATAAACAAAAACAGGAACAAGCAAATCACAGATCTGATTACCTAGGGGCGTCAACAATCCAGATTGTTTTGGATTAGTCCCCGTTTAAAAGACTTAAAGCTTGGGTTACTGTGTGCATTTTGAACACAACATTTAAAAGGAATTTTAAGTAATATATTTTAACTTATGTTTCAAAAAGGTAGATTAACTGAAATGTTAGAGCTGTAATCGTGTATTTTGAAAGTATATAACATTTGACAAAGTATCATTTTAGGCTTCTACATACTTTAATGGTTTCCCATGTCCACTAACTACAATAAAAGCAAAAATAAATAAAATGCAATATAAAAATACACAATAGTGTCCACTTTATAGCAATATTTTGGAAATATTGTCTGTATATTTTTTAATATTCCAGTTAGAGACTTCATAATGAACCTGGAGTGACAAAAGTCAGATGTATACAGTAATTATTCTCACAAACCAAAGTGGTAATAAATATATAGCATTTTGCTTTTCTTTAAAGAGACAGACAATTATTTTATTTTTTATTTTTTTAAACTTACAGGGAAATTATAGCTTAAAACTATTTCTATCCTGGTTAGCTCCCAAAAATCACCACAACATAGCCGTTACCAATAGATATACCACCATTCAAAAGTTTGGGGTCTTGTTTTCCATGAAAGCATACATCAAATGAGTTGCAAAGTGAATAAATAATGATTTAGAACCAAAAGAAGGATGGTTCGTTAATAAAACACATTATATATATCTATATAAAAAAAAAACAACTAAAATGTCAGCTTGTTATCCGTCTTTAAGTGTCAGTAAACATGTCACACAATTAAGGCTTGTATATCACTCACAGGAAGTTTTTGGAAAGGCTAAGATATACACAGGGTGATGACAAAGTGGCTGGCTAATTAGCTGCATACCCCAGTTTGTACTTTAAAGATTAACCTATTCCTTACTTAATGACCACTTACCCTGTAATATTGCAAACAAAAAAACACCACAAAGTTAGCGGAGCCTAAAACAATACAAAATGGCTGCACATTTTGGTTACCAGTCACACACACAGAAAAAACCCCCAAAAAAACACAAGTGTACCAATCTAGCTGTCCTTACGTATCTGTATACTAGTGATCTGTGTACCGTAAAAAAGCTTCAGTGTATGAATATATTTCCACTACTTAAAAGTTAGTGGTAGGTTGGTAGCTATATAGTGTATTGGATGATGTCCAATCCTTCTATAGTAGGACTTAAAAATTGTCTCAGCAGAGCGTAGATCGCATATACACAGCCGCACTATATGCATCTGTCATGCCATAAGAGCAGCAGTAAAAATATTGGCCGCTGATGTGGACATCTTTGTGTGCAGCTAGAACGATTGTTATCCCGTTTGGACATCCTGTTTTACCGATATCTACTTTTCCATGTAGATAAAGAGACCCCATTGCCACATTATTTAGATTCACGGTCACTTGTGACAAATCTATAGTCCAGGGCTGTCTGAAGCCTCTATTCTACCCAATGTAACCCTGTAGTATGCATTTTTACATAAGGGTCTCTGAATAAAATAAAAAAAACAGGAAGTGGTTACCCTAGATACAGAAAGACAGCGTTTTTGATCAAAGAACCACATTTTGGGTGATATCAGAGGATTACATTTTTTAGAACAGGTCAATGAAGCTGGGCATGGTAGCACCTACTGCGAATATATGATAAAAAGAAAACGGTTTTGTTAGATGAAGAAGACAATAGATTACAAGTCTACATATTAAGTTTTTTAAGTCTTTTTTTTTTTAAATAAAAATCTTCCTCCTCACATCTCGATTTCCCCGCCTTCAAGCGGTTATCTTTGTTTAATGGAGAAACACGCATTTAAAAACAGTCTACATGCAGCAGATTGACTGATAAAAATAGACCACAGGTTTATCAACTGAACTGATTAGAGACAGGAGTTTGGAAAACAAACCTACCATGCAAATATATACCAAGCTCTACACAGCAGACCGTATTAAAGCGTTAGCAGGGTTTATTGTTTCTGCTGTGTTTACCTTTAGTGTTGCAAGCTTTTATGGCACAGATTAGGCTGTATTTTGGAATGCCATGTGTAAGTAACAGTAAGTAGTTATTAGACCTTTAGACAGTATCCATTGACAAGTCCTTCAACTGGACAGCACTGACATCAAACCACATTTAGAGGACAATTAAAAACTTTTTTTAACCCTTAAAAGGAAGGAAGGGTAAAAAAAAAAAAAATGTCCGGAGTCTCCCAAATATATCTTAATAGAAACAAGCGGGTGACAGTGTCAGCATGCGCGCAGCCAATCAGAGCGGCGCCACACCCACTTGTCCGATCAGGGTCTGTTGTTAGAAGCACAAGTGAAAAATAAGGTTTAGTTGTCCATTAAACGAAGTTTTCTGGACTTTGCCCTACTTGTTAATTCTAACTATAAAACTACCATTGGCATACCTCCCCTCATGCCCCCCTGAGGACATGGGACAAAAGGAGGAATGCCAATGCTACTGTACATGAGCAGTAGCACGTTTACTCACCATGACAACCTAACTATGCAGACACAACAAAAAATGCGTTATAATATCTCTTGTGAAGAGTTTACTCTCCATATCTAACCCAAGATTATGGGAACACTCTATATTTTTTTTTATCCTGTTGAACTTAAAGCATGGTCAGTATTATTGTGTAATGGCTTATGGAGTTATACAGATGTCAAATTTCATAACACTGGAACTTCATGTATGTGATTTTCATTATAAAAAATTACTAAATATATTTACACTTTACTCTTTGCCAAGAAAACAAAACAAAAAAAAAAACCCCCCAAAAGCATTCAAATCTTGTCAGGCTATTTGCTGCAAACAATGGTCTTATAACCAAGATTCTCTCATATTTGTATATATTTATATATATATATATATATATATATATATATATATATATATATATATATATATATATATATATATATATATATATATATATATATATATATATATACACACACACATACACACACACACACAATCATATTATAATATAATATATATATATATAAATGAGTCAACCAACAACCCACCCATGGCTCATTGAAAATCTGTTTAAACCCTAAGCCAAACAAAAGCCATAAAATTAGATGGTTTATTAGCAAAAGATAAAAAGAGACATAAACACAGGTGACCTCAGTGATGTATATTGGTGATTTTTTACATTTTTTTTTAAACAATAACTTGTTATAAAGTTAATCGTTTAAACAGACACTACCATGAAATGTTGCACTCTTTTTAAAAGTTAAAGGTCAAGTTAAGTAACCAATTAATATCCTGTCTGGGTAATATTTGGGATTTATGAGAAAAATGCCAAAAAAAAAAAAATACTCCTTGGCTCCTACCATAGCCTGTTAACAGGCTTCCATGCAATTGGCTTCATGCGTTATCTGCAGCATTCACAGGACTGTATTGCAGGACGTAGCAGGCAGGTAAGTCCACATACTAAAAATTTGGCCAAAAGGGCAGATCAAGGAAGATTTGCCTATACCATACAGGTTTTTTTTTTTTTAAACATTTTTTTAGAGGGAGTGGAAAATTAGTGACTCAAAAGCTCAGCCCTTACTCAACTGGTATTATACAAGTTATGCTATGTAACGTACTGTGGAGCAAAGTGATATGCACTATGGGGTATAGTGACACTGTGTCAAGTGCTGTGGGGGCAATGTAGCACTGTTGAAAGTGATTATTGTGACAGCCTTCTGATTTGGAAAATGAGGTGCAGCTTTTTGAAAGTGAGGTGGTATGGTTGCCATTGAAAGGTGTGGATAGAAGGGTCATGTTTTTGGAGGAGAGAAGTTAGCTACATAGCCACACCCACCAGTCAATGGTGAATATGTGGGTTTGTGTTTGGTTCCTCTTAGGGGTGTTGCTAGGTCTCCAAAAAGATCTAGGGCTAGAGAACATGGCATATTTGACAGAAGAGTTGTAAAGAAGCTCACATGCTGGACTGGGCATATAAAAGCATATATAAGATACCAATGAGCAATAAGAATATATAAAATTATTCATATGTTGCCAATGAGCAGTAACCTATGGTAGTAGAAATATCTAAATCATGAATATGCTGCCAATGAGCAGTAAATGCATAAAACCTTGTATTTACCCTGCTACTTCCCTAGAGTCTAGTGTAGCATCCTTTGTGTGCTTCAATTACGTAGAGCACTGTCATATGCCAGTCTCTGCATTAAAATACCTTAATAGTGTCTCTTGTTCCCCACTCAAATCTAGATTGTAAGATTGGGGCCTGGACCAAGCGCTACCTAAATTGATGGTGCGAACATAAATAAAATAGAAACTTAGAATGTGTCGGCAGATAAGAACCAATGGGCCCATCGAGACTAGCAGAGTGATTGTAATTTGAATTTTATTGTTAAACTTTTTTTTTTTTTTCAACACACACAAAATAAAAAACAAATTTACAGGGTTAACTCAATAAAGAGAGAAGTGCAGGGAATGGAGATGGGCATTTGAAACTTTAGGCCAAAAGTAGCAAAGTTGGAAATAAAACTCCCACAACTTTTTCCAACTCTTCTACTTTGGCCTAAAGTTTCAAATTCCGGTCTCCATTCCCTGCGATTCACCTTCTACGGGCGCAGACCCATATACGTTATGTTTTTAAATGATAATAAAATGTGGTATATAGAAAACACATGTGAATAAAGTGAAGACAAGATGACAGAATCCAGCAGGAATTGGGCAATGAATGAATAAACTGCGGAGTGTGTAAGTTGTGCAGGAAGAGGTTCACCAGTACCTTAATCCACACATATATACACACACACACAGAGACCCCCTCCTGCATGATCTGGAAGCAATTACAAACAGTTAAAGTGATCTGCCTGCCACTAGCTTTAACCCCAAACACCCAACACTTGCTACTCTGCTTTTGAAAAGTTAAAAATTCCCTTGCCCTCGGGCCCACCTCTACAGGAAAAGTATAAGCTAATTACACTGTTGAAAATCCAACAAAATGTTTAAAAATAAAGCGAAAAGGAAATGTGATAGGAGATAAAATAAACACCCATCTAAAAATATAAAAAGTAACAAAAATAAATAAAAATAATTACAATTGTAAACAAACACACACAAAGTTTGCATATACAGGCCTGGAAAATATTCCAGATTTAAATCAAAACACACACACACACACATCTTAAATCACATTTCATAATTATATTTAATACATTATTATTTAATACTTTAAAAGCACAGCAAGGTAAACAAAGTGCAATATTAATTGATCACCAAGATTACTAAATCTAGGACATTTTTAATTTGTAAAAAAAATAAATAAAATAAAAATGGTAAACCTAATCCTATACGACTGTAAATTTCCATTAAGATCCACTATACTGCAACCATGTTTTTTTAAAAAAAAGCCTGCTTTTTGTATATTATGGTCACACACAAACAAACATATAGGATGCAACAAGTTAAACCTCTCCCCCTCCTAGACCTCTTATAACAGTCCATAAATAAGTCACCTCAGCCTATTAGTGGTCCCAACCCCACACCCCAGGAGCCTCTGACACAGCACTGGCAAAGGTTACCCAGCTCAGGTCAGCTGGGAGGGGAACCTTCATTTCCTGAGCCAGGCCATGGGCCGAGAAGAAATGGAGAACTAATCAGGACTTTCCTCACAAATGCAGCTCGGGCCAGGGGGCTGGCTTCCATTACTGAAGAGGCTGTATTACCAGGTGCCACTAATAAACCTGGTCATTCTAGGGCTGGCATTAATCAAGAGTTCCCGCTTAAAATAAAAACGTATTGCCTCACCCCTGTTGGGTGTACATTGGTCTTTTTGTAGGGTCAAAATAGAAAACCTATTTATTAAAATTGGTTTATGCATATTAATTCAGGAAGGAACAGAGTGTATTATGCATGATAATACAACAATGAATAAATATTGGCTAGTAGAATGAACAGATTAAGAATGGTGCTGTGCAATTAACCCCTTCAGAACCGGCCGTATGGGACATTTTTTGGTCATTCTGGACAATGGCTGTTAACATTTCTGTGGTGTTTGTGTTCAGCTGTAATTTTCCTCTCATTTAAAATACCCACATATATTGTATACTGTTTTTATTGCCATTAATAAGGGACACTACCACTTACAAAAGGTTGTAACTAGTTTACCTGTGCATTTAAAACAAAGACATATGACACTTTTCTTCTTCTATGGTTTGCATTAATTGCAAATAAAAATAAAATTAGGTGTCTGACTCCAGCATCCATTTTGAGAATTTTACCCAGGATGCAACAATCTCCAAAATCTTCCCGCAAGTCTCACTTTACAACTGTGGCCAAAGCATGCATGATGAGGTCATAAGATACACCCTGGTCTCTTACTGGCTCCCATGTATCATGGTGTGCAGGACTAGGTGGCTATGTACAACTTTTTTCACCTGCCTTCCAACACAAAGAGAGGACACTTACTTGATCAAACTGGATTATAACTCCGCCCCCTTGTGATGTAACAGTTACATTACCCTGCCATTCAATGCAAGTCTATGGTCAGAATACAGACTTATAGACTGCATTCTGTTTCCCCAGCCCCAAATTGAGATTTCACTGCTGTAAAGGGGGATGGCACCCAAAAACCACTATATTTCACAAAACGGAATCGCCCAGTCACACTTGTTTAGTAAAATATTTCATAAAACTAAAAAAACTGGCATAAAACCAAAATACATATCTAAAATTAACAATGCAAAATAAAATTAAAATAAAAAAAAAAAAAAAACACACTTCATTTTTGGTGCCAACGAAGAAATATTCTTTAGCAAGCATTAAAATGACTAGAGAAGTAGTGTAAGAGGCAAAGCAAGTGTTCTAGCCACTAATATCATTTTAGGTCACCACAGCTCAAAAAGGCCAATATTTCATCATATATTATTTTCATTGGCACCAGAGAGGTTACAATTACCAACCTTTATACTTTTTTTGCTTATTGCATCGGAAAAAGGAAGAAAAAAAGGTTTCATCTGAAACAGAACCACAATTATAAGAACGGATTTAAGAAAAGAAAAAAAACATCATTGAAGAAACGAGGGGGAGGAGGGAAATTACACCTTTATTCCCCCCCCCCCCCCCCTCCTCTCTCTATGCAACTGTTGAGGTTTTTATTTTTTTTATTTAAATCTGTAACAATACAAAAAGGTGGATGTGGAGATAGGAGTTACTTAAATCTCTCGAGGAGCAAGTAAAAGGAACATTTTATAAAATCAAACAATTGCTATCCATCCATTTAATACCAGATACTTTGGAAATCTCCAGGATTATCACAGAGTATTAGGGACTTTAGGAAGAATGGGCAGATTGTCAGAATACCCTTGCCTATATCAAGCTTCTCCTATACTCTGGAAATACCTGCTTGAATACAGGTGTCATAGGACATATGTTTAAGTACAGGCAAGTTAGAGTTTCCTCGTACGATAGGCTGCGATAAGTATATTTTGAAGCATCTCAAGGTTTCAAAAAGCTCATGGTGATATAAAAATGAAAGTGTTTGTATACATTCTATACAATAGATTTAAAAATTAGCCCTGTTTTAGGTGTAATCCGGATTCCTTTAGGCCAGTTTTTGCTCTTGCACCTGTATTGGATGTATAAAACCGTCAGAATGGGTTTCATTCATAAGGAGAGAAAAAAAAAAAAGGTAGAATTGAGGCTTTGAGGCGCATGCCACCAGGTAGACATGAATTTCCGACGCAAAACTCCTAACTGCACTAGCAGAGGACCCCTCACATGGGTTAGACCCCCCCCCCCCCCCCCCCGACTCTGCTTCTATGAAGCAAAAGGTAAAAAAAAAAAAAACCACACACTTTATTTGTCCATTAAGTAATAAGGAGAAAATCTGGTGCAAAATGCTAGACATGGAGCAATCAATATGGAAACCAATAGAATGTAGCTGTTGCTTGCCCCACTTTCAGAACGTACCATTTTATAGATAATGCATTTTTAGGTAGGCTAGAAATTTTACAAAGACCTCAAGGGCCACTTCCTGTTTGAAAGGGACCTTACACACCACCAGCCTTTTCTCTGAGCGACAGAAACATGGTAGTTTATTAAAGCTACGTACAAACACATTGGTTGGGTGCATGCACAGTAACCACAGACCTGACAAAGTGCACTGTATCCTACTGTATATGGTAATTACTACATTCCACATCAAGAACACTGAAACCCTACAGTATTCATAATGAACTAAAAAAAAAAAAAACAGGTTACATGAAATCACAAGGGCAGCTACTGAAGATGGGTGAATGGAACATTTTTAGCTGCAACTAATTCAAACACCACTAAGATAGATATCTATCTACCTAGATCTATCTCAGCAGGCTAATGCATAATCTGTACAGTCTGTTCAACCTTTGGAGGTGGGGGGAGTCACAGGATAAATTCCCAGCAGGATTGACTCAGCCCTTCATCCTTCTGAGACACATAAAATGAGGACCGTTAAATTGGATAGTAGTCCCCAGGACATGCTAGAAAACCAGAGAATATCTGAATGTAATGTTTATTATGCATACATGTATAGATTATGTATACACATAAATCACATAAAGACTCAACTAAAGGGAATCTGTGCAATCTATAGATTGCAACAGTAGAATCAGCTTGCAAGAGACCAAAATTTATGTTGGCAAAGTGTAAGCTCTTGGGCATCCATTACCTTCTATTTCACTTACACCAGTCTTTCTGCCAACTTCTAACCCAATTGTACAGCGCTGCAGACAGTCTTGCGACTTTAGAAAGCCTGCAGTACATGTCCATATTAGGCAACATTGATATGGTACCTACATGATTAAATGCAGAGATTATATAGGTCATGAAGCTGAACTCTACATTTCACCCAGGCAACGGTGCAATCTGCAACAGAGTTTTTAACATTACCCTGGCATTTCGTTGGGAGAACTAACCGAGAGCACAAAATGTTACACACAAGCACACCACGCCCCAGGTATGTGTGGCAAGACTGCTATTTCAAGGCACACCTAATTTCACCTTGTCATACTCTGCTGACTTCAGTGCTGGGATGATTAACAGACCTTGGAGCCTATTGGCCATTCATAAAAATAAAAAGCTGGTACATTGTGTCCTGATCCTGTATCAGATCATTTTCCCAGTAGCTAGGTCGGTGTGCAAGTCAGTTCAAAGATCTATTTGGTGTTAGGATACAGTATGTACTTTACAAAAGTGGTAGAACCAGCCTTTTAATTACAGCTACAACACATACGTGTTGGAAAATACATCTTTTAGGAGTAGCAATTTAAAAACAATTAAAAAAAAAAAAATACATCCCCAGAGTACATCATGTTATATGTCAGCATCAGAGTGCAAACTGTACTGATCACGTTTCAAAACTATTAATAAAATTGCCCGTTTGGCCAACTTACTAATATAGTAAGGGATAGACCAAGCACTAGGACACATACTTGCTCTCATGTCGGTCAGTAGGACAGTCTAAAAGACTAAAAAGGGACATGTACAGGCAACGCCCCCTTATATTCCATTGTGCAAAATAAGTTAAAAATCAAACAAAGAAAACAGGATGAATTTATAACACATATTACAATTTTGGCTTGACCCCGTTAACAATTTCTTGCAATTGCAGTTAATTAGAAATCTGTGAACGTGTCCATGTGTTCGGTTCTCCCAGTGAATTAGTTTATCCAGGCTACTTGAGCATTATACATAGACACACACACACACACATATGCTAGTAGCTACACCATAACACCAACAGTGCACTGCTTCCAAAATGCCTAACGCACAGCATTCTGGGACTGAACATGGAGCACTGTGGCACAGCTAATGCAGTGCTGTCAATTGGCTAGCAGGATGTTTAGATGAAAAACTTTTTTTAAATGGCTCCAGATACTGTTTTTTTTTTTTTGCTTAAAAATAAATATATAAATAAAAAAATTGTACTTCAAATTCTGGCACATATTGCAAAGTGCTAGTTGAAGGCCAGTTTGGAAACCTTGGTTTTTTTTTAGCAACGGTTTTGAAGAAGAAAAAAAATAAATAAAAAAAGTGCGATGGATGCTGGGACTCCAAGGTGAATACTGGCTCTCCAGTGGATTATAGATCTAAAGTAGACATTGTACTTTCTATATTATTTAGCACTTTAAATATAAAAAGTTGTTGTAACTAGTGTTAAATATTTAATAGCTATTCAACAGTTAAATTAAACCAAGGGGTCTACTTAATATGTATATATCTTAATATGCTAGTAATATTGTTTTGAACGGACCAATAGGGAATTTAAGTCAGATGACTGGTCCACTCTAAAGCCCATGGCTAAAGCTAGGAGTTTGATTTATTGCTTGCTACAGTTCGTGGTCAAATTTACTTCACTTCCTAAAAATCCCCCCCAAAAAACAAATAGCGACATTATTATTAATACTAAGATTACCGTTATTAACCCCCTATTAGTGACTGAAGTTGTTTTTATATTTCTGTGGTGTTTGTGTTCAGCTGTAATTTTATTCTCACTCATTCAAATGTACCCACACATATTATATACTGGTTTTATCGCCATAACAAGGCCTTTTTTTGAGATACCATTATTTACATCATATAATATACTGTAAAAAAAAAAAAAAATTTTTTTTAAAACAACCCTAACAGAACTCTAACACCTAACTATTGCTCAATTTGTTTTTCCAGGTGTAATGCTGTGTACTGCTGCTAGAGGCAGTCTAGGAACTACAACAGTGATGGAAGCAGTGATTTATCGCTTCCAATGCTCTTGCTTAAAACAGGGAAGTACCATATTGTAGCATTGTAGCATACTGAGCGCTCCTGGAAGCGATCATATATGTGCCGGAGGGGGTTCTTCATGTTGCCTGATGCCTCCACATAAAGGCATCATGGCAACACCGTCTGATGGTTGTGAGGCGGATTCTGACGGTCATTAAAAGGGACTGTATCTTTACTGTGCAAGTAAAGAATAAAAAATGAAAAATGACCGTTAGCAGAATTGCAAGTAAATACCTAAATTAGGAGAAAAATGTGTTATAAATGGGTCTGTGGAGTGTCGTGTTTCTGACATCACCTGTGACTTCATATGCAAATAAACTGGTTTTCAATGGGAAATTTGTAATTTGCATGTCAAGTCACAGGTGATGTCATAAACAGGAGACTCCACATTTTTCTCCTAAATATAGACATTTGCTTGCAATTCTAACAATATTGTATACTTATATATTCACAGTATAACTAATATTTAGGTGATACAATCCCTTTTAATACACATGATGTATCAGGTTCGTCATGCATTATTCAGGGGTTAATATTAAGTGATCATTATTACAACCTTTTCAGCTTATACGGCCTATCTACCATATAAATGCAGATGTTACAAGGTTTACAACATGGTTCTTACCGGTGATGTTCTACAGAATCATTATCTGGAAGATTTGCACCACATACACTGCAACGCTCACTGATGTTCCTCCCATCATTCTTCATTCCAGCTGCAAGCTCACCAAGTTTGCTGAACAGCTCCCTCTGAATGAAGCCTTGTGGGAGAAGTCCTCCATAAGCACTGAAGTCCATGGACACAGCTAGCGCTGGCTGCATGTGAAGAGCAGATGCCATGGATGTTGGCACACTGATCATGGACTCACCCTTATGGTTTGGAAGGACAGAGTAAACACCAAGATGTTTCTCAGCATGAGACATTGCATGCTCTGTCCCAGGGTGAAAGACTTGACCCATCTCAAGGGGCTGATCAGGAGCATTCTCATCACGACCAAAATTAAGATCTCGAGCACTGGTGATAACACTACTGCGGGTGGGAGTTCCTGGGCTTTCCTTGTTTTTATCGTCTGATTTGTCCCCAGCAGACCCACTGGACTCTGCGGTTGGACTGTCTTGGTTAGAATCGTCCACTTGCATAACTTCAGTCTTCACCTCTGAAAGGCCTTGAAGCCTAGTGGTGGAGTGCAAGTCAAGTGCATTTTGCTGCAGTGCTCCTTGAAGCAACGACTGGCCAATAGTCATCAAGCTATCAACAGCAGTCTTGGTGGGGCTCATACCCGACAGTCCATAAGATGTAGACACTGATGGACTCTGATCCACCAGGCTCTGATTTCCCATGCTGGCATAGCCACTCTCTTCACTGGAATGCTTTGCGTTTAACATATTTTTAATAAACCTGGTCTTCCTATCTTCTTCATCGTCCATAGCCCTCTCACCTGTGCAGAGCTCTCCATCATTCTCTTCTGAAGTTTGGATAGTTTCCAAAATCTTCAGGCACTGCTCCTCCAAATACTCGATTTCTAGTATTTCTGCTGCATACAAGAGATCATCTAAGTCTTCAACCTTGGCTTGAAGTGTGGCCGTGTAAGCATACTCCAAAATTTGCTGAAAGGTCTTTGGTGACAGAAAGTCCAATGTATAATGCTGGCTACTTCGATGAAAGAGGATTTCAAACATCTTACTGGTACAAGCCAATACAGTCCTATGGGCATGAAATTCTTGAGTGTCTACCATGATGACCACATCACACAAGGTCCCTGCAAGCCGCATTTGATTTGCTTTTAACAGAAGACCTGTGGGGTGGTTGGGGTTCTGCAACTGTATCACACCCATGTTAGTCAAATCCATAATGCTCCTGGGGACTAGTCATTAGGCTGTCTTGCTCTTCTTTTGATTGGCCACGACTGGAAATCAGTTGACCTATAGATACAATGAAAAGAAAAGAAAAAAAAGTTTTAACCATCAGAAAGGGCATGGAAACATAAATTGTACTGGTGTGCATGAAATGTTAAGATTTGTAAAAAAAAAAAAAAACATTTATATATATATATATATATATATATATATATATATATCCAAAAAACACGCACTCACGGGGCTTATACAAGAACAAGTCGATGCTTTACTTACTCATACAGGTGTGGAATTCACATGAGGATACAATCGACGTTTCGGTCCACAACGTGGACCTTTATCAAGACAGTGAAACATGGAATAAACACAAACTTATATAGGAGAGAGGAGAGATTACTTACCCCCAGCGTGTACCAACCCCGTGCTGATGAAAAAACCGCTGGCCGTAACGCGCGGCGCAGCCATGTGGGCGTGTAGAGCAGGATAGTGACTATCCTGCTCTACACGCCCACATGGCTGCGCCGCGCGTTACGGCCAGCGTTTTTTTCATCAGCACGGGGTTGGTACACGCTGGGGGTAAGTAATCTCTCCTCTCTCCTATATAAGTTTGTGTTTATTCCATGTTTCACTGTCTTGATAAAAGGGCCACGTTGTGGACCGAAACGTCGATCGTATCCTCATGTGAATTCCACACCTGTATGAGTAAGTAAAGCATCGACTTGTTCTTGTATAAGCCCCGTGAGTGCGTGTTTTTTGGATTTCTGTATTCTTTAGCTACACAGCACCCGGGCCAGTGTCCATTACGATTGCCCCTAGCTGAGTGCATCATACCTTGGATTTTATATATATATATATATATATATATATATATATATATATATATTTATTATCATCATTTTAATTATTTTGCTTGCAGACACCATTGTACATGAACTTTGGCATTTGTTAAGGGTTTCAGTGCAGGTCAGGAGAAGGAGGGACTTGTCAACCCATCTACCCCTTGTTGAAAATGTAACAAATCTAATCTTGGAGAACATGAAAGAAACCTTCTTCTCTATACCTGGGAACACGACCCAAATATATCTCACTTCTTGCTATTCCTCTAGGCCCATGTTATTACCTCCACAGACATATCATTGGCTTATAGTAAAATAAAAGTCTCAAGTGAAAGAAGGTAGGGCCAGTTTTTAAAACATACCAGGTTGGTTTTCTCACTGGTCTAAACTACAAGTAAAGATCCTCTCCAGCATGATTGTCATCTGCATCAAGGATACAGTGAAATGCAGATTATAGGGAAACTCCATTACATGGTGGGACTTGTTGCATTAAACATGCTCTACTCTCACAAATTCAGAATTGTGCATGCCCTGCTTTTCCCAACCATTGAATAGAATGGGGCACGCATGGACGCATGGACGCACGAACGCACGCACGCACGCACGCACACAATGGTGACATCAGAGATGATCAATTAAAGTCATTTGTGCATAGGCTAGAATGTGATCTCTATGAGTGCCTTCTGATTGGGACCCTACATTTGTATTTGGAAAAAAAATAAATACAAGTCATCAGTAGTGTTCATTTTGTTTCTTAATTGGAAATACCCTTTGAGACTTATTATGCTTCAAGCGGTCATGAAGGGGGACCTTGTTGGACACACACTGGTGTACGAAAAGTTCAATTTACATATGGTATACTTCTGTTATACAAAAATGTATTTTAAGGCCTTAGAGTTGATCTAAAAAGTGAATGTTTATATTTACGATTATATGATTTGATTTCTGTACAGGGGGCCATGTAAGAGATTGTCCACTTGAATTATCCATATGCACGCAATGTCCTATCAAATGATTAAAGATATATTGAAAATCTAAAAATGGATGGGAAAATCAATTCTCCCCTTTAAAAGACTCTCTCTCAAATCTCCAATTTGCAAGAATATTGTCACCATATATAACGTTCAGTACTGTAGTTACAGACATGCATAAATAAAGTAAACATTAAAAATAATTGTGGTTCAAAAACGCAAATAAGCATATCCAGGTTAAGATAGAACCTATAGTTTAAAATAAAAAATAAATTTTTACTGCCACTGGCTGGTGGTACATGATATTTAAACACATGATACTCTTAATATTAAAAAGGTGTTGGTAAGCATCTAAATAAAAGCCACAGATAAAAATCAGAATAAATAGGTCAAGGCGGAGATTATTTAACCCAGTGCAACACTCAAATCGTAACCTCTGTGTGTATTTTGCAACAGGTGAAGTCAGGTGAACCCAGGAATAAGCAAGTACTTGTTGGGTAGGGCTAGATAAATATTTGTATTAGGAGCTAAGCAGACCAACTCAGGGACAAGCCAAGCTATTATTAGGAGCCATAGTACTATGTAATACAATGAAAAAGGGTAGGAGGCAGCAGAAGGGAATTTAAGATCTCCTTGGCTCCTGTGATTAGTCTAGTTTTAGGGTGACTTTTTTTTTTTTACCTACTCAAGGATGCGTCGCAAAAATGCGTAATTTAATTAACATTAACTGCAGACTGGTCTACATCTTACCCACGAATGCCGAAAGTAGATTTGTTTGTCAACCCAGGCACATGCTTCATAGAGACCAGGCACTCGTAGCAAGCCCTAATAAAATAATTATATGAGGCCATTTAACAGTTACAGATTATAGTTCTACATAAAGCTTTACCAAACCATAGGTTATGTACTTTAAACATCACTGGAGGAAATTAAATAAAATACCACCTCTCGCGAAAACATCTACATTAAAAGATTAAGAAGAAGATTAAAAATGACAGTCATCAGATCCCACCTTTTACAGAATGGGTGTACGAGTGATGCGTAACCATAAATGTCTAGACCAGTGATGGCGAACATTTTTGAGTGCCCAGTTCTCTCAAAAGTAGCTTCTCATTTGAATAATTTCTCCACTCATCACTATCAGCCAGCCCGCTCATTCTTGCCTTCCTATAATTTCTCTTGCACCAGTGAGTTAAAGTAAAACAAAAAACAAAAATAAAGTGCATTACAGTGCCGAATATCCTCAAATGTCAGTCCTAGATTATAACATTTACTGGGTCCTCCATAGTAGATGGTAATACTATAGATACCACCTCAACGAAAAGGTCTCCGAGTGGCAATTGTCCCATAGGTTCGCCATCACTGGTCCAGATGATCAGTACTGCCCTTGTGGGTTTTTATAAGCATCGTTCATTTAAAAATGGTAGCCAGGTAGTCCTATGAGATGGTGCTTGGTTACTTTAGCCAGATGTCCTGTTAAAACCCACTATATTTGCAAGATGGGTATAAGATACATGTCTAATAGCACTCCTAGGACAGCTATATAGAACACTGCGTAATATAATAAATATAATGTAGTTCATAAATAGTACATTCACTAGATACACTGAATCGCTTACCATCAGATAGGAAATTCAAGCATACCTGCAACCAATGTAGCCAAGTCTTAACTGAAAGTAGGATTTTTAAACTTTGCTAACGAGCAGTCAGATTTTACATGTGTTACATGTTCCTCTGCCATACACAGGTTCATTCTCAGACTTAATTGGGAAACTCAGCACTTAACTAAAAGACATTTCTTAATAGCAAACCTCTTGCAAAAGATGTGTGACTAAATGTACAAATTCTGCATTATCAAGCAAGTCTACGAATTACTCATCTGTCTGCGCTTTGAATCTTTTAGCCAAAGCAGCGCATGCGGCCTCTTAACCCTTAGGTTACAAAAAAAGGGTGTTGAACCCAGCAAGGTCATTAAGGTTGGGCAGAATTATTTCTAATGATACACAGTTGTAATTATGCTAAGCACTTAAACTTATAAAAACTTGCACTCAAAATATATGGAGAACATTTTGGTCTTTACAGATCTGACCCGTTGCAAGATTGTAAATGGGTATCTACACGCGGTGCCATTTAAAAATGTGTGTATATATATATATATATATATATATATATATATATATATATACACATACACACACACACACACACACACACACACACACACACACACACACACACACACACACACACCAGTTTACTTGTGGAATCTATTGTTGCTGTATAAACAAACAATACATAAGAGGATATCTTAAAGTTCATAGTGCAAATGAAATTGGCATCAGACTAGGGCTACTTTCAAGCCACACAACTCTGACAGCAGAGATGACATCATTCTTTCAACAGGGGACATAATTTTACAGGTCGGAATCTTTCAAATACAATATAAAACTACCAAAAAACAAACAAACATGCAAAGAGAAAATGGACACAGCAAATTCAGAAAACATGAATCTGCTAGAATCCTGCACAAACCAAATCTTTAAGTAAATTATTGTAAAAAATGTGCCCTATGGAACCTTATTTTAAATAGAAATGGAACACAGAAGGGAGAGTTTTTTTTTTTATTTTTTATTTTTTTTTAACAACTCACACTTACTAACCAGTTGGTGCCATTAACCTAGGGTGCCTTACCTCTAACAAAAGAACATGCTGGCTGCAAAGATGCTTTATTGTATTTGTCAGCAACTAGGCCCTACAATTGCAGTCTGTTTTAGTAAAGAGGGTTAACTCCCTATTGTGGTTAAACCCAATATAATTTACAATACTAACATGGAGACATGTACAAGCATTTAATATATCCTTTGGTTACACTATTTGCATGGCAGAAAATAAAGGACATGTTTAAGTGGCAGGTGATACTAACTTTACACAGAAGGTTAAGCTTAAAAAAAAAAAAAAAAAAAATTATTTTCTAATTTGAAGTACTGCTCCACCGGTTATAAATAATGACTGATTTTGGACAGCTACTGTAAGTATCATATTCAAGGGGGACAGGCAGGAGGAGGTGATGCCAAGCTTTGTACACACCCTGACAGATATCATTCATTATTTATATTTATATTAACTGTTCAAGAGACATTTACATAAGTCGTCGACACACATCGTACTGTTAAATACAGCAATGTTATTTGTAAGGACAGTTTTGTTTTTGTTTTTTTTCTATTTTTTTGTAAGTTGTTGCAAAAATGTTATTGATTGTAGATATCAGAATCCTTTTGCAAACAAAAAAAAAAAAAAAAAAATTTACAAGATACTAATATCGGCTTCTTTCACAGGGCAGAAATCCTACCTCACTATTGCTGCAGTTCACTTATCAACCAACAGTGGCTTATGGGTAATATTCAAATAAGCCCATTGACAGTAAAAATATATTAGATTCATTTCCAATTTAGAAAAAAAAGGAGTGTCCTCAAAAACCTATTTCACCTGTTGGATTACAGAATTTAAGGTAAAAAAAAATCCCAGCCTGGTTAAGTAAAGATGCAAATAAATAAATAAATGTAAAAATTGTAGACAATGCAGTTATGTTAATGGATGATTAGTTGCCAGTATGTGATATGTGGATATTAAATAAATAGTAGATTAAAGAGAGATGAGATGGGGAATACAAGGAGGCAAAACAGAAATTTGGTTAATTACAGTGCAGGATAATCCTTTATTTCACAAGTTAGCCAACAGTCCTATAGGTCACTTTTAACAAGACAACAGTATCACTGTCTAGTTAATTGTTAATGAGACAGACACCAGTCTATAAAAGAAAAAAAGAAAAGAAAAAAAAAAAGAAAAAGAAGAGGGGAGGAAAAATTATATAAATTACAAAAAAAAAGAAGTTGAAAATGAGAACCAAAAAACAGACCTGGAGAAAGCCATAAATATTGAACATGTAAATAAATCAGGATAAAAGGGTTAAGAAAACAGACCCCACAATAGCGGCTAGTCCTATTGTGTGGGCAATAGCAGGAATGTTTTTGTCTGTAGAAAAGTAGAAAGCAGTAATACAGTGTGAGGGTCAGGGGGGGATAAAAACAGATCAGTACAAAAGACCTAAATAAACCTCAGCTCTTAACTGTGATGTCACCCAGAAAAAAAAAAGCAAATATTTCCTCTACCACTTTAAAATACCTTGACATAAACTTTAAAAGCAAACACCTGCATTGCTTATCAATCAGTGTATAAGATAATACAAGGTAATTGATCACTGATTGTAAAAGAAGGGAGCTGTCTACAATAACAGTTTAAGACAGAAAGAGGGGAAGAGAAAAAAAAAAAGTGTTACACATAATTTATGAAGCGCTAAAATATGGGCTACAGTTTAAGTCTATCCATAAAAGAATTCTATTTCTGCTGATTTTTATAGATGTGTAAGCATTTCATAGAAGAATCTGCTAGCTCCTTGTTAAACATACACACGTTTTAAATAGCTGTCAAGAAAAAAAAAAAAAAAAAAAAAAAAAAAAAAAACAAGGAATTCAGAAATTAAAGTGAATACTTTACAGTGTGTTGTTTTTGATAAACAAGTTTTAAAATAAAAAGAGAAAATGGGCTGGCGTGATTATAAACTACTATCTTAAATACACAATGTATAGAAGCTGACATTATGTATTACAGAAAGCAGATCTCATCTTTTTATTTTACATTGAGTGGTTTGTTTTTCTTTGGTCAAAGGGGGTGGGAGGAGGGTTAGAAAGACACCCATTGACAGAACAAAGCTGCTTTTGATGAGATGGAAGGGTTAATTAGTCAACTATTAAAAGTACTTTATCGGTGGGTATTGGCAAGGCTCAGCTCTTTTTATAAAAGAAAGAAAGAAATTGTGAAGACAGATCTAGTTTTGGGAAAATTATACATGTTGAATCCACAAAAATCGATGGAAGCGGTCAGCATAAATAACATGAAGATTAGATGACAGCCAGATTAACCCTTGACTGACAGGGACAAGAAAAACATAAAAAATAAAAAAAAAAGCCCACGAGCTTTTAAAGAACTTGAGAGAAGAGAAAAGAAAAATTGACATGCAATGTAAAATTACAGTCAAGACTGAACAACTTATTATATGTAGCACCACATTATGGCCAAAAGAGTACATGGCAGCTAGAATAAAGATGTAAGCGTACACACATCCTAGGAAGATGTTCGAGATGGATGTTCAGAGCGGTCTGGCTACCATTGGAAATAATCATTTGCATAGAAGGGAACGCAAAGCACACAATAGATAAATCTGTGCCACTGTAGGTCAACTTGGACCAAAACAAGACAGGAATAATGTAATAAGTTAAACATATTCTCCTTCATTTATGCCACTGATATAATGATTGTTTAATAACGAATCTGAAGGTTATAAAAATTAACCACTAATATGCTGACAAGTTTACTACATTTGTAATTTGCGGAATTTGCAAATGAGAGTTACAGCTTTGTTTTTTAAAATTAAAATTGTATAAAAATTAACCAAAAGAAGGTGTGTGGCTTTACAGTTCAAGAATGGGGCAGAAATTCAATTATCAGGCAAGATTAATCTAAACATTGAATAAAAAGACAGCTAGGGTATACACTACAAGTGTTAACATTTAATAACAAAGGACACTGGGACCACTCATGCTTAGTTCTCAAAAAACACACATTTTTTCAGATCCTTTACTGTTGAATTTAGCAAACATAAACAAGTGAGGATTGTGCATGCCCCTTTACAGAGTCCCCTCTCCGACACTACTGCCATCCACAGCACCAAGCAAGTAACATAGAGAAATCCAAATATGAATTACATCTCACTGGTGTGCACAGAATTCAATAGATTACTACAATGTGACCCATAATTACACAAAATATCATATATATGTAATTGATCAGCTTTCAGTAGTGCACAATAGATTATGACAAAAAAAAAAAGTATATTTATCTAGATATGCCACTCACCTGCTTTACAGCATCTTAATATTCTGCCAACTAGAACTGAGATGAGATTTTTTTTTTGTTTGTTTGCAAAGCACCATGAATGCTGACAGAATAATAATTCATGGCTATAGTCTATACATCTATATTTCTGCCAAATAATTAATAATATTCTAAAAAACAATGTATGTTCAGTCAGTGAGCGTTAAATTAATAGTAAGTAATTTGGTTATTTGCCTTAAACAATACACAGTGCATGGTAGAAAGCAATGAGGTGCTTGCACTGAAAACAAGGAACGCAGCCTAATAATTTGGAAGGTTTATGGGACATCGTGATAGAAATATAGCAAAATGAATACACATGTATGATTCGAACAACCTCGTCACCACACAGCTGAATGCAACATGTACATTTAAACAATACGATAACTTTTCCTGGATCCGCTGCATGCATGCAAAAGATAATCTGGTCCGTGATGTACAGAATGTGTAAAATTATATATATTCTCTATATAATCTCTCTCTATACATATATAAACACACATACATATAGTGGTTTATTATGGGATATAAAGTGTCAGGGAACGGAACAAAGTATACACTCCATCCTTCTGCATTTCATACAAAAGCCCATCATAATCCCGACTCCCCATCAATAAAAGATCTCCTTTTATGAAGTTGTGAAAAGATCCCTCATAATAGATCACTTTTCTATTTATTAAGAGACAGGTTAGGGATTCGCTTACCTCTGATGGGGATCTCTCTTCCCTGCCTCTCACTGGAGGCATGTATGTGAGTGGCGATGTGCTATTAAAGCAGCAGCCTAATCCAGCAGTTCGCAGTGCCCGCTCTCATGCTCACTAACTCCTCTCTCCTTTAAGGTTAGCAAATCAACACAGCGGTGACGTCAGCCCGGCGCCTGGGACACATGCCTCTCCCCCATGCTGGACCTGCCCCGCCGCCATATTTACTGCTGGCATGGTCCAAGAAGATGTTGAGATCTTCTCATTTTTGCAAAGGTGGTAAGCCTTTTTTATCTTTTTATTTCTTGCGGATGATATTGTCCGGGGACAAAAGCAGGTGGGACGAAGCGGGGATGGTCTTCTATTTGCGGAACCAACCTTTTGGTTGTTCTTCTCAAGCTCCTGAATCTTATCAGTGTCTTCTTCTGGATCATTAGACTGGTTGGTCTCCTCGATTATATCAGGGTTCTCGTACAAGGAATACATTAATCAGTGACACTTTTGGAGCAAAACTACATTGTTATGGCTAGCTAATATGTTTTTATGGTACCCAGAGGACAGGGAAGGCTTATGGAGATGATGGCTTACCCATCATTTCTTCCTATGGTTGGTAAGGAGATGGGATTGGGTTTAACCTCTTACAGGTAGACTGAACGAACTTTCATGGTTTGCTTAAGATAAGATAAATAGTTTTAATATTTAGTAATCCATGCATCTTTGATAGTGGGATGGGAGGGTTGGATGTTATTTTGTATACTGATTGGAGACATGTTATTCATTCTCCTAATAGAGCATAAAGACTTCCACTGGAGTAATGATACAAGTAAATCCGAGATAGAAAAAGCAGGTTATTTTAACTATATAAATATTTATTTTTCTTTTGAGGTATGTGTTTAGAATTAATTTATGGTTGTTATTTTTTTTTTTACTTGTCCACAAGTGTACAGAGCCAAGTCTAGAGCTCATAATTGCTACTTTTATTTACGTGTGTTGTGTATTATTTATATGGCAAACCTATTTACAATTTAACAACAACAAAAAAACATCTTAGGTTGACAGATAGTGGTTACTGAATCAGTTGACATTCAAGACAAAACACTTGTTTTTTTTTGGTGAGGAATATTATTGCAAATGCTCTGATGACATACTTAATAAATAAATGTTATTGACATGAAATATTTTTTTTTCCATATATTTTGTAATCTGAATGTATCAAGTGTCTGCTAGGGCATTTATATGATTGAGATATGTACAGCATGAGACTGTATTTTCTTTTTATTGCTATGATATATGTAACTTAGTTGTATATATTTAAGATATACATAGAATTGTGTTACGTGAGCAGATAGCCTCGGTTTAGTGTTGAGCAAGAAACTGTAATGTATCTGTAAATTGTGTAACAACATACTATGGGTACTGGTTCCCAACACCCACTAATACTAGATGTTTTATTCATCTAAAACCATAGTAGGTTATCCTTACTGTCATTTATCCCACCAGTCCACTACCATTACTCCCTCTAGTATAATTTATCCCACCAGTCCACTATCTTTAGCTTCGTCAGTGTCACAATTGACATGGTCCAAACAACTCACCATGGGTTATCATGAGTAGATATCATGAGATCGAACAGACTGAAGCCCTCTTTTCCGGTTTCATCTATAGTTAACCCACAATCTGACCTTTTTAAAAGTTCTTCTTTTTTTTGTTATCAAGTTGCTGACATTTTTTTATTTTTTTTATTTTATTCCACTTGTCAGAGCCAAAATACTATGTCTACTTGTCATAAACCTTTGTTTGTGATTCTGGGTGTACATTCTAAAGAGGGCAGTCTGATGTTGTGCCCAATACACCCATATTTTCCTAATCTGAGAGGTTTAAAGAGATGGTATATATGTAACAATATTGAGTAGTTCAATGAAGCTTTAATATTCCTTTATCTTTCTATCTATCTCATTTTCTTTTTTTTTTTACAGTGAACCAGTACCTTGAACGTCACTAACTAAATTGACATTTTACTGGTGCATTGACTTTCCATTCATGGAAAATCTCTCGGTAGCAGTAAGTACCCTTGTCATTGCCATATAAGTTTAGATATTTTATTTTACTATTACAGATAAATAAATGTGTGCCCAGATCATTAATGAACTTGTTTTTTTTTTTTAAATTGCAATATAATATCTCCCATGTATAAATCCTATGGCACGCACTATAGTATCTCTCTAGTGGTAAATCCAGTGCTGTGGAAGATATTCAGATCAACAGATGTCATAAGGCAAGGGGTAATGAAAGCGTTAACTGAAGACCCATGACCTGTATTATTACATAGGAACATTTACAGAGTGTGCTAATTTGGCTTGACCTACAGAGGTTCGTTTCGGTTGATACATACATTGATTCCATTTTAGATCTCTTGGTCTACTTGTAATTACCACTAGCTCTTCATCTCAGCAGATCATAGTAGTGCCCTATAAATAAATTATACGTCTGTAGCATTTTAACACTTTTGTCTCATTATTGCATGGAGAGGGCATAAATAATTATCAGGGTTTTAACTCTTCTTTTTCTTCCGGTGTTATTATGTATACCACAGCTGAACAAGAAGACGAGACCTTGGCGCAAGGTATGGTATATGTGAAAGGTGCAATATGTCTTAACGTAGATGATGATGTATAGATATTTGCCCGCGTTAGAGTTTAACATGAGCCAGGGTACCAGAAGCATCTTTTCAGGATGATACATTAGTGTACCATGAGTAAGGATTATTAGCTCTGCTTCCCCAAACTATATTCACATTTTAGGTCTGGACTGTTCATTTTGTGCCAGGTCCTGCCATTATGGGATCAATCCCACCACCTATCAACTGGGATGGCTCCAGATGTAATGCTCTCAAGACCAATGACCAGCTAGTATCCCAAGATATGTTCATCAAGACCTCATAACAGTTAATGTTGTGTTCACTGTGTCCTGATGAACCGTTAATCCTAAATTCTAGTTAATTATAGAAAATTGATATACCCTATGGTAATGTCCGCTAAATATTTTGCCATGTAATAAATATATACAGTGTGTCAGTATTTATAGCAAGTTTTTGGTTTGTTAATTGTTGTGAAATGCATTGGTGCATATGAGGAATAACAATTCCCTGCCTGTGTTGCCTCGTCTTCATTCTACAAACTTTAAAAAAATAACTTAAAAAAATTTTTGTTTGTATTTTCTTTTTAAGGCATATGAAGCACTTCATTAAATAAAATTGTGTCTACCAATCTGTTAAATGTGCAAAGCTCTACTTGAATGATAGGGAAATAAAGCCAGGAGTGTTTTTAAAGACAGACAACCCTCACTGATGTTATCTCGAGTGTTATATAGCTAGTTTTTGTAGTGTTATTTTAAATTAGAATAATGTCAACATTTTAAAACTATTAATAAAATAGCCCGGTTTTGTCAATTTTACTTTTCAATTATACATTTTCTTCTTAAACTATATCACAGGGGGGAAATCATGCTCTTTTTGGAGTATTAGCTTGTATGCATGGACTCTGCAGGTCCTCCATTATTGGCTGTCATACGTTGTGTGCCAAATCAATAGTGGCGTTAGCAAAGGCTTGTGTGTCAAACTAGCAGTCTTACATAGTTCAGCAACAGGCCACACCTGCTTGGACAACTCTTCTTATGCTATCCTACTTACCCCGTAGTATTTTTCTGAATATAATTTAAAAAGCAAACATTGCCATTTTCTGCAAAAAGAAACAAAAATAGCTGTATTTCTCTGACTTTAAAAGAAAAGGCTGCGGATAAGTAATATCGCTGAGAGAGTAAGGAAGTTAACATTTGTAAAGTGTTTTAAATAGCTATTTATTTGGGTGGTTTTTAAGTGGTTGATACCATCTGATAGACATCTGTAACTACTTTATGTTTTATTTTGTGTGTCATCTGCTTGAGTACTGAGTTGACAGAGTGCACATACTTTTTATATGTCACTGTATTCAGCAGGGACTTACACATCTGGAACTCCCTCTGCACAACAATCCACACATCTACCCCTTGTAAGAACAAGTATCGCTGCTAACAGATTCCTCTGTCCAGACCCCATGTTTGTCTATGTTTTAGTATTCTCGATTTATAAAGATTCCGCATGTTCCACAGCTTTGTAGAATGAACAGACCTAACATGCTCGTAGTGGAGGGCAGTAAAAGTCCACAAGACCTGGTAACAATTAGATTTTTTTGTGCCAAGAAATCTTCCCATTTTTTATTCTATGAGTGACGGGATAGGGGCTTTTTTGAGGAAAAATGGGGTGTGGCCAGGCCCAGAAGGAAGCAGTGCTGGTCCAACAACTACAGTCTTTACTATCCATAAACAGCTTACATTTTGGGCAAGGTCCCGTCTACGTTTGGGCAGAGTAGGCGGAACTAAACATAGCATCCTAAACGTAGATGCTGACTGTATACTTTGGGTATTAAATCACAGCAGATTCGTGAGACACAATTTAAAAATAAAAACCAGGTTGATCAGCTGACATGGCTGCCCTCCTTACTATAGCAAACCCACCATGGTGACCGTTGGTGAGCTGCAATCTGTCCCCAATTCCAAGGTGCAGCGGCCTGGATTTAGTAAGATGGTAGACCATATTTCACCCTTTAGGACTATGGGCTTTTCAATTCAAATTATAATGCTGTACAAAGTATCAGCTGTTAAATATACTGCAACACTCAAATATTTAACTGCCAATAACATCACACAGGGCTGGCAGATGCACATGGGACTTCTAGTCCAATAGTCATTGAAGATCAGTACTTTATTATAACTGTTCTATACAGGCTACTCTTTGATGTTCATTAAAATATCAACTTACCATGAAAGGCTCCTAATATTTATCTTGCACTGAAATGATGTCTTTAGCATTTTGGTATGTTTATTTTCCCTGTTTGCACATAAATGAGGGAATTGTTTTAGCTTGCTGTCGAGGGGTCAGTTGGCCTCCCACAACACATTAAAAGGGTTTTGGACGAATATCAAATGTATCCCTTTAATTATATCCAACCAAGATTGCAACTCTTTATTAAAACACTTATCACCTTGAGGTTTCCATTTCCACTTAGCCTCTTACAAATCTAGGTGACCATATTTCTTAATATTATTTAATGTAACAGTGCATTAGACAAGACAGACCAAGCCCAACAACAGATTTTTTTTTATATGGATATATATATATCGCCCTCTGTCTTTCATTATCCCAAACTAAAGTGTGGAATAGGAAAGGTTTTAAGAAAAATATTAATGTTAGTAGTAAACATATGGATTTGCCTATGAGTAAATGCTCTGTTGAGTATCCATTAGGCAGGTATCTTTCTCATCGGTGTCTACAGTTCTTTTACACATGCATTGGACACTAAGCATTGGAATTCTATAAATGAACATTTTTGTCACGTTCGACACTTTCTACCAATTTCTCTGTTTGCAATGTGAGTAAACATGTGGCTGACAAGTTCGTCTTCAGGTAGGTATAATTATTTAAGCTATATATGTGCTAAGCATTGTAGGATGTTACGCCACCAGTTGGAGGCAGAATGATCCATGCACAGCTGTCTAAGATAAAGACAAATATATCATTGTAGACTATGATGAACCCAAAGTTATTTATTCCAAGTAGCTTGGTAGCACACCAGCAAAATTGTTTTAATTAACCAAGAAGTACTAACAGCAGGGGCGTACCTAGAGCATTTGGTACCCAGGTTGAGCCCTGTATTTGACACATTAGTAAACTTACACACAGAGGCTCACACAAAGTCACACTTACACACAGATTCACACTTACCCATGCAGACCCGCATACAAACACTTACATACACACAGACTTACACACACATAATCAGTCACACTTACACACACAGTCACATTTACACACAGATTCACACTTACCCATGCAGACCCACATACAAACACTTACATACACACAGACTTACACACACATAATCAGTCACACTTACACACACAGAGTCACACTTAAATACAGAGTCTCACACTTACACAGTCACATTTGCACACACACATAGACACTTGCGCAGACACACAGAGATTTTTTTTTTTTCATTTCCGGGCTGAGGGCTTTAGACGGGACTGCTTCATGCTGTCCCAATGCCCTATGTCTTCCCTCTCTCTGACCCTTGCTCATGACCTCACACACGATAGAGGAAGAAGGGACTATGCAGCGTTGGTGCAAACTGCTTCATACACGGATCGCAGGGCTGCATTAGAGAGGTGTCATTGGCTGGGGTGCCCGAGGTCTAATAGACTATAATGTGCTCTACACTATAACATTGTTTTTACTGTGAATGTAGAGAATAAAAAAATATTGAAAATTATCTATACACTGTAATAGCAAAACTGAAAGCTAATGCCTACATTAGGGAAAAAAAATGTTTTAAATGTGTCTGTGGAGTCTCCTACTTATGACATCACTTGTGGCACGGTATGCAAAGTACACAATTCCCATTGAAAAGCAATTCAGTTGCATACACAAGGTGATGTCATAAGCAGGAGACTCCACAGACACATTTAAAAACACATTTTTCTCCTAATTTTCATATTTGTTTGCAGTTTTGCTAAAACAATGTATAGGTCATTTTCAATACGTTTTCATGATATAGTCCTTTTTAAGTAGGGAGAGCCCTGCTATAAGCTTATAATCTAGAGCGATTGAGGAACAGGAGATACACAAGGTGTTAGTAAGGACAGGAAAAGTGCATTGGTGAGGGATTGGTGTCCGCTACAAAGGAGGTAAGCATTGCTATATTAGGGAGACACACTAAAAGCCCGACCCAATATGCGCTAATAATCAGCTCCAAAATGGTGCCTCCGAATTGCGAACGGATTCGGGGAACATCTGTACCTGAATTTCAAACTATTCAGGTAGGCCCAATGTTCCTGTGAACATGTCTACAATTTGGACATCATTGCTGTTTCCATGGAGATATCTACTGACACCGAATGCACCCGAAATGCCCCGAAACCAAATGGTAGACTTTGGCTTATTCTGGAGGACCTTGGCTATTACTTTTCAATATAAAAAACATATAACATTAAATTCAATATTTGTCACTCTTAAGAACTGCATAGATCAGTTAGTAAGTATCTATGACTCACTATCTTCACATTGTACACAGATCAAGGCACATTCACAAAAATATTACAAGTGCTTAAATATAGCATATTCCAGTTATATACATATAATACCAGCCAGTGAGAGAGTCATTATTTTGTTGTGCCTAAAGTTTTCCCTATATCAATATCAGCTTTTTAATACTTGTTGTAACCCAACTAAATAGTATTCATTATTTCTATCCAATCCCTTATTAGCTTACTGTTACAATTGGAACTTAGAATGAGCTACTCAAGACCCCCTTTCATTCTACATTGGTGTACTATTTGATTTTTCAAATGTATCTACTCCAACTTCCAACTTAATTTTCAATGCCATCAATGCTTTCCTTTTAATCAAAATGGGCCACGTTAAATGTAAAAGTGCAATTCCAGTTTTGTTTATTGTTTGAATTTCCCCATCTTGTACAGTTGAGGAACTTTTTGGAGGTTGAGAAGGAGGGAGATGGAGATTCTGTGGTGTGAGTGGGCAGAGATGATAATGAGGAGGAAGGAGTAGAGCCATAGGTTGTGTCCAGAACATAGAGAATATTCGGGAGAATACCTGTCCGGCAATGTACAAGGCATATAAATTGTGAAATGCTTTTATACGTTAGCAATATTATTTTAAATTTAATCATACAAGGAACAGGAAGTCAGAGGGGGCTTTACAAAGCGGGGCAGCAGATGAGAACCAAGATGTACGAAAGAAGAGCCTGACCAAAAAACATTTTGGATCAGTTGTAACAGAAAGAGTTGAGAGAGAGAAATGCCAACCAGGAGAGAGTAACCATAGTCTGGAGATAAGAAATGACAAAAAAACACATATCAGAGTTTGCATTAGTTCTACAGGACATATTGTGGGTATGCTGATAGGCAGCTCTTTGAATCTGGATGCAAAATCGGCAGCACCTAGTCTTACTTAATATATTTGTATATTTTTCTTGTCAATGTTTTATTTTATGTTTTTGTTTTTTTTAATTAAAAAATCTGTTTTTATATCCTAACAATCAGCAAATCAATTAATTTAATACAGATAATTAAATCGATGCAGGAGACATAAAACTGCCACCTACATTACAATGAATTAACCCTCTTATTGCTTGACATCTTACAACGCAGACTGTGTGGATTTGGGGTCATTAATACACATGCTTCGTACTGACAATGTCACTGTAGCAAAGGCTTTCAGCTGGGTCATTTATAAAAAGGACATTTAAAAAAAAAAAAGAAAAATCACTCATTTCTTTTATTTGTCTCGTTTGCAAATCCAGATTGATAATCACCTGCAAATGTGTCACAGTCTCATTAAAATAATATTTTATGCTTCAAATCAGGACTGTGAAATACTTGTTTACCCTGCTGGCTATTGTTCTATAGTTAATTCCGAGCGTTCTGATAATGTGAAAATCTGCTGCATGATTTGAAATGCTGATCAGCTTCTAGATCTAAAGGACTAATGGTAAGAGCTAGTGGCTACTGCTTCCCATATCGTTTTTGGATTTAAATGGGAAATTATACATGAATGTAGCTTAATCACCTCTAAAAAAAAAAAAAGAGTGTAGTTTTTATCTAATAAGATGAGGTATCAAGCATTTCCTGTTTCCATTTTTTGTAAAGCTTGCACCCCTTAAAAGAGCCATATGGGTTGACCTACTCCACCACCTATAATTTTTACGCACAACCTTCAAAGGGGTTATCTAGTCAACCTGGGGTAAGCTAATCCACCTTGTGCATTTTCTGTGGAGGCATAGATCAGCATTGAGGTCTTGTTACAAATTGTCCATTTTGATGGCACGGAAGCCTGTTAGACAGGCTGGGGTGCCTTACAGATATGCTACTATTCTGGCATCATTACTTTTTTGTTTACTGCATAGCACTTAGAAATAATTACAAAGAAGTAAATATTGGTCTGATCCTTTAAATAAAATATAAAACAGGGATTTGCAGTCCATCAACCTGTGAATTGACATGATCTTATGGATGCAAAACTACCATTAGCTGTGTGTCAATAAAACGTGACAGCGTTTTTCTATCCATTTTTATCTCCTATCAAAGAGCGGCACAATCTGCTGGTTCCGAAAAAGTTAAGTCGAAAATAACGAAGATTCAAAAGCCTGAAATGAAGCAAAGAGTAAGGAGATGAAAGATTGGAGAGCAAATGACAGGAAATTAATGAATGGGGCAAGAAAGGACAGGGAACCTTGAATGGATTATGTCTAAAGCTTCTAAAAAATGCACCTTGACAAACTATAAGAATTCTTCTCTGCCAGTGTCTGTGTCAGGACCTTGTCAGTCCAGGCTTGCATTGTATAGGACTTTGGTTGTCAGGAGGGTGCGAAAAAGTTACTTCTCAAGATTATTGATGTTGCTTCACAGTTATCACTATAAATGTACTAAGTGCTTCTACTACTCACTTTGGCTTCTATTAAATAGTATTCTCTTTGTAAGATCTTACTCCAAAGATAACTCACTGTCGAAACTATTTTTCCACATGCTACCAGCTATACATTTTGAAATGCCATACCTTAAATAACAATAACATTTAATTTATTTAGTCCCAACAATTTACACAGCACTTGTTACAGAGCATAAAAGAGAAAGATGGTACAGATTCAGGACATAGAGAACCCTATACACAAATTTACAATCTAGAGAATGCTAAGTATTATTTAAATCACTCGGCACAACATCCTTCGTAATTTATAGCATTTATTGGCATGTCTACCTCATTCCTAATTATTTGACCTCACCCTCACATTCCTCTAAAGAAAAGGAATGATGAAAATAAAAATAACCTAAAATGTGTTATTTCCCTGTAAAATCACACAAAAAATAGCATAAAAAAACCTAGTGCCATAGTTGTGCCACCCAGCAATGAGTCAGTGTCCATCAACCATTTGCAATTGGATGATCTTGACGACACCATAACCAGTGATAACCTCAGAATTTATATTTTTTACTCATTTTTTTTGTGGAATGAGTAATGCCAAAATTTTAAAATAAGTTGAGACCATTTTGCTGGTAGATCATTTAAAAGTAATTATGTCTCATTTAGTCTAGAAGCTCTCATTATGTAGTAAGAAACCAAGTTAGAATCTGCCCAGGAGGCTTGTGAGAGACAAAAAAACCCTTCCTTATTGGAGGTTGAGAGGTATTTACTAAACAGGGAATTGCAGATATCAGGTACTCATAGACATTTGTCCAATTCATTTATTATTCCACCTTTGCTATGAATTTATAGCATAATAAAGTATGAAAAATTATGTATACATTGTATTACCAAAAATACATGTTTTAAATGTGTCTGTGGTGTGTCCTGCTTGTGACATCGCCTGCGGCTTGACATGTAAATGAACCAGTTTAATTTGTATATGAAGCCACAAGGTGATGTCATAAGAAAGAGACACCTTGGACCCATTTAGAACATTTATTTTATGCATTGCATGCTATTATGCTAACACAATGTATAGATCATTTTTTCATCATTTTGTATTCTCTACATTCATAAGTAATGTTTAGGTTGACATTTAATGTCTGATATGGTAAGTAATGTTCAGGAGTCCATTTAATGTCGGATTCTCTTCTCAGTTCACTAGTTTGTGAATAGATGTTGTTATTTCGTCTGTTATCTTTTGTCTTGAACCTCAATTTTCTACATTAGATGTAAGGTCACAGGCAAGATCCTCGGTTCTTTTTGTAACAGGTATGACCAGACACAGTTATCATAGTATGAACAAACAAAAAGATGAGGAACTACTCCAAACAACTATGGACAAATGTTGTGAATCCTTTTATTTTTTAAAGATGGCACAAGGCAGTGTTAACCCAACAAAACAGCTTGACGCGTTTCGCATACTTAGGGCTTAATCATCAATTTATGTTTTAACTCATTGTTCCGGGCTGGTCTTCCCGTTGTATGTGTGGGCACCCAGTGGCTCCTTTTGCAGTGCACCACCAGGACTGACATAGCTCTTTCTTCTTGTTGGAACAATTCTTGTAGCCCCACGCTTAACTTTTGCAGTACTGTACAAGTTTTTGGCTTGCAATAATAATAAAAAAAAATACTACATAAACAAAATTTAAATTGATTGGTGTCTGTCTGCCATTGAATTACAATGGAATGTCTTTGTTGTGACCTATGGGAAGCATTTGCTAGTTTTGGTTGGTTTGTTATGTTTACAAGGGATGCTTAATGCAATTATTTAAATTGTTAATAATGTGGTATTTGAAAAAAATATTGTTTTTATTTAACATACAGACTTCTGGATGAACATATTCTATTTTAAGTATATTTGCCTGTCATGATAAGCACCCGAAATTAATCTGGTCACACTAGCCCAAAAATCAAGTAAACATTGTAGTCTGCTAAGTCTAAAAAGTGTAAAATAGTCCGCACAAGCATCCATTACAACATTACTTATTAAATCTGGTAACAATATGGCAACCAAGTTTATTTTTTATATTAAAATGTTGGCAGCTACAACAAATCTTAAATAGTATAGTAAACATAAAACAGATAAGTCACATCAATCGCTAAGATTATAACTTCAGCACATCTATTAACTAAAAAGAGAACTAGTACTGAAACTGGAATAAGCAAAGTGTCCCTGACATAAATAAACGGACTGTATAAACTGAACATTGCTTATAATTTGAATATAAACAATATAAAAATGATTTAAAATTATCTATACCTTCATTGTGTCAGCAAAACTGCAAGCTAATGCCTCAATTGGGACTCTGTGGAGTCTCCTACCTATGACATCACCTGTGGCTTGATATGCAAATTACACATTTCCCATTGAAAAACAGTTGTTTTGCATATCACGCCACATGTGATGTCATAAGCAGGAGACACCACAGCCACATATTAAACACGTTTTACTCCCAATTCTGCTAACACAATGTATAGACCATTTTCGATCTTTTTTTATTCTCTTACTTTCACAGTAAAACCAATGTTTAGGTGATACTGTCCCTTTAAATTGTCTGCCTTAAAGTCCAAAAATGTCTGTTATGAATAATGTTGGAGCCTAACCCTCCAGTGAATTATGGAAAGATAGACAAGTTGGAGAATTTTTCCACATCGGCTTTTAATGCTTGGTATTTACAGTTCACTTGTCACTTGAGTTTTTAGTAGATCCGAATCTTTTTCTTCCATTTTCCTACAACTGGGGGAAGAACCAAAACCCAACTTGCTAGAAAGGTTTCCAAGGTGTTTCTAAGTATCAATTTGAAAACTGGGGAAGTCCTAGAAAGATGTATGGATTCACTTAAATGAACCATAGTTTTTTTTTACAGATAAATGACAAACAATAATCTGTAAAAAAAAAACATGGCATTTTAGGTTTCTTTGCCTTTTTTTGTAAGTATTCATCACTAATAACTGATTTTCTTAGCCTAGTCTAATATCAACCATTTCTTTAACTACTAAAACGTAATTCCTCATCAATTCTACATTCAAAAATGAAACATTATAGTGCCACATTGTAGCACTCCTGTATAGTTACTAGCCATGGCTTCTGTATCAAGTGGCCCACTTGGGCATGTGTCCAGCGCCAACGATCAAAGATACTCCCTTCCGTTTCCTAATAATAGTTATTGTTGGTGTCACAACGAAACGTTTGCATTTTTTTTTTAATTATTCATTGCATCATTTCAATATCTATTTATGTGCAAATATAGAGAGAGTCAAAGGACTCTAAAAACTTTGCTTAGGGCCCATTAGAGCTATAAAGTGTCTCTGTATGTAGTAAAGGTTGAGAAACTGTTTAAGGTGAGTGTTTTGTGATGGTTGTAGAAGTGAAATGTTTTTACAATACTAAAAGGTAGAAAAGACCAGTAACTTGTCAAAAAGATAAATAATCACATTGTTCTAGCTGCATCCCTACAAACACAAAGTTGTTTGTCAGGCAGCACCTGTGGTCGTCTCGGAAAGACCCCTCCCAAAAGAGGTGGAGGTTTCTGGTTGGAGTTGTACAAGGTGATTTAAGGCTGGAGCCTGCTGAATTATACGCCACACAGCTCTCAGTGCTGGACAGCTCAAAGATACTGCTCTCTGCCAACAACAAACATGGAGGAAAATGCTTTTCACAATCAATGAAGCAGAACCAATGCATTCAGTTAAGCTTAAAGCTGTATCCACTGTGCTCACCCATCCCCCTTCACTCCCACCCTACTACAGCCTATACACTTTCCAGGATTTAAAGAAAAGCCCCCCTGCCCCCTTTCTGTATAGTGGATTCCACTTGGAGAGGAATTCCACACATTTCCAAGGCCAATCTTTCAAGTTAGTGCATTGATGTAGAGCTAAAAGCACCCCCACACCACCTTTTTTAATACAGATCACATCTTTACTCTGTACAGGACAATAGGGGCAATCCTGTGTTAGGGACAGAATTCTATTCATTAATTGTTGGGGCACGGCTTTAACCCTTCAGCTTTGCAATGTGTTCCTTGTTTTTAATGCCAGCAAATACATTATGGATAACGAAACCCGGGGAGTATTTTTTTTTTTTTCTTCACACAGCTTTTATGTTTGCACTTGTTTAGTTAAATACACTAATGATTAAAAATTAAAACCACATCAATAAAAAAAAAGATTGAGCAAAACTGTGGGGGAAAAAATATGCATTCAGTACTTCACTAGAACAAAAATATAAAATAATAAACTCTAAACATGTTTACTGTTTCAGTGGCATGCAATCTACCATCTTTCATTATAAAGCCATATACAAAATAACATTTAAAAAAATATATTGTAATTTACTTACAAAGCCCATCCCACAGCATTGTCCAACAGAGTAAAGATTGGAAACAAAAAAGTCAAATGAGGAAGGGTGAGGCACAATAGCACATTTAGGAAACATGTGAAGTGGAACAAGGAAATTATAACATTTTACTGTTACAAATTACAAATCCCATCATACACAGGGAAATAAAGGATTCTGGGAGTTAGTGTCACACCAGTTGATCTTCTAGAAGTTGTATCTGCTTAAGTGGAGTACAAGATTAGTGTGAAATAAGTCACGTGTAGGGCCAGTGTTGTTTCTTGCTATTTATAACAGAATCATTTTACCTTATTGTGTTATAAATTGTATATATTGTTAGGAGGAGAATAGCCCAAAGGAGTGACTGTTGTAAATACAAACGCAAATATTTGTTTGATATGCAAGCCACACAAAGACAAATTGTACCTGTGAATGGTAAAAAGAAAAATTGCTGATTTGTTTACACATTACACATGTGGTTTAGATTTAATGTCAATAGGTTCACTAGCAATAGGGTCCAGATGAATTGTGTAGATTTTAATGGGGGGATCCTATTGCCGTGAATTAGGCCCAGTCTGACATCTCTAATTATGAGGTAGTGAGAGAATATGGACAATGTAAACAAATCCGAGGCTTGTAATGTGTGCAAGCACAAAAATAGCATTTTTCCATGTGATTTTTCTCTCATTGAAATAATTAAAAGAAAATATGACAATGGAATTCTGATAGGGGGTTTATTGAAAGATAAAAAATGTAAAAAAAAAAAAAAATGAATGCATTGCTTTTGTTATATTTCACAACCATCAACCACTTGTCTCATGAGTGGTTTTGGGAAAGCAAGAAGATACAGTGGCAAGAAACAGTAAGTGAATCTGAATTACCAGCATTTATGTGTAAATGTGTCTTATAATATGGCTATAACCATGAACAAACACAATCTGTTTTAAATAACACACAATTATTGTATTGTTCTTGACCATATCGAATACATCATTCAACCATTCAAAGTTGGAATTGTTTGGTTGGAAAAATGTGACTCCCTAGGCTAAGGACATCAACAAAAGCTAATTGGACTAATGAGTTAGCAAACCTGAAGTTCAATCAATGAAACTGTGCGTTTTAGAGTTACTAAACATTTTTGAGTTTGCGATTCACAAGAAGCATCTGTGGATGTGAACCATGCCTCGCTAAAAAAAATTCTGAAATTACCTTCCATCAAGAAGTGTTGATTTGCATAAAGCTGGAAAGGGTTACAAAATAATCTCAAAGAGTTTGCATATTCATATTTGTAAATTAGACACATTGTTTATTAAAATGAGACAATGGTACTTATTCTCCCTAGAAATGGGCATCCAGCCAAGATGACTCCAGTGGCGGATGCTCCATATGTGCGCCGCACACCTAGCACGGAGCACCCGCGTTGTGTATTTCTGGGGTTTGTGTGCTCCAAACTCCAGAAATACATCAGAAAGACGGCACCAGCTACGAATTGAACAACAGAGTCACTCACTCTGTTGCCAATTCGGCAAGCAATAAATGTATACGGAAATACACGAGCGACGTTGACACGAGTGACGAGCGACATTGTGCCTCCGAGTGACAGGCACGCCTGTCACTCAGGGGCACGATATTCCCCTGGATGACTCATAGGCCCAATGCATAATGCTCAAAGAGGCAATAAATGACTGTAGAGCAACAGCTAAAGGCTTGAAGGAATCATTGTAACTGGTTAACATATCTGTTCATGAGTCTACCTTACGCAAAACATTACATGGAGAGCATGACACTGCTGCGCTCTCCCAAAAAAATATTGCTCTGTACCTAAAGGTTGCCAAAGTGCACCTGCAGTGGTGACCATGATACAGCATGCATGGTATGTTTTCAACACATGTATTATATGGTTTTAGTCCATGGCCATTAGGCTAAGCATATACAATGTTCTAGTTGTTTGATATGACTTACAGATGAAGAAAACTATTGTAAATACATCTGCTGCATGTAAGGTTTTACCTGTACATTGTGCTAACGAACTCGGATCTACTGTACATATTACAGTGCATGTTTAAGTGAAAATTGTAATGACCTGATTTCCCCTGTAGGGGAGAGTATACATTGCCTCAGCAATCCCCCTTTCATGAGGACATCTGGCCATTTGAAATGTATACTGTCCTTGCAAAAACATTGTGATTTATCATTTTTTCCAGTTAAATAGATTTTAGACAGCGTTACCCAATTGTACAGCACTGCAGAATTGAACAGTGTTTAATAAAGAAATAAAAATATTTCCCCTTCAGTGGATCAAACTGTATTCTTCAATACTATAACAGGTCAATAAGAATTCATCTTAAAATGTATGGCGGAAAATACACAATTTGTTTATTTCTAATGGTAATAGTATTCTGAAAATAAAATCAATTCTATTTTGTGTGAAAAAATTGACCATATCTAAGGGAAAACAAGGACATTTAAAACCCAAATACACATGTTTTTAATCCTGTAATTTGTAATTCAAGAATCCACTGCTGGGCTCACCGAGTGGAATTAACTGGCACATCCCAAATTTGCCACTCGGCATATTGTGTTTTTCACTTCCAGCCTGACAGGCTTCTTTCACATTCAAATGAACTGTTTTTTTTTTTTCCTTTTAGCATTTACAAAGGAGAAATAAACATTTATCATTGCAAGCAGTAAAAGCAGGATGCTCCAGGCCACCACTGAAATTGATGAGTGAGTTAATGAAAGCATATATTAAAAAAAAAAACAACAACAACAGCACACACACATACACTCACAATACAACTGTATATTCTATGATATAGAGGCAATTTAAAGAGTGTAGACCTAGCTGAATAATATCGCAGGATTAAAATGGCTAGAAGCACATAATCAAATGTATGGGAGGCTCACCATTTACCAAGCTGTATTTAATATGTTACTATTGAAAATCACTGTGACATTTTGTTAAAGGTTTGGAAATAGCACAGAATGTCAGTACGTAGATGTCCAGATGCTAATTTAAGTGCAGGAGCCAAGTATGTTTATATAGCATTATAAATATATACTCTTATCATGTTAACCCCTTAAGGACAGAGCCTTTGAAACATTTTTGTCCTTTCTGGACAATGGCTATTTTAACATTTCTGTGCTGTTTGTGTTTAGCAGTAATTTTCTTCTTCGTCATTTGCTGTACCCACACATATTATATATTGTTTTTATCGGGACAAAAAGGGCTTTCTATGGATGCCATATTTTTGATCATATCTTATCATATTATTAAAAAAAAATAATAAAATATGGTAAAAAAAAAAAAAATACACAAATTTCTTTGTTTTTATTTGAAACAACTTCTCCTCATCGACAATAGCGAACGAAAAAACATGCTAAATAGATTCTACTATTTCTCCTGAGTACAGGGATACCACCCATGCATAGGTTTGTTGGGTTGTTTGGGGGCTAAAATGCCAAATTTGTGAGGTGCAGTTTTTTGTTTTCCAACTTGAAATTTTTACATGCAGACAGCCTGCACCCATGTCCCATTTGGGACATATTTGAAACCAGCCAGTGTATTTTACCCCATCAACCCATATATTTTTTAAAAGTAGACACCCTAGGCTATCTCAAATGGTGGTATTTTAACACTTTCCATGCACTATTTCTACCACCAGCCTTTGTCAAAGTTTGTGGTAGTAATTTTTTTGTGTTTTTTTTTCACAAACCTTGTACTTCAGACATAAATTTACAGATTTTGGTATGTGTCACTGCCAAATAACACCCCAATAAGTGTTCAGAAACATCTCTTGAGTACAGGGATACCCCCCATGCATAGGTTTGTTGGATTGTTTGGGGGGTAAAAGGCCAAATTTGGGAGGTGAAGTTTTTGGTTTTCCAATTTGAAATTTTGACATGCAGACAGCCTGCACCCATGTCCCATTTGGGACATATTTGAAACCAGCCAGTGTATTTTACCACATCAACCCATATATTTTTTTAAAGTAGACACCCTAGGCTATCTCAAATGGTGGTATTTTTACACTTTCCATGCACTAATTCTACCACCAGCCTTTGTCAAAGTTTGTGGTAGTCATTTTTTTGTGTTTTTTTTTCACAAACCTTGTACTTCAGACATGAATTTACAGATTTTGGTATGTGTCACTGCCAAATAACACCCCAATAAGTGTTCAGCAACATCTCTTGAGTACAGGGATACCACCCATGCATAGGTTTGTTGGGTTGTTTGGGGGCTAAAAGGGCCACATTGTGAAGGTGCGCATTTTCAACTTGGAATATTGACGTGTAGCCAGCCTGAGCCCATCTTTCATTTGGGACTTTTTTTTAAAGTAGGACAGTGTATTTTACCCCAAAAAGTATATATTTTGTAAAAGTAGACACCCTAGGCTATTTTAAATGGTGTTATTTTAACACTTTCCATGCACCAATTCTACCACCAGCCTTTGTCAAAGTTTGTGGTAGTCATTTTATTGTGTATTTTTTCCCACATACATTGTACTTTAGACACAAATTCACATATTTCGGTATGTGTCACTGACAAACAATACCACAATATATGTTCAGCAACATCTCCCGAGCACAGGGATACCACCCATGCATAGCTTTGTCAGCTTTGTTGGGTGTTGAAAGGCTACATTTGAGAGGTGCGCTTTTTGATTTTCAAACTTGGAATTTGAACATGTAGAGCAAGGAAGGGGTTAATAGCTCTTATAAGAGCCTTTGTAGTACTGTACAAAAAAATTAACCCCTAAAAATGCACAGACAAGAAAAAAATTTCTGCTGTGCAGTGATCAGTGGCAGGGAAGGGGTTAATACACTACACTATACAAAGGGTATGGCTTTTATAAAAGCCCTTGGGACTCACAATTTTTTTAACATTTTATTTAATTTATTACAATTAAAAAATTATGTTATACAGATCTGTCTCTTTCCCTCACTAAAACTCAAGTGAGGAGAGGGAGGCAGATCCATATGGGTCAGAACAATATTTACCAATATTGATCGAACCAGACGAATGGTGATGCTCATCTGAGAAATCACCAAACCACCTTTGCCACTGATCGGCTGTTACTGATCGCTATACACGTGTTCAGACAGCTTCAAAAGGAATACACGTAATCCCCTAGTGGGTATAATTAACCCCTAGCGAGTCTGACAAAAAAAATGCTGATAGCAAAAAAAAAATCCTTCTGCGACTAGATTGCTCCATATGCGCTGCTTAGGCAGTGACCATATGCACTGCTTAGGCAGTGACCATATGTGCTGCTTAGGAAGTGATATACGGCAAGGAAGGGGTTAATAGCTCTTATTTAAAAAAAAAATTACGTTAAACGTAGTCCCCTAGCGGGTATAATTAACACGTGACGGGTGTAATAAAAAAGTTTTAAAAAAATTAAAAATGCTTCTGCAGCAAGATTGCTGCATTTGCGTCAGATCTCTGCTTAGGCAGTGATCTACAGCAAGAAAGGGGTTAATCTCTCTTAAAAGAGCTTTTTTTTATACTGTAATGAATTACAGTAAAAAAAATTAACCCCTAAAAAATGCACAGACAGCAAAAAATGTGCTGCTGTGTATGATCACTGCGTACACAGCGATCAATGGCAGGGAAGGGGTTAAATGGCTTTTATAAAAGCCCTTGGTGTTTAAAATTTTATTAAATATTTGTTTTATTATTTTATTTTATTTTTTTACTTTATCTGATCTGTCTCTCTCCCTTACTATAACTAGTAAGGTGAGGGAGGCAGATCAATACTTGTCAAAGGCAATATTTGCTAATATTGCCTTTGACAGTATGATAAGTGCTCATCAGAGCACTTATCATACATGCCTGCACACAGATCACATAGATCTGTTGTGCCGGCATCGATTGGCTCCCCCTAGAGCATCGGAAGTGAAATACTTTCACTTCCGATGCTCTTGCCATTAGAAGGGAAGCGCTGCCTGTATAGGCAGCGTTCCCTTCTACTGAGCCGATGGGGTCGCTCAGGAGAGCGACCACCATCGGCTCTGGGGAGCATCAAGGTGTTACTAAGTGCCTCGCTAGCGAGGCACTTTAGAAACACCGCAGATGCTTAGAAAGCGAACGATCGTTCGCTTTCTAAGCACATGTGTGCAGTGGGCGCAGCCATTTTTAAATGGCTGCTACGATCACTCCGTGGAGTGATCGTAGCGCGCCCCTGCACTTTTGGGGGGTGTTGCACAATGCCTCTACCTAGAGGCATTGTAGCAACACCGTTAGAGTAAAGAAAGCGACCGCTGGTCGCTTTCTTTACTCAGTTTAGTGCATGACGTGCCAGGCACGTCAGCTGTCGGCAAGTCCTCGATTTGCCGTGACGTGCCTGGCACGTCATCTGTCGTTAAGGGGTTAAGCTCCCAAACGCATTTGTAGTGAAATCTCTGCAGTTTGCTATGTCTCATACACGTATTTATCTAAGAAAATGTGTGAAGAGTATAACAAAAAAAAAAAACACTGACAAAGGAGGAAAACAAAGACAAACAAAAAATATTATTAATTGGTTTAATTATATCCATGGGTAGGCACTACCATTATTCTTAGTGGACAATGTCATGATGTTCTATGGACCTCACTGTAAACACGTATATATTTTAATATAAATGTTTATGTTTGTATGCTCCACCTACAGCTAACTTGGATGAATAATAAAAAAAATCTATGTCTTCCTCCACCTTGGGTCCTTTACCAGAGGCCTGGGAGTTGGAGGGGGATCTGTGCAGTATATTAGGTGTTCCTAGTATGGCGCTGTTCTAGATAGAATGCTCTGATGTTGTTCCTTTAATCTATTGGAGCCCTGAGTGCTCTTATCACTACTGGGACCACTTTTGCCTTCACTTTCCACATACTCTCAAGATGGCCCTGGTACTTTTCAAGCTTCTCATACACCATAAGTCTTAAGTGCCTTCCCTCTTGTTTCTACCATCCGGCCACACTTCTCCAGTCCGAATGACACCCTAGTGTCATCACTGAAAATCCGTTTCAGGTGGATCAGCGATGTCTCGTTCACTCTTGGCATACAGTTTCATCCATGTAGAGGAGGTTACGGACAGTGGTTCCTCTCTTGAAGGTAAATGTATCCAGTCGTTGTGATTAGCTGGATAAGGGGGTTCAAGCCTATACAGAACAGTACTTGGGACAGTGCATCACCTTGGTATATGCCACACTTGATGTCACGTGTGCTAACCTCCTTGAGTTGCCTTCTAGTGTTATTATTCAGAGCCCCATTGAATTCTTGAGGAAGGTCCTTAGTGTTCTGTTGACTTTGTATAGCACCAGGAATTCACAGATACATGTGCGTGGCATTGAGTCATAGGCTTTCCTGTAGTCAATCCAGGCTGTGCTCAGGTTGGTCTGTCTGGACGTGGAGTCTTGGGCGACTGCTCTATCAATAAGCAATTGGTACTTGGAGCCTCTGCTGTTGTTCCCTTCTGAGCTTTATGTACTGACCCATATGGTCTTGTAGCTTGGCAGCTATGATGCCTGATAGGACTTTCCACGTTGTAGAGAGCCATATTACTGGCCACTAGTTGGATGGTGCTCTGCCCTTGTGGGAGTTTTCCATGATCTGCACTGTCCTTCCTCGTGTTAGAGAGTCTGGTTGGGAGCCTGATATTAGGAGGGAGTTCATCTGAGTTGCCAGGCATTCATGTATTTCTGTTCGTTTCTTTTCCCAGTAGGTGTGGATAATGTCCGGGCCAGGTGTTGTCCATCTCTTCATGTGACCTGCTGTGGGATGTCTGTTACTGTGATGGTGACTGGTTCCTGTTCTAGGAGATTGCTGTGGTATGTCCTGTAGCCACGTTGCACTAGTATTGTGTGTCTTCTCTTTCTCCCATTTGTTCTTCCAGTATGGTTCAGTTTCTGCTGGTGGTGGCTCTGCTGTTCCTGTGTTGTTGCATTGCAGTTGGGAGTACACCTTGGATGGTTCTTTGGAGAACAAAGCATTTATCTCTTTGGCATCTGCTTCTCTAGTGTATCTCCTTAGATGGAAGCCGGTGCTGTGAGCCTTTGTTTAGCAGTCTCTAGGGCTTCAGATGTACCATGCCACTGGTGATGTCATAAGCAGGAGACTCCACAGACACATATAAAACACATATTTCTCCTAATTTAATTTTGACATTTGCTTGCAATTTTTCTAGTACAATGTATAGATCATTTCAAGAATTTTTTATGCTCTACATGCACAGTAAGAACAATGTTCATGTGATACAGTCCATTTAATATGTACCTTTATGGGTAAAACATAACAGATAAAATAATATACACACAGATATACACACACACAATATCGTTCAAAAGTTTGAGGACACTTGTTTTTTCATGAAAGCTTACATCAGCTAAGTTTCAATATGAATAGGAAACACAGTCAAGACATTTATATGGTCAGAAATAATGATTTTTAATTTAAGAAGCAATGATTGTATCCTTTCAACTTTTACTTTCGCCAAAGAATCCTCCATTTGCAGCAATTACAGCCTTGCAGACCTTTCTCATTCTAGTTGTCAATTTCTTGAGATAAACTGCAGAGATCTCACTCCATGCTTCATGAAGCACTTTCCACAAGTTTATTTGGCTTGATTGGCACTTCTTACGTGGCCCACCACACTGTCAGGCTTCTCCCACAACAGGTCAATAGGGTTGAGATCTGATGACTGTGCTGGCCACTCCATGATAGAGAGAACACCAGTCGAATCCTTTTTCTATAAATAGCTTTAGCATAGTTTGGAGCATTGTCTTATTATAGGAGGAAATTGTTTCTTATCGATTGCCGTCCACATGGTATGGTATGGCATGGCGCTGGAAAATTGAGTGATATGCTTCCTTATTTAAGATCCTCTCTCCTTCTACAAATCTCCCAATCCATCACATTGCCTCCACCATGCTTGATTGATGGCGTCAAGCGCTTCTCCAGCATTTTTTTTCATTTGGTCTGCGTCTCATGATTGTTCGTTGTGATCAGAACACTTGCACGTACAGCATCACTGGCCATTCTGAGCCTGCAATCGAACCCACAAATGCTGATTCTCCAGATACTCAACTTGTTGCAAGAAGGCCAATTTTATTGGTTCTTTAATCTTCACAACAGTTTTTAGCTGTGCTAACATCATTGCAAAACATGTTTGTAATGATCAGTTAGCCTTTTTAAATGATAAACTTGAATTAGTTAACACAACACTCCATTGGAACATAGGAGGGATGGTTGCTGATTATGGTCCTCTATTTGTAGAGATGTTTTTAAAAATGAGTTGTTTCCAGCTGCAATGGTAATTTACAACATGAACAATGACTGCACTGTATTTATGATCCATTTAATATTATTTTAAAGGACACAATTTGCTTTTCTTTCAAAAACAAGGACATTTCTAAGTGACCACAAACCTTTAAATGGTATTGCATCTGTATATACACATAATAACATATGACACATACCACCAGTGAAAAGTGGCTGCAGGACCCAAGAACAGTCCATGACAATTTTCCAGACCAGGAACAAGTTACCATTACCATCCAACAGTTGTTATTGTGTGCTGGCCAAAGAATGACCTGTAAACTGCTGATGTGAAGACCCAGAAGCTCCTCACAATCTACGGGGGTTATCATCCCAAGTTCATCACCGAAAGACTGTACTCAAGACGGAAAGTGGACGGGGCGAGGGTGTCTGATGAGTGTCAGAACCACCATCCTGGATAAAACCCAGAGCTCCTGCAATACATGTGTAAAATAGCACCCAAAGATGAGCTGCTGATAGAATACCTGAAGCAGCAACAGACATGAAAGGAAGATGAAGTATAAGATGTTCCATGGCATGCCAAGACCATAGATTTGGATGTACCATCAACAGATAACTGAGGTGGCTGACATTGGTACAAACACTAAGCACCAGATACATAGAGGTAAGGCTCTATTACACCATAAGGGACCCAAAGTGCAGAATGTGTAGAGTGGCATCTGAGACAGTACAACACATTGAAGGGTGTAAGATGCACTCAGGAACATCATACACTGAAACGCACAAGTTTTGCATGCAGGAACAGTATACAATTAAACACAACCAAGTTGCTGGCATTTTGTAAAGGAACATCTGTACAGCATCTGGGCTACACCCTCCCATGTCTAGATGGGAGATTCTACAGAAGGTTGTGGAGAACAACAAAGCTAAGATTCTGTGGGACAGACAAGTTCAGGCCAATCAACCTGACATTGTGCTAGTAGACAAGGACCAGAAGACAATGATAGATGTATCAATGCCAAGTCACAGCAACATCAGAAGAAGAAGTATGAGAATCCGGAGAAGTACTAGGGCCTGAAAGAGAAACTAGAGAGTATGTGAAAGGCCACTGTGGTCCCAGCAGAGATAGGGGCACTCGGGCTGTGAGATGTCTGAAACAGATTCCATGAACAGCATCAGAGTACTCTGCCCAGAAAAGCGTAGTGCTAGGAGCATTGTGCACAGAACCCTCAAACTCCAGGGCTGAAATTAGAAATTCTAGGTCCCTTTGTAAGCCTTTTCACTAAAGCATCTTATTGCTTCATGATCCCAATGTGCAACTCCTTTTTTTTCATCTCTACATTATCCCTATATAGCTACTTAATAGGACTGCGTAATACTTCTACTGCCCACTATACAAGCCACATAGTCCCTATCTCCCTTCCTTAATAAATTCACTTCCCCAAAATCTATCCTCTTATTCTCTATTGCCCTCCTCCATTTCAAGTGCCTCACTGGTTCCACTTTAATAATTCCCCCTTGAGTACAGCACTCCAAAGATTTTCTTGCTATCCAGAAGGACGGGGAGGGGGGGGGGGGGGGGTAAGGAACTTGACTTGTGTATATAAGTTTAAATATATGTATATAACCAATATAATTATGCAAACAAGAGGAGTGAAAGTAAAAATAAAGATACGTGAAAAAAATGTAAAAACAAGTTTCAACAAAAGAGTGCAAAAATTGTGTATAATTTGTCAACAAAAATCACTCAAAATATGGTTAATTTTAAATAATCATATAAATACAAGTGAGAATAAACTTCCAAGGAAGAAATATGTAATATACAGATGTAGAAACATACATATGTCTGGGGTGATGACATCATTTTATTTGAGGATACTTATTGAAAATCCATATTTTGGTTGCATATAACCGGTTGCAGGTTACAGTATAAACTTTTTATAAGAATCCCCAAAAAAGGCAATGTTATCACTGCAGTGTCATTATGTTTAAAAAGAAGCACAGGGATACTGCAATTTTTGCCCTGATAAATAAGACAATCTATTATACTTACTGAATAAGCATGCTAAGCCACTGCAACTATACATCCAGTGTGTTGCATCAAATCTTTGTCTGACAGATATACTACAGTGTAAAGCTGCACTTACATGCATCAATGTATAAATGTATATTGGTAAATTACGAATATCTCTCTACAACGTGCAACATGAAAACAAGGTGCGGCCACTGATAGGCAATGTGTCCATTCAAGAACCAAAACTTGGCCAAACTTGCCTTAATATAAGACCTACATATGGTTGACTTCAGATATTAGAGAGCCACAAGACATGCACATGTGGTCCCAAAAGCTAGATACAAATATTTAGAAATATATGTATGTATTATTTGTTCATGTGTAGTTTGTAAAATACATATAATTATCAATTAATATAAACTGTTTAAAATGTAAAAACACCCACAAAAATATAATGTTTGCCAGAATTGCACCCACGGACTTGTCATTTGCACCAAGATACTTGCCTAAATAAGGTCCCCTCATTTGAACCCCTTGGAAAATAAGTGTCTCTGCAGTAGCAGAGAGAGATTCCCTGTTGGTACAGAACCCAAAGCCAATCAGAGCAGGGGCTTGTTCCATCTCATCTGATTGGGGTATGCAGGGAGGGCATATAAATATGAATAAATGCATTGTTTATTCCAATGTAGTTCATAAACTACATAGCATTATTAAAAAACACCCCCAAAAATATAATGTTTGCAAAAATGTCATCCCCAGACATACCATTTGCACCAAGAGACTTGCCATTTGCACCAGGAGACTTGCCATTTGCAACCAGAGACTTGCATTTTCACAAGGAGACGGCGTTTGTACCCAAATCTGCTATTTGCACCCAAATCTGCTATTTGCACCCAAATCTGCTATTTGCACCCAAATCTGCTATTTGCACCCAAATCTGCTATTTGCACCCAAACTTCACTAGTTGAGGTCCCCTCTGTCGATTCCCTTGGGAAATGAATTTCTCTCCCTGCAGGATCAGAGAGAGATCCCCTGTTCCCGGCAAAACCCACAGCCAATAAGAGTGGGGGCTTGTCCTCGCTAGTCTGATCGGGGTCTGAATGTAGCGGGGTCTCTCTCTGCTAGTATAGAGAGAGATCCTCATTTTTACATGGGATCAGCAGAGGGAACCTATTCAAGGTTCAGGTTTAGTTGTCCTTTACGTATACCTGATACAAAATAAACATAAAAAAATTAAGGTAAAAGTGAAAATGTCATCAAAGGAAGATACAAAGTGTCCTACTACATATGAGCATCCAAAAACATGGTGGCGGATAAACTTCCGGAAAATAATACATGGAGAGTTGTGGTTTCGCAAAAGTTCATAATTTATTGTTCCATCTCATAATAGGCATCAAATGAGAAAAAATATCCTACTGTATTTGGACAAGTTAAGTCTCTCATATTAGGCTCGAGTTTTCATTATACTTATATTTGCATGAGCTTGTTTTAACTTCATTTAGTCCATCCGGACATAGTCATAAACTGCAAAAACAATAATTGGTGAAGATGGATCTTCTCAGTTGTATGAATACATCACAGCAGAATCTGTTCACAGATCACAGCTTCCACTCTTCTGGGAGGGTTTTCGACAAGCTTGTGGAATGTTTCTGTGGGAATATCTGCCCATTCAACCAGTAGAGCATTGGTGAGGTCAGGCATCGATGGTGGACGAGAAGGCCTGACTCTCAACCTCCGTTCAGTTCATCCCAAAGGTGTTCAATGGGGTTGAGGTCATGGCTCAAGTACTGTCAAGTACGTCCACACCAAACACATCCTACCATGTCTTTATGGAGCTTGCTTTGTGCTCTGGGGCACAGTCATGCTGCAATAGAAAAGAGCCTTCACTAAACTGTTCCCACAAAGATAGACGCAAAGCATTGACCGAAATGTCTTGGAATGCTGAAGCTTAAGATTTCCCTTCACTGAAAGTAAGGGGCCTAGCCCAACCCTTGAAAAACAGCCCCATACCATTATTCCTTTACAGTTGGCACAATGAAGTCAGGCAGGCAAGATTCTCCTGGCATCCAGCAAACCCAGGCTCGCCCATCAGACTGCAAAGTAGTCACTCGGCAGAGCACATTTCAACTGCTTCAGATTCCATGTTTTCCAACCTGGTGACCCTGTTTAAACATTGAACCCCATTATTATTATTATTTTTACTAATGTGTAAAATGGAAGGATGAAATCAATTATAAATATATATACATATTTATAAATCTATTAAAAAGTCTCAAACAAGTAAACCCACTATAATAAATAACAATCAGTTAATCAGTTGTTCATTGTTCTGTAAGAAAGGACTTGAGTTATATCCCAGGTCTATGGGAAATAAATCAACAAAATGGATCCTGCATTGGCTGTAGAAGGCTTGGCATGGCATGGTGTAACCAAATCAACACAGTGGGTGAACAACCATTTCCTTGGTCCTATTATGCTCAACCCGCTAGTGCTAAGTTGCATCTCTTCAGCATTTTAGGGAAAGAGCAGAGCAGATATGGATAGTGTTAATAAAGGAATAGCCACAGGGCTAACAGTGTGAAACTAAAAAGGATGTTGTGTGAAAGTGTGCTTATAATCATAATAGACTTTTAATGGCCCTCTTCAATGCAAGAAAAAATGCATGGCAGTTAAGAAACTAATTTTATATAGAAATACGGAATTCTATTTACCAAAGGGAGCAGGCAGATAATCCGCCCAACATTTCTCAGTAAAAAGTGCTTTTCTATGTCAGTATATGAAGATTAGGAGTTAGAGGATGCTCCAAATCTCACTTAATTTTATCTGCTCCTGGTTTAGATCATTAGTTCGAAGCCAGTTATCACTGTGTACCCCCTTAGAACATCAGGGGCCCTCAATTCCCAAATTAGCTACTTTGTCTGTTGCACAGCCTACTTTTTTTGGGCCTTGTTAGCCCATCCTTTGCATTGCTGGTCCAGTCCTAGCTGGTTCTAACCAGTGTAGGGTACCTGTCTATATTATATCCCGACTTATATAGCAGTTCAGCCTAAGTGTTAAGTTAAGCGAGTTTAGTCCAAGCAATCAATTCAATGTTTCTGCTAAGCTGCAGAGCTGTAGGGTCAAGAGAACCGCAGCCATTGCTGGCTGGGATTTGCCGATACCTTTCTCTCCTCTATTAGAAGAAATAAAATAATAGTTGACCACCGTGAAAATCTGGGGTATCAGATACTCTGCTTCAGTAATCTAACATGTTCTGAGGTAAAAGTGTGTCAGTTGTACCCAGGTATACACTGTTGTGAGTCCCCTAGTGAGATGTTCTTTAGCAAGAAACATGTGGAATGAAGGCTCAAAACTACTAGCGATCCAGGTGTACCTTCATTTATGAGATCAGACCACCTATCAAACTTTTGTTAGTGCCATCACCCAAAGAACATACCACCCTGAGCGACTGGACAAACTCAGGAGATACTTGTATTATACACCTTGATGCAAGCGTATCCCTGAGGCCATTGATGGGGAAGATGCACAAAAAATTGCTACACATGTATTAGTGGTCGGATGATCGTAATCTAGGAGGTACATTAATTACATTGTATGTTTTGCCAGTAAAAGTTGCCTACTCAGTTTGATGTTTATTTATATAATTATATTTTTCCCATCTTCCCAAACCTTGGTGACTTGCACATCAGTAAAACTTTTTGCAGTCCAGGGCCCTATGTGATAGTGTCTAGATTAAACTCACCTGGGCACCAGACATTCTTAAACAAGAATTAATTGCATGTCAATTTAAGGTAATGAATGTCCACGGTGGATGCAGATCTATCCGTACTAAGAATGATACCTGAAATGATACAGAAGAATGTAGTGGACTATAGCAATCATCCCTAGGCTATGTGAGAATCCCAGGCAATTGCATTCCTAGATGCTATGGTACCAGCAAACCATGAAGTTCCTTGCCAACACCTGTTTGCACGCCACTATCCGCAATGTCTACTGGAAGCATGACACTTACATTGACATCTTAACCTGAAAGTATAGCTTGGAGGAAAGACAGGGGGGATATGATAGAAACATTTACATACATAAAGGGAATCAACACAGTAAAGGAAGAGAGTATATTTAAAAGAAGAAAAACTACCACAACTAGTGGACATAGTCTTAAATTAGAGGGGCAACAGTTTAAAAGTAATAACAGGAACTATTACTTTACTGAGAGGGTAGTGGATGAATGGAATAGCCTTCCAGCGGAAGTGGCAGAGGTAAACACAGTCAAGGAGTTTAAGCATGCGTGGGATAGGCACAAGGATATCCTAGCTATAAGATAGGGAACGGGGGACTAATAAAAGTATTTAGAAAATTTGGCTAGATGGGCCGAATGGTTCTTATCTGCCGACACATTCTATGTTTATATGTACAGATTTATCATTTTACCTGCTCATTAAGACTGACACTAAATACATAACCTCTTGTTGGATTGGAATTTAATTCTCCATTAAACATATATAGTTAATTTGTTTGTAGACTCCCCTGTTGAAGAGCATACATCCCAGCCTACAAAACAAACAGTCTCTAACTTACATCCATTTGTAACAATCTAGTTTTTCTAGACTTGGTTAAAGAACCAATAACGTCCTCAGTCATTTAGTTAATAAGCAACACAAAATATTCCTCATGTATCTAGCATGGTGTGGGGTTTCATTTTTTTTGTCTGTTTTTTAAATAGTACCATCCTCTATATTTCTAATGGGTATTTAAGTGACTACCTAATTATACTTTTGACATTTCTGATTATAAGTTGAGTTGTACTGTTATTCACCTTGCTAAAAAAAAACACCATTGTGTATGAAGAGTGGGATGAAGGGGGCTTTTAACTAAAACTGACAAGTAAAATGCTGAATCAGGCCTCAGTAGCGGTGTTCTGTTGCTTGCCTATATTTCTGGGTTATCAATGCATCTTCCTGGGACGAGCCTGAAGGGGATGGGATTATGTGCAGGGTTAGTCCAAGTGTCTGTATAAGGACCCCAGTGTCCGTGGCAAGGTTTGTGAATGTCAATAGAACATCATTAAATTGTCCCACCACAGACCCCAGTAAATATCCTTAATGAGCTGTGTTGGTGCCCACCACTGGTTATGTGACATCACGCACAGTTGCTCCAGCATACTTGTTACAGGAACAAAAAAAAATGGCCCTAAATTCAGGCAACTATGTTAATGCCAGATTTTACAGTTCACTTTTAGTTCCTGTGTGGATAAGGTGAAGGGATGGGTATTCCCTGGCACTAAAAGGCAAGATACAGAGACATGACCAATGAACGTCAGAGTACATCCAAAGGAAGAAGTCTATTCTGAGTACAAATATTATAACATGTTGCAGTAATGTTTATTTTCTCATGAATTATTCAATTAAGAAATGGCTACACACATTCTTCAAATAGAGCTCCAATACTGGGTCCAGTGAATAGCTCACTGAAACCTTGTCTGTGACCAAATATCTAATCTTATAGGAAGTGGTCAGGAATAAAACAGCCAATAATTTGATGAAAATGTCAACCCTTCCTGTGTTTGTAAGAGTACACAGACTCCTTTCACTGGTTACTTTAATGTATATCATAGACCTTCCCCTTTGAGATGTGATGTGTGTGGAAAATATATACATGATGGCTGTTCTAAACCTTCGCTGTCCTGTACAATCCAAGAGTGTTCCTCCCAATAAAAGGGTCGGCCTTGTCACCCAAGTACAACGAGAGATTAATTTCCTACCAGCATTCTAAAACCTGCTTATTTCCCAACCCCTAAGCTATCTTTGTTAGGATCACAAGGTTCATATGATTAATTGAATTTATTCAAGAAATAAGCTATAAATCAGTACATGCATCTATTATTGCTTTTTTTTTTTTTTTATCTGTGTTTATTCTGCATCTACCCAGCTTTGTAGCCCAGTCATTTGTTCTCACTTTGTTTGGTATTATATAAATCCAGACTGGTCCCATAGAGAAGGAAGGAAGGGGTTACATTATAACAGCTATTTTTTTCCCCAGCAAACTACACGCTTCTCAGCTCCTGTCCTTTAGGAAACGTTCTGTTCTCTGCTGCTATCAAGTTTTATTTTTTTTGGCTGCTATTTCTGTACATGTTACGCAATTTTCTTGGAAAGAAAGGACTGGACGAGACTTTGTAAACAACGGCCTTTTTTTTTTGTTGCTTACAAATTGGTCTCAGCTCAGTTAGTTAGTGGTGGACAAACGGTACCTGGTACCCTTGTGTTCCTTCCTGCTTCTCTTTTTTTTAATGTCTTGTTTTGGGGTTACTGTGAGCCAAGTGTTCTTCCCAGCTCTGATTATATAATTGAATTTAGGTTTATGACTTCAGTCATGGATGACCTAAAGCTTTTTGGAGATAACTGCAGTTATCTATTCATTTGATGAGTCTTTCTTCCATCTATCTACACCTGGATGTTTATTGCTCTATTTTCCTCTCCTTCCATTCATACTGTCTGGGTATCTAATGCATTCTTAGTAATGTGCCTCCCTCTATCTGTTCCGCGCTTTGTTTAGGGAATGATAGGTTCTTGTACTCTTCTTCAGTTTGCAAGAAATGGATCTTTTAACCTTCTAAACTAGTGATAGGTAACTTTGTCACTGGAGATGTTTGGGAACTATATATCCCATGATTCTCGGTCATCTTTTAAGGGACCGTATCACCTAAACATCGTTTTGCCGTGGATGTAGAGAATAAAGAAAAAACATTGACATCCCCTGTGGCTCGATATACAAATGAACTGGTTGTCAAGGTAAAATGTAATTTGCATATCAAGCCACATGTGATGTCATAAACAGGAGACTCAACATACATCTAAAAACACATTTTTTGCCTAAGTTAGGCATTTGCTTGCAATTCTGCTTCCCCAATGTATAGATCATTATCAAGTTCAAGCTATCAGTTCAAGCTATATTTAGGTGATACAGTGCCTTTACAGATATATTTTTACATATATATATATCTCACACCTCTCAAGGGCATAGTGGGCGTAAAGAATGACTGAGAATCATGGGATATGTAGTTTCTAAACATCTGCAGAGACCAGGCTAGCCATCACAGGTCTATACAGCCTACAGTGGGGCCTCATGGATGATTGATAGTCACACCACTGATGGGCCTTAAGAATAACAGAGAATCATGGGATATGTAGTTCCTAAACAACTGTAGTGCCAAGGTTAGCCACCACTGTCCTATATAGTCTACAGTGGTTTTAGAAGAGGTGCTGTATCTATTTATTTGGCGTAAGAGCCACACATTAATATATATATATATATATAAACACACACACAATAATATATATTTACTTCCCCATTCTATTTCTAACTTGTTTGAGTTGTATCTTCCAATTTCACCTTATCTGTGTTGATCAGTAACATTTGACAGTGACTGCATGGCAATCTAATTAGCTTTTTACTGTACTTACATCTCCTAATTAAAAGCACGACATACCAGTTATGTTCATCTTTCTCACACAAATAACTTAAGAGCAGTTGGACATTTGGAATGTGCTGTTACTTGTAATTAATTGCTACATACAAATGTATTAAGATGGTCTTAGGCAATTAAACTGTAATTAGGGTCATTTAAAGAATGGTTAGGAGGATAAACCACAGAACTAGCATGTCCGTGATTGAACAATTCCACATGGCAATATGAGATAGGAATGAGTGCACTGGAACTGTGGCAGTTTAAGTTTTAGATTGCATCAGGGGTAGGCATTTTAAACATAAATGTGTTAATGATAGTTAGTATCATATTGAGCCCTTGCTGCTTGCATAATATCAGGGGGTGGACATCTTAGGTCATATGGATCAAATCTTCTTTCATCTGATCCAAGATTCTAAACAACGTCTGCCCCATGATAGAGCTATTTAGAGCAAGGAGGGTTGAATTAGGTACTTCATTTGTATTTTTCAATAAAGTATTTATTTTTAAAATGTCTACACCTGATGGAATCTTTCAATTAAACGTAACATTTTTGGCCAACAGGCAACATAACTTTATGGAAATATAAATATATGTATTCTTTTTAAAACATCCTATAACTTGTGTAAACCATTATTAACTCAGTTTACCAGTTTTTTCATTAATTGGATACAAGATTTCAACCTAAACTGTACTCTGTGTCATCTTTCCTTGTGCTCTCTGCATCATCAGACAGGTCAGACACTTGTTTCCGCTTCCCTGCACACTGGAATTCTGGGAGAAGTCCAGGCTTCTGGTTTGCTAGTGGTAGAAAACGTAAGTCAGTAAACTGATGAGAGATAACTTAGGGTTAATGTTATCTCAATATCCTAAATACAAATGTTATTTAAAGAAAGAGTAATGTCTGAAAATAAAAATTTGCACTGTAAAAAGTGTTCCCCTAAAGCTTCACTTTTAAGTAGAGTAGATCTATATATACAAATATATATTCAAATGAGGTAGTCCCACGTTGTGTAAAGTGTTATTAAATCCTTCCCTCCTGTAGGACATTCAGTGCCTAAAAACATGTAAGATGGCATAGAACATCCTTGGTTTAACAGCTCATCGCGGCTCCCCGCGATGAGCTGTGTGCTTATCCTGGTAAAGGGACTTGCAGCGGGTCCCCACTGTCAGATGAGGCCACACTGACAATAACAACTCATCGCGGCTCCCTGTGATGCAGGGACTTGCAGCGGGTTCCCCACCGAAGCCCTGCGTGCCTGAACTTCCGTGATCAGGCACACCTCCACGACGTCGCAAAGTATTGCGGCTTTTCTTCAAAAAATAAATAAATATTGTTATGGCCTACATAAATGTAACATTGGTCTCAAGTCAACTTTTGATCGGCCTGCAGGTATAAATAATGACTGGGTAGCAAGCCTAATTGCATTCAGCTTTTCAACACATGAGCCCCGAAAACCTGGACTTTCTCAATAGAGCAATAATTAAAGCGAAGAATATATTTGAGTGCAGTAAAAACTATCCTATAGCTATGTAATGAATAGATTTTCTTAGATATAATAAAGTCACCCCTGTAAAGAAATGTCATTAACTCAATGCAAAAAAAAATGTTTAGCAAGTGCTGTCATACTGTTATTTCAATTGGGTCGGATCACTGAGTCTGACCCAAGCTTCCAGACCATCCATCCCGCCTCCCCACTGCATGATCCTTCGTATGATCGCGCAGCGCGTATTTTTGTAACAAGATCTTTTAGATCTCAGCCAGTATGGTCTCGTTAGATGTCCCACGTGGGGTACACGCAGTGGGGAGTTGGGTTTTCCATAAACTTGGGTCGGACTGTCAGTGACCTGATCCAAGTGAAAGAACAATATGGCAGTGCTTGCTGGAGAAACGAGCGCTGCCAAAAGGCTTATGAACCCAGCCAGTTAGAAAAATGCATCATGAGCAAATGCCAACTAGCAGAATCACTGCAACTCTGAAGTTGGGCATAACAACAGACTAGCACATAGCACCCAAAATACTGACAGCAGGCAAACCTGTCCACAGATCAGGCCATCTACATTATCAGGGAGTTTGAGTCTAGGTAGTGGTTCCTTTAGAATCAATATATTGAATGATGAAAATGAATCAAACATGTTATCTGGTTGGTTTACCACTATTTTTTTGGTTGACTGTTGCTTACACTTCCTTTTTTTGATTACCTTTTTTTCTTCCCCAATCCCTTGGGTGTTCTGCAAGAGCCTTCCGGTGCGGGTTGTATACTGTAAAACAATATAGCTAATTAGTGGCTTATAGCCCTAAGCTATCCCACACTCTAAGAGACCATTGTAACTCAGGTCTCAGAAGGTTCTACCTAACATTCCAGCTCTAAATCCCACACACAAAAGGGAGTTTATCTCCTGTGACTTAGAGAGACTAGGTAAAATATTAGTCATATCCCATGTCCCTGCAACCTTTGAACTGAGCAGTGTGTATTTCTAACCCAATGTACACATTCTGATATTCAAGTATTTACAGAATCCACACATTTCTCTTTAGGAAAAGATGTTTGAAACAGTTTCTTGCTCCAAGAAAAAGGCTCACTGGTTTTAAAATGTGTAATAATGATTTTGAAAAGAAGAAAATAAAAAATAATTAAATTATTCATAGGGATGTTTATATTCAGTATCCTTGAAGACATTCTTAATCATGTATGGATATACTTCCTTAATACATTTTTGGAGAGAATGTCCTACTTCTAATCAATTCTCCTCCTGTGCCTCTTTTCAAATCCATATATGTGGAACAGTATTGTTTATTTGACAGTGGCAACTCATTTGTTTTACTTTTGCTTCTATTCAGTGCCACTTTAAAATTTCAAGAAAACATATATTGATATTTTGAACAAACATAACTACAAATGAATTAACTGTAAAAAAAAAAAAAAGTAAATGTTAAAAATTCCTATTTCTGGCTTGTTCCTTGCTTTTATGCTTAGTCATTTAACCTTAAGCAAAGTAATACTTTCATTTATTTAACATACTGTATATATTTTTTATATTCTTCTCTTTTTACAGAGTAAGCCACCAAATTACTGAATATAAAATTAAGAATCTTTTAGAATCTTACACAGCAATGACCATAAAACTATACCAAGGTGTTGTAATTTATTTAAAAGTATAATTATAAACAGTATATCTGAAATGTATAAATTGGAAGGAACTAGGCTTGCTATTACTACTAGTTATTGTTGTTGTACCCCAAACCAGATGAAACATATTTAATAAAAACTATCTATGTTACAAAACATATATAAAACAGATCAAGAAATGTCAAAATACAAAAATAAAAAACAAGGAAACAGATCTTCCAACATCAGAATAGAATAACAAAAGAAACAAAGAAGTGTGCAAACTTAATAGTGTATAAAGTCTAATTAAATACAATGAAGATATATAACATTTACAATTATTTCTTGTTTTCCACCCCTCTGTTTTTTTAATCAGTGCGTAAACTTGATATATCCTGGTTCTACTAAATGTTATAATACATTTATATCAATTTGCACTCTTCTATTTTGAATGTTTTATTTTTACAGCTACCTCATTGGGCCCTATTGAGAGATGTCATTGTCTTTAATATGGTCATCTTACAATATCAAGATAGTATCTCCTGAGCTCAACCAGGTTATTAGGCACTAGAATAGTCCTTAAAGTTGAAAGACTAATGGAATCTATCATTAGAAGGTGGAATCACGCACGGTTTATCTTCTATCATGAGCTCTTGTTGTTTGGCCGTCTTTGTTTATTCATTCGATGAGGTCAGAGTTCATTTACCAAACCAGAGTGGTTGAGCTGAACTGCATAATCCAACTCTTTCATAGTGAGTAGGGGATTTTTAACCCATTGGAGGTCAGGACTCATGAAATACAGTGGGTTTCTAAAGTTTTTCCTCCTTAACATTAAGGTAAGTGAAAAAAAGTATTCCATATCATAAATCACGGTTGTTGAACAGACGGGCTTGAAGCTTTTTTATTAGCCACACAATACAGCCTGCAAGATCGCTAATTTCTTTAATAATATGGCGTCAATTCTGTAGAACTGGATTTGGCCACAGTCATATGCTTCTAAACATCACTCCTAACTGTACGTCCTCCTTTGAAGATAATGGGCATGCGTGATGCACTCTTTCGCATACAGAGTGTAATGGGCATGCCAAGCCCTCTCCATAATGAAGCATGGGCACTCCTAGTGCGCACAATGCAGAAGACTTGTACACATTTAAGTTTTATGTAGTACATTTTTGCGGCCGTGTGCATAACGCAGCACGTGGCCCCCTGATGGTGACAATTATTATTATAAGTGTCAACTGTGGCCCCAAGGGAGGGAGGGGCAAATTTTATTAGTTAGAGTGACTGTGGGCTTGTCGCTGCCCTCAATCACTTGGGGTAATTTTTTTTTATTCCGCTGGCCCCCATGGGGGTCATGATTTTTATTTATTATTAAGTGGAAAAAAAGATAATTTTTTCAACTTCGCTTTTAATGTCTTATGTTTGCGTTTGTACTTGTCAGTTCATTTTTAGTAAATAGATGCCAGTATTTCCTCAGGAGAAATCTTAAGGTATTCTTTCTGCTAAACCACTTTGTAAATAAATAATATTGTGACAGAATGCAGTGCCATTAGTCCTTACAGGGCTTCCAGGGTAAAAACAGACTTCATTTTAAGGTGTATCATAAAAGTTGCCTTTTCCCATCACAAAATGGTTGATTGTAAAAAATACAGGTAATCTGTCATCTCTAAAAATTAAAGACATAGTATTTCACAGAGATTGGAATAAGGACCCTGCTATTTTCTACTGCTCAATAACTATAAACAAGCAATAATGTATTGTACAATCCAGGCTAGAGAGGTGTGTAAACATACAGTCTGTCAGCGGCCTCCTTTATTTAAGGTCTACTAAATAAAGAGAGAATTGCAGGGAATGGAGACAGGAATTTCAAACTTAAGCCCAACTGAGTTGGAAAAATTCACATTACATTTAATTTAAGCTTAGAAAATGTCTCTGTCTCAATTCCCTTGAATTCTCTCTTCATTGGTAAGACTCTTAAGGTTTCTGCCTTTGATTTGTTTGGTTGATGGGAGGGGAAATGTCTTGTGTCTCACTATAGAGTATTTAACAGTTGGTCACTAATTACAATCATTGTGCAAGCAAGCACCTAGTTTGCTGTAGCAGTAAATAGTTTAACTATTTGGAACAGGCACAGTGGCAAATGTTAGTTTCCCTGTAAAAAAAAAAACCTAAGGCATGTACATGGTTCTCCAATTCTGAGATGCTGCCAGTGTTGTGGGTTTTTATTTTCATTTTGTATCTAGAAGTCATAAAATATAAAATGCATATGAATATAAATGTTATAACAATCAACATTGACAATAAAAGTAATTTTCTTAATGATGGATACATATTTAAAATAATGTTAAATCAATATGTAAGAACCAAAAACATATCATCAATGCAGTGTTGTCTTTTCTCTAATAAATGTGTTATTATTTATAAAGTGTCATCATTATAAAAAAAAAAATTATAAATCAATTGCTAAGTATTAAACAACTGATCTATCTGCTGTACCAGAGGACAGACATTTAAAATGCAGATATAGTAACCTTATATTTGCATACCTCCCTACTCTTGCCCATGACAAATCAGGATATCGGGGGTATAACTTGGGAGGAAGAGTGTCAGTGCCACCCCATGTGTGGGGAAGGCCCTGTCATACTGGCATGTGCAGTAACCAGTCTCCTGTGCTACCTCTGCTCTGGAAAACGGAACTGAGGTAGAGAAAGCAGGATTCCCACCCAAAATCTGGACTGTCCCATGCAAAAAAGAACAGGTAGGGCATGATGAGGAACAGTTAGGGACAGATTATCAAGGTTAGATAACATTTGTGTGATCACATTTAATTAGTTCACTTAAGAAATTTACTTTTTGTTGGAAATGTTGATGTGGACATCTGATATAACAGTGGTGACACTACAATAAGAGCTTGACTAGTTACCTCTACCTCTGCCACATGCCTAACTGAGGGGAGACAGTTATGGACAGGGGGCAATTAATGCCTCCAAAAACTAGATACACCAATGTACAAAACCTGAGGTGATCTATGTACCATTTAATGTAGGCCCAGATCCACCTCCCAAGTGAGCCCATAGCAGAAAAACTTGGATACCACGGTTTACACAAGAGCATAAACCTCCTTTCATAGACGCACAAGAGGGAAAAAAGATTAGTGTTACTTCAAATACATAAAAGAAGGGCACAAACTATCTATAATACAGGCTACTATCGTCTGTTTCTCTTTTTGAATTGTTGACTTTATCTGTGGTTCATCTGTTGGTTAACCTAATGTGTCCAGTAATGTTAGATATAAGGGCATCCAGCTTATTTTTTTTCTACTCATCTCTCTCCCTCCTTTCCCTCCTTTTCTACTTTCTCTGCCTCAAGTCATATTTTCCATCCTGTCCTTTTTTTCTCTCTACCAAAGGGCATCGGGTTTGATATCACAGGTATGGTCATCTGCATTAACCAGGCTCTTTGCCAACTGATGGCTCCTCAAAGTTTGTTAAGCTGTAATGCCCTTGATCCACAGACCAGATGAAAGTGATTGGAAGCACATCTGTTGGTTGGCTGCAACAAAGCAAGCTCACTGTTTGCAATTCTCCCTCCACTTAAGCCTTACCTGGATGCAGACTTGTGCAGTTACCAAGCTAAACCTCTTAACAAAATGGAAATATCTTGCTTTCAGTCTAGCAGTGAAAGGGTGGCTAAGCCTTTCCAACTGAGAGAGATTCCTCCCAGTGACAAAGCTGTGAATAAGTGTTGTTAATGAGTTAACGCACTTCTAATGAGTTACTAATTCGCTGCCAAAGTTATGCAAATCCAGCTGTAAGTAAATAAAACAATCTATACACTTTACTGGGCTGACAATTCAATATGGGGAGAAAACATTTCCAAGGGTAACAGGAAGCCACTATGTAATAACTAGTTGACTTTTCTTATATCATCAATACAGTCCATGGTGCCACAAACACTTCATATGATTGGGACTAAAACAAATAAAAATCATAATTATAATAATAATACATTAAATAATTTGCTCTTTTGATGATTTGTTGGTTGCATAAAAAAAGTAAATGTATCTGCTTTTTGTCCTCACAAGTACTTATGATTTGTTTGTTTTTTGTATACAATGTACAGCCAATCACAGTGGATTTGCAGCATGCTCACACTTGTTTGGTAAGCTTCATTTTATACATTTATATTATTTGAGCCTGTGACTAGCTTAGCGAGCCGACACTTTTCTTTTCCCCACTTACTGTTGTACGTCTGTCTATAATTGGACAGACGGACACTTGGGTCCTACCATCATTTTATTAGCGCATTTATTTTATTATATTCACATTACCGTATGTGAACAGGCACAACGGTATCTTAATGCAGTTTCAAGAACTCAGAGCCGTCTTATTTGAAATATACATAAATGTATGTGAATTGCAAGTGAATATATGGCGTAAGACATTTTTTAGTTTTTATTTTACAAGTGACATCATCTGGCGTAATAAGAAATTAACAATTTTCAAAGGATAATATGTAAATTGCGTAATAAGCCCCAATGTAATATCATGAACCGGAGATATTATACATAGAAATACAGATACAGACACAATTAAAACTATTTTAATTTAAAGGTAATCAATGCATTTGTTTGCAATTCTATATAGATTATGCTTTATTTATTACATTAATAGTACAAAAAAAATGTTTAGGTGACCATTAATGTGAACTCTACTTTATCTAAACAAAGAAACAGTTTCCCATATAAAAAAACAAACAAACAAAAAAAAAAAACAATTTCAAAGTTCTTCCAAATGTTGCATTGCATATTTTATTCCTATTAAACTGATTTTATTAAATTATTATTTTATCTAGACTGTAAATAGCCTTAGTAAATAAGGAAATATAATTTTAAGATGAGTGTGAATCTGACCCATTTTCTTAATTTTTGGTCTAATTATCAAGCAAAAATCCCACTGAGAAGATTAGCTACTGTAACCATGACTGGATAGCCTAATTCGCTTCTTATGTCACCATTTTGTGACCTCAGGCAAGTCACTTTTCAAGGCTATTATTTATTGTCTGGGAACACAGAAATCCACAAGCTAAAATAGGTAGAACATATTCTTGCTCTGCCAATGGCAGATTTATGAAGTTCCCTTCAGAGATGAAGAGTGCTGGATGTGTTTAAATTTTCTTTTAACTACCGTTTGTGAGACTGGAAGCCAATATCTATCTTGTTTACCATAGATGCACAATGATATGTGTTGTGGTGATAGTGCAAATTAATTCCAACTTGCATTATGGGATGATCACCCATACTAGGAATATATAACATTTTGCCACAATAACTAAGCACCAGCCCATAGTACTAAGTAAATACCTACAGTTAGCACAATGATATATGTTATTTTTTATCACTCATATACCGAGGGTTAACTGAAACTAATTGTGGCTGATGCTTATTTCACATGCATAAAGACATTGAATAGGTTTTATTTTCTAGATGCTGAGATGAAAGGGACACAGTTGCAACTTTCCTCTTGCTTGTATTATACAAAAGCATATGTAACCCCTCGCGAATATTCATTTAATAAACTGGTAGGTTGTACCCCTATTCTGGCTCTATTAGCAGTTAAATAACTTCTTAAAGTCGGATCAAGGCAGTCAATTGCATCACAGGAAGGAAAAAAAGTGTCCAAAAGATCACTAGGGCCCATGACGAGTATACTGAAAGTAAACGTGTTATTGCATAAAACCACAGCAACACGGGGGTGACAACAGAGGCTGGGTACCAGTAACAAATGCCTCACGTGTTTCGAGCTACGCAGAGCTCTTAATCATAGGCTTATGATTTATGTTTCCTTTCAGTATTCTCGTGGGTGCTTGTGATCCTATGAACCCTTTTTCGCTTCCTCTGATACTGTTGTCTTCCTTCATCGCACTGTTGCTTTAAATACTTACTACAAACCCCAAATTCATGGCAAATTCCTCTCAAAGCTAAGTGATTGAAAAAGATGTGATAAAGTTGTTCCATAATTATAATATTGGAACAACAGTTACACTAGGACTTTTTGATGTATTTGTGTAGAAACTATTTTGAGTTGATTGCACTATGGTTTTCACATAAACACTTTTATTTATCTACTCCATTGGATATGAACAGACATGTGTAGTACTTGTACTAAGAGTATGATAAGGATAAGGGTATGATTTATCCCTAGATCACTGACTTGCATAAGATATTTCTTTTAAATGTGTCTGTGGTCTCCTGCCTATGACATCACCCTGTGGCTTGGTATGCAAATTGCATGTTATTGACCTGCATTGAAGTAGTTAATTTGCATATCATGCCTCAAGGTGATGTTCTAAAACAGAAACACATACAGACACATTCAAAACACCTTTTTCCCCCCTATATGCATTTTTTTTGCAATTATACTAACACAGTGTATAGATTATATTATATGTTCTACATTCACAGTAGAAAAAATCATTAGGTAATGGAATAATGTTTAAATAGATAGACCATTTTTTTTTTCCTTTTAATTAGGCAGAAGGTCTATTCTGCCTTATTAACAGTGTCATTTGAATAGTACACTAAATGTGTCTAGTCTTTGCAAATGTAGTCCGACAACAGCCACTCTCTCTGATTGGTGTGTGAACGCGTCAACCAATCTGTGGGAAGGAGATGGTCATTTCCTCCCAGGTTATAGACCGCACACCAATCAACATTACAAGGTTATGGAGAATCCTCTGCACGACATGGCGACCTGGAAGTCGCTGTATAATTTCTAGAAGAAGTCCAAAAAGCTTCTAAATGATTCCATAAACTGAAGACAACAGTCTCCCATCTTAATGTTACCAAAACAGCCCTGAAGGTTCCCTGCATTTCTTTTGTGTTCCTAGACAACAACAAAAAAGTAATATGGTCACTCTCATTGGTAGGGACCAGGAACTGCCATCAGTTTCAGTTGGTGTAAATAAATATAACCAGGGATTTGTTGTTTCTTGATGCTGTTTTATAGAGCATTTAGGGGGACTTTTCACCAAAGGGTGGTGAACTGGCATCCAGACCAAAAGAGTCAAGTAGGAAAAATTGTTAGAAAATCTTTACATCTCAGCAAGGGAAGAATAGAATACCCAGTATTGTGCATTCTATCCATAACGCAGAGTCCTTCTATAATAATAAAAATTAACTTATATCCTAGAACATGTCACAGGATGCATGGAAATTAGACATGTGCAAAACTAAAATTTTTGTTTCGTTTTCGTCCATTTCGTTCATTACTGCATTCGTTTAAGACGAAATTCGTTCATTATTTTCGTTTCGTTTTATTCGTTCGTCTTATAGAATACGTGTAATACTATTGACTTTCTATAAACCGAACGAGAGCTCCATTCCTAAGAAATTCTTATGAATGGGGCTCTCGTTCGGTTTATAGAAAGGCAATAGTACTACACGTATTCTATAAGCCGAAAGTCTATAAACCGAAGGTCGTTCGGTTTATAGACTTTCGGTTTATAGAATACATAGAATTACATGTATTCTATAAACCGAAAGTCTATAAACCGAACGACCTTCGGTTTATAGACTTTCGGCTTATAGAATACATAGAATTACATGTATTCTATAAACCGAAAGTCTATAAACCGAACGACCTTCGGTTTATAGACTTTCGGCTTCTAGAATACATGTAATACTATTGGCTTTCTATAAACCGAACTAGAGTCCCCATTCATAAGAAATTCTTATGAATGGGGACTCTAGTTCGGTTTATAGAAAGCCAATACTATTACATGCATTCCATAAACCGAAAGTTGTTAATTATGTAGGTTTATGGAATGTTTATGTAATGCTATTGGTATTCTATAAACCGACTCTATTTCGGTTTATAGAATGCCAATTGGACGAATGGACAAATGATTTTCGTTTATTAACCATTCGTTCATTCGTCTTTTGTTAGTTTAGCATTTTCGTAATTCGTTTTTTGAACGAATGGACGAAAATGCTATTTTCGGACGAAAATGCTATTTTCGGACGAAAATGCTATTTTCGGATGAAAATGCATTCGTCCGAAAACGAATGCACATGTCTAATGGAAATATAGAAGGCAGTCGAAATATATAAGTATAAATAAATGCTACAATAAAAGTTTGATTTTTATGGAAGGACTCTGCCTTAAAGGAACATTACACATTGTTTAACCCTTGCTTCAGCAGTGGGACCTATGGAAGCATGGCAGCTGTCAGTCAGAGGATAAACTGGTGTGTACTATCAAAAGTACATACCAGTTCATCCTCATACTAGGGACAACTAACTTTTAACTTGTGCTTCTATATTAGAAGCACAAGTGAAAAGAACATTTCGTGTCACTTTAATGTTTGAATGCACAATACTGGGTATTCCATCGTTCCCGTGTTGGTTTTGAGCATTTTCGGTGAGCTGATTGGTAGACCTGGACTCCATAGCAAGTGGGACCAATGAAATGGACGGGTACAGGTGGTATTTTCTATCACTCCTTGCCATATATTTAATTTTCCATTGTAGCCAGTTTGTCCTGATTTTCACAACTCATTTGTTATCACTTCACCCCAGTTCCCTATTTAATCAGTAGAACTCGTGTGTCTGGCCTGTGTTTCTGGGAGTATCTACACTTAGGCTATCACAGCTCATATTTGTATATCCAGCATTGCAAATATGCCCTCTGAGAACCACTAACACTGAATGAATAGTAAACCTACCATCAGGCACACATTGTGGTTCCTTCCAACCGATGCGTTGCACATCAGTGCTTGTCTCAACTTATACAAAGCCACTCAGCAGGAACAGTAATTCCTGGCTTTCATTTTTAGGGTGGAATGAAGTACAGGGCATCATTGTAGTTCCACTGGCCTTTCTTGGCTGATGTGCCCCTTCCCCCTTCTCTCTTTAAGATTTCACCTTGGGGTCAAAGGCCAGGATTTCCTCTGTGACAAAGGTCAAACTCGGCACGTCTTTTGATAAAGGCAAATGCATTCTAGTTTTATTTTATGTTTTATGTGTTGAATGTGTGTTTATGTTTTATATACAGTGTATGTACAGAGAGAGGATAATACAGTGTTTGTTTTTGCAGAATAAGTGTTCCCATTGAAGGTTTTTATTTATTTTGTTTCTTGAACTATGAAAATAAATGGACGTATATTTGTGTTTTTTGTTTTTTTTATTATAAAACTGTATGCATGCTGAGGGTTGGATTTAGTTATACTTTAAATCTAGAATGCATTATTTTTATTTATTTGAAACAATTAAGTACTGATGTAATTACCAATGGACTGCATAGCCACGAGAACTGGGTCTTGCAACCTGACCTCAATGAGTTCAGTGTCAATATATATTAGGAGCTCCCCTGATTTCCTTAAGTCAAGGTAACTCGCAATTGTCTACTGAGATTTTACAGAGTTGATGTCCCTTTGCAGGGCTCCTGTTGTAATCAATAGGCTGTGACAAACTGTGGGAAACTCTGAGATGCAAATAGTGAATTCACCAAGCACTCCTTATCATTTGGGCTGTGTGTGTTTCCTTGGAAACCCACAGAATCTTGGTGTAGGCCTTTATCTTCTCAGTCCTGGACCTGACCTATCTGTCAGTCTCAGAAGAAATTACTGAAACTCTTAACTAGCTGAGTCATATATACTCTCTGAAAAAGGGGAGTGTATTCAGTAGTTTCCCACCATGACATTTCAGTAGTTATTCTTGAACATACTTGTTAAAAGAGACTGCTGACTAGGGATCTACTGTAAGGATGCAGTACAGTACCAAACTAGCCTGCCTTATATACACTGGATAAAAAAAGCATGATCTAATTCCACAGACAAGCAAGTAAGCCTGGAGGAAGTTTGTGATAGAATATATAAGATGTTTTACAGATTCTGCCCTATTACAGTAACACTTCATTATATAGTAACATTTTACATAGTACATAGGGTTTCCACCTTTTAATAAAAAAAAATACTGGCCATAGCTGTGGGTTGGTGAGGGCAGAGCCACAAAAGGGTGGGGGCACAAGGGGTGGCTCGATAAAGGGGGCAGAGCCACTCAATGTACCTAACAGATTGAGCTTCAGGCTCCTTGGTACAGGTACCCAGTGCTTGCCACTCAATTCTTATAAAGCATTGGTACAGAGCACAGAAGGGAACTACATACAGAAATTAAGAGATTTGTGCTTTTTTTTGCATCTTAAATTGCATCAAAGTTTTTGTAGCTTTAAATATGTGTGTAGTTATTGGTTTATTACACATATACCTGTACTTTTCAGTGCAACTTATTTCTCACCGATTATGTGCATATGCGGTTCCACCTACTCATAGTTGCAGATGTGTATACATCTTTTCCCACTTGATAACAAGCTACTAATGTGAATTCACCAGTCTAGTGGGGAAATGGGTTGACAGCATTTGTTTTAAAAACCCTAATGCTTAAGAAACATTTAAAGGGACACTTTGGGGTCAAATAAATAAGTACATTAAAGCCGACTTTAAAAAAAAGATCAATTTTGGCAGAGGCGCAGTTACAGCACCAGCAAAATCACAGGCTATATAAAAAAAAAGTTGCACTATTTAAACCATTTCAAACTGTTCACCAGTGTTATACAAAGCCCCCAAAGAATTTTTAGAAGTTGTCCAGTAGGTGGAGTCAAGCATCTTCCTTTCTGGTATACTCAGAAAATGCAAGGAACTATACATTTGTTTTAAAAAACTAAAAGTCTATACAAACTTTGTGTCATAAGCTTGTGTGCTGTTGTTGTATATTAAGTATTTCAAATACCAGTGTACCATAAATGGGGATTTCACATTCAGATTTAGGCTAGTTTCCAAAGTGCATCTGGCAATTGTAAGGAAGGCTGCATGACAATCTGTTCATCAGTCGCATGTCCTAGCTGTTTGAACCCCTTTGCATGGAATGGCAGGGTAATACTGTGATGGGTCTTCAGCCTCAGCCTTGGAGACCAAACAAGTAGCTAACCTGCTACAAACATGAATGTCCATACCAAGAACAGCCAAATACACATGTCTGTACTCGGGGACCCCCTTTCGAAACCAATTTTCTAGGCAAGCTTGAATGTTCCAAAGTTCAAAATCCTCCAAATTAAAATGGACCAACGCATCTAAAAACATGAGCATCATCAGCTCCATCCAACTCCTTGGGATTATTGACCACCAAGCACCTATTCTTGGCAACAAACCTAGAAATTTATATATTTAACTTCTTTCTCGATCTCGCGTTTGATTGCCACCCTGGAACTGGTACCCAAAATGCACCTGCAAGATATTATCTCGGACCATATTATCACTAGCACAGGGTGTAGGACATTTTTAAAAGATCCACCTTAATAAGATAGACTGGAATAAAGATCAGCGTTCTAAAACTAAGGTGTGCCCCAGTAGTTGCCTGTAAAGAGAAAAGACATGTATTTAGGAACAAAGATCCATAGAGTGGAAATGTCATTTTGCATTAATGAAATGAAATAAGTCACAATGAATTTGGAGTACTCATTACTTTTATTGAATTAATCCATGGTCAAAACAAAACATTACTATGAAAATTGTGGTATAAAAAAGTGTACCAAGATATAACAATCATAGCGTAACAGGAGAACAGAGATGCACCTACTATTAACACCCCACAATGTATTTTCTCTTTTTTATTTTATATATATATATATATATATATATCCAAACTGTGATGCAATCAGCTTTGTAGTTCAAACTGCGGCTCTGCCTGGGTGCTGTGATACTCTATTCCCCAAAAATACACGCACTCATTTCAATACAAATATAGTCGATTTTTTTAATCGCTCCGTAGGAAAAAAACCTATTCTTCCTGAAGCAAGTAACCTCCTTTATTAACTTGTCAGTTACCACTGACAGCAAGAACATGCTGATTTTAAAGTTTTGTAAGAGCAGACACCTGGCTGGAAAGGGATCACAAAACCATTGGTGAAACCCGATTCAAGAAGGGCAGCTGCATCCCTGTCCAGGGAATTTATTCAACCAGGGGTGCATCGGTTTGACCCAGACTGGACGCTTCCCCTTCCACTTTAGCAAAGGGCTTTGCATGCTTCTAAAGCATTTTGCTCAAAAGACAGCTCCTAAAAAAAGGATGCAAGATAAGAAATGCTGGTATGATTGCAGACCACCACTAAAGCAGTGACTTACATTAAAATCCTCTAAGAGGATTACATTAAAATCCTCTAAGAGGTCTTTCATGGTGATATTTTTTAAAGCATTAAAAGCCCAAAGTGATTGGACATATATTAGGAATGGGAATGTCGAGAATGAAAAATGATCTCAAACGATCTGTATGCTGTGTAAGCAAATGCATAACTCAAAAGAAAAAGTATTTTAAATATGTGTGTGGTGTCTCATGTTTATGACATCACTTTGTGGGTTGGTATGCAAATGACACATTTTCCCAATGACAGTAGTTTATTTGCATATCAAGCCACAGTATATGTCATAAACAGGAGACACCATAGACACATTTAAAACGCATTTTCTCTTAGGGGACAGAGTTAGTTTAATGATCTTGTATGGTGTGCTTCTAATCAGGCACACTAAAGTTATAGACCTCTCTTAATATCAGTTACCTGGTGTTCTGTCTCAGATGCAACGTTTAGGTAACGGCTGGGTTCACGTATATGATGTCCGTAGACGTCAATATCATTGTGGAAGCACATCATGCCTGCGGTTTGTCTTTAAGTGTCTTTTTTATATATGCTTCTCCATGAACCTTCAGCAATATTAAAACTAAATGATGATAGTGATACATCGCATGTACCTTTCTCCATGTTTGTGATCTAGAGACAATGTAAAAGTGTTATGATGCCATGAAGCATTAAGCTTCTTCTTCTTGAGAAGACCACTTCTCTGCAAACTCACCAGCGAGATTCAATTCAGGAAGCAGACTGGTCAGACTGGGTGGGCTTAGCGGTTCTTATCTATTGTCAACTTATGGGTGAGCAAAGGTCAGGAAGGAAATCTATTTACCGATGATGGCTCCATAAGTTTCTTTTACATTTGTCTCAACCCCAAACAGAGGTGAGACAGAAAGGAGAATACATTCAAGGGCAACCCTACAGCGTAGACATTCCTATTCTGTCCATCACTTCCCATAACCAAGTTACAGGCTATTTATTTTGAATGAGTCCAAGGCTCTTACAATGTGTATTAAACAGTATGCAAACAGATGTTATGCACAGGGTGGGAGAGTGAGTTTTTGCCCCTCTTTTTCATTTTATAAATGCCTTGTGGCTATGTGGTTAACCCTTCAACCTATTCATGACCTGGCTCATGCAGGATAATTGTCATTATAACCATATGTGACACATCAACAGCCTAGAACGGTGCTAAGGTGACCTTGTGTCACTTCTGCCACAAATAGTATCTCTTGAGGCTTCAGGAATTTGTGCACAATTGCTTATAAATTAGAGTTCTTTTAAATGTCCATTTTATGACATCAACCCCACTCATTTGTTATTATTAAACCATTGATGGCTAGATGTAATCATGAACCAGTATAATGTCAGAAATGGATATGGTATAAACTGGGAGCATTACACATAACATGATGCTGCACAGCTTAACATGTGTTTGTAGCATGATCTCTGTTCTGTGGTCCAGTATATTCATTTTACGTATCGTTCTCAGAGGCATTTTGTTTCCAGGTGTGAGCAAAGTCCTACTCAGTGAGTTAAACCTATTGTTGCTCTTGCCACAAATGCTTCATAGTTCTCCCAACTGGCAATGTGTGGCTAATGGTTGTGGGGTAACAAAGGGAGTCACGGAATTGCCTGGAAAAAACTTCACTTTTGGGAAAATATACATTGTTTACCTACTTTGTGGATCTTGGGATAATTGGCAAACTGAGATCCTGTTTATATTGATAATAGTGGTTCCATAGTAGAATGTTCATAGTGGTTCCATAGAAGAAGATATAGAAGTAACCAACAGAGTCTTATGTATGTGGAATTTTAAAGGACAACTGTAGCAGTAAATTTAAGTTGTGTTTAATTGAAAGATTGCATCAAGTGTAGGTACATTATATAGAAATGTTCTAATGAAAGAATACAAATAAAGTACCTTATTGAGTCATCTTTACTCCATATTGCGCTACCAGGAGGCAACCATTTTGTTTATAATCTTTGTTTATCTCAACCAAGGTGAGTGAAGATCTGATCAAATATTCTAAACAACATGTCTGCCCCCTGAGAGAACGATATGGAGTAAAAAAGGCTCAAACAGGCACTTACTTCGTATTCTTTCATTCTAGAATTTCTTTATAAATCATCTTCACTTGATACAATCTATCAATTAAACTTAAGTTAATGTTTTGCTACAGTTGTCCTTTAATAGCAAGGCAGGTCTGTTGAATTAGAAATTATGATGCAAGTCTATGATGTTTTAACTAAAAGCAGCCATCCCATTAAATGGTAAGTGTAACTAAATGTAATACACCTTGTTAGGTAAAAATAATAGTACCGTAATATCTTGGTAGTATTGTTTAAAACAGTAGATTTAAAAATAGGCTAGATGGGCCAAATGGTTTTTATCAGCTATCAAATTCTGTTTCTTTGTTTTAGTAAAAGTTATGTCACTTTGGTTATAGACCTTAGAACACTCTGTTCAACTGCTAATGCATTTTATATATATATTTTTATTTATTAAATGGTAACACAGTAAAACTACTGTACAAAAAAAAAAAAAAATAGTAAACAAAGTACCAAAAACAGAAAACAGTGAGAAACGGCCAGAAAACTAACCCACAGGGGTTGTTTTATACCCCCAAAAATACAAGAAATGGTGAGGCACTCCATACACACTGGGGGCTATTCACTAAAATTCTAAAATAGTGTGAGGAGGTTGAATTGGGAGGTTGAATTTGACTATAAAAGTTAACCCCCCAATTTAATCTCCTAACTTTATTCCCTTAAAGAAAGTTGACCTCCCTCTCTTCCCACCTCTCCAAAGTACATCTTGTTCTCCCATCTCCCATCAAAGGGAATTCGAATTGGGAGGGGGTTGGATTTTGTTGCCCAAACTCCCTCTACAACTCAACTTGTACAAATAAAATAATATTCCCTCCTGTATAAACCAGGTCTGGGGGTTCCCAAAATGGCCCCCCGAATACTCAAACGTTTTATCATCTCAATCTTTACAAAATGATTAGTGTATACTAACCGAGGGGGGGGGGGGGAAGGGGGGAGCCGAATGTGTCCGAAGTTGGTGGTTGACCTGGAGTCTTGGATTTTAGTGAAGAGACCCCACTGTTCTACAAATTGAACTGTACACAGGCAGGGCCGGACTGGCCCACCGGGATACCGGGAAAAATCCCGGTGGGCCGCCTGCCCCGGGGCCGCTTTGGCCACTTGTGAGTCTTCACAAGTGAAGAGTTCGGCTGCTGCAGCATCCGGCGGCAGCAGGCGAATTTCTTAAAGGGCCGCCGAATTGCTTAAAGTGGCACCGCCACTTTAAGCAATTCGGCGGCCGTCGCCGCTTTAAGAAGTTCGCCTGCTGCCGCCGGATGATGCAGCAGCAGTTCCGGCGGCGGGATGGGAAGCAGAGAAACCAAGGTGAGTGAGACATACAGGGGAAAGGGGAGGGGGTGAAAGACACTACGGGGGTGGTGGTGGTGAAAGACACTACGGGGGGGGTGAAAGACACTACGGGGGGGGGGGGGGGTGAAAGACACTACGGGGGGGTGAAAGACACTACAGGGAGAAGGGGGGTGAAAGACACTACAGGGGGAAGGGGGGGTGAAGACACTACAGGGGGAAGGGGGGTGAAGACACTACAGGGGGAAGGGGGGGGGGTGAAAGACACTACAGGGGGAATGGGGGAGGTGAAAGATTCTACAGGGGGAGAGGAGGGTGTGAAAGACTACAGGGAGAAGGGGTGAAAGACTACAGGGGGAAAGGGGTGAAAGACACTACAGGGGGAGGGGGTGAAAGACACTAAGGGGGAAGGGGTTAGAGAGATGCCACAGAAAGGACACACAGAGAGAGAGAGAGAGACGCCACAGAGAGAGAGAGAGACGCCACAGAAAGGACAGAGAGAGAGAGACGCCACAGAAAGGACAGAGAGAGAGAGACGCCACAGAAAGGACAGAGAGAGAGAGACGCCACAGAAAGGACAGAGAGAGAGAGAGACGCCACAGAAAGGACAGAGAGAGAGAGACGCCACAGAAAGGACAGAGAGAGAGAGACGCCACAGAAAGGACAGAGAGAGAGAGACGCCACAGAAAGGACAGAGAGAGAGAGAGACGCCACAGAAAGGACAGAGAGAGAGAGACGCCACAGAAAGGACAGAGAGAGAGACGCCACAGAAAGGACAGAGAGAGAGACGCCGCAGAAAGGACAGAGAGAGACAGGCTACAGATATGCGAGAGACAGGATATGTCTCACACACTGCCCTGATATATACCTCTGCACAGGGCAATTCATATAACTCTGTGTACATACTGGAGGTATATATATTGCCCTAGACAGGCTTATATATCAGTCTTATCTATAAATAATACACTGTTCAGATGTGCTTTTTAAAATGCATGATTTTCCCTTCTATGAACAAAAAAATTATATTATGCTATGGGCTGGTTTAAAAATCCTATGCGATGGGGCTGGTATATAAATTTTTCCAGGGCTGGTTTTTGTTCCCAGTCCGGCCCTGTACACAGGAGAGCAATATGGGCGCCGCCCATTCTACCTCCATCCCCAGTTCAGAAGGTAAGTATATTAACATAAGAAATACATATGCAAGTTTGAAACTTTAGGTTCCTCCTGGTAAACCTTATGTTTTGAGATGGCAATTCTCCTCTAATTGGTGAATATTGGTGCCTCTGACAGGCAGAATACAAATGCAGGCAAATTCTTCAATCTTGCAAGTAGGGCTATCTACCTGTCTGTGTAATTCCTTATTATGGTCTGTACCCAGGGGAGGGCTGGCAACTTTTGGTCCAAAAGGTAAAAAAAACTAGTTAGTGGAACATTTACCAATTTCATCAGAGACACAGAGAGACAGGCAGGGCTGATATATTGACAGATGAGGTTCAGAAATTGACAGACAGAAAAAAAATTCTATCATAATTTTCTGCCATTCTAGAAAGCTGGTGTGGAATTATGGGGTTTGTAGTTCTGCAGTCCAGCTGCTGTTGGACACCTAGGGAATAGGGCATTTAGAAGTGAAAAGTGTAGCCCAACCTATTAAGCTAGGGTATAGGGCAGCCTGTGGGGGTAATTGTGTATACCAAGTGCTGCATAATTTGAAACCATAATATAAATAATAATAAATGTTACTTAATGTTAAGGTAAACGTGTTTCTGTTACATTCACCTGTAGATGGAGAACTAGCATTCACCTGTCATTCACCATTTTCAGAACATTCGCCACAGTGAGTATCTGTATCATGCAGAGCTGTGTGTAGCTTAAACATGCAGAGCAGAACATGTCTTTAACACTCTGGTGCACACTGAGGAGAGAATTTACTGCCGGTGCCTAAATTAACACCCTGTTTGAGAGCTGCTTTAGTGAATACACAAAGGAGGCAAATGCTGTTTTAAAGACTCAGTGGATTTAAATGCTATTGCTAAAGCATTTCAAATAGTAAATACTCCCTGCGCATTTCTAAGACTAATAACTAAGTCTTGTACATTTTGCTCCAAGTTCGCACACACTCCCTAGTGCTCAATCCACAGCATGAATAATTGTTTCGACTGAGTAAAAAAATACATTGATTAAACAATTATTGTTCTAGCTGCCTCACATCATAATTCATATAGTCATAAGTAAAATATATCAAATCAATAGCTCCCTCTGCAGGAATATCTGTGTAATGTAAAAAAATCAACCATTTTTTAAAATTTATTAATAGTTCATTATAGGGTTAGTTACTGAAAAAAAGCATGTAAGCCCCTCTGATTGCAATTAGAATTATAAACCAGTATCTCAAAAAACTGAAACAAGATCAGGGTGACCCCATCTATTAAGTGAAGTTATAAAATATATACACACACACACACACACACACACATATATATATATAAAACTAGGCCCGTGATAGCAAGCCCATGGCATAGGTGCCACCTCTGGCACCCAGGAGCCTCTGAGGTGGCCCATAGCACCTGACTCCATTGTCACCATCATCATATAAGGAGACATTAAGATGGAGAAATTAAAGTTAAAGAAACAAGAACAGGGAGAAAGGGAAATTAAAAAAGAAGATTCTGGAATACTAATGGGAGATGGTTCATAATGTAGGGAGAAATGGCACTCTGAGTTGGTTAACTTTTTTATTGCATAAAAGTGGGCCCAAGAGCAAAAGTCAACAAAGAATATATTCTCCATTCATCAGATAGTAGTGACCATGTTTCCACACAATTGTGCCACATCTTTAAAAAAGTGTGTATCTTTAATAGATTTCAAGGGACATAAAAACTCATCAAGGTTTGGAAGGTTAAAAAAAGTTTGGTAATCTTTGAGGTCTCATTTATAGCAGTGATTGCCCCTTTCATTACGCATCTCAAAACTTTTCTGTAGATACCCTGTGCCTCTGCCAAACTCTATTTGGTTTTCTATCACTTTTTAGGCCCATTGCTGTGGCATTCTCTATACATAGGCTGCTGAGATGCAGCGGTGTGGTGGCACTTACTCATAACTTTTATTATACATTGTCGCATACATGGCTGGCACCATGATTATGCACCTTTAGTGTGTTTGTCTACTTTAGAAATGACCTCCATCGTACAAGATTATCAGTTGTGTTATGATCACTCTACAAAACATTTTCAACTCTGTTTTCTACTTCTTAATATCATCAAACCTAAAGAAATGACTGGCCTTTTAGGCCAAATGGATTCATTATCAAGTCAGAACAGTACGAGTGTAGACCAATTTAAAACAAATAGGACGGGAATATCAATAAATATATATATTGGAAATAAAAAGTTACGTAGAAACAAAGTATACGACATCCATCGTTCCTTACAGAGCTTGTACTGTGAGGTCTTCTAAAGATCCATTGTACTATTCAACACCCTTTCAGCTGAATACCGTGGGTTATAAGTATCATTATATTGCTTCTTTTTGGCTATTCCCCAAGGTGAAAGGTTAAAGAGCACCTGCTGTTATCCAGTCCTATTCATTAACTTAATAGAAAGTGGATATTTTAAGCTCTGGGAATTTGCTAGGGAAAGCAAAAACTATTGTGAAAATATGCATTATTGGTGAACTATTTGATGATGAATGTTTTTTTCTCTTTTCAATTTTTCGTTTTTTTAAGTGTATTTGATGTTAGCATATGGGTGATGAATATATTTCTGGCAAATTACGACACATCATTTATTTGCTAGACAAAAAAGGAATAATAGGAAGTGGTTGTATGGAGCAGCAGGGACGTTATAAGGAAAAGTTCAGTTGAGCTATAGAAATAACAATATGGAGGAGTTTTAACTTAAGGAGCAGCAGTATAGGCTGTTAGGAGCAATAGGAGCAAATAAATGAAGCGATTATACAGAGCTGTTTATATAGAGAGCAATTATTTGGAGCAATAAGGGGAGCTATTAGAATTGGTTATATGGTGAAACAGAGGGAGTTATAGCAGGCCATTAAAGGGAGCTTTATAGAGAAACACTAACAAACCAGATTTTAAGGACATTACTGCTTGCACACAGGTGGGATAATTTAACTGATAAAAAAGGAAAGAGCTTCATTAATAGGAAAATATATTTTGCAGATCTTTTTCTGCTGGGTTATAGGAGAATGCTCTTTCTCTTCTGAGATATGCTTACATTTGCAGCTATTACAACAACAGAATACGTTTTGAAAATGTCTCTTTGCATGATGTCCCTACACCTGGCTTCACAGTCACTGTTGAAAATGCTACAATTGTACCAGCTGACCGTGTCCGATGTCTTGGGGTCACTTTTGATTCTACTCTCTCTTTTGTTCCTCATATTCAGTCTTTAGCCAAATCCTGTTGTCTGCACCTAAGGAACATCGGATGCATTCGCCTGTTTCTCAGCGTAGAGACCACCAAAATACTAGTGCACTCGCTTGTGATCTCTCGCCTTGATTACTGTAACGGCCTTCTGACTGGACTACTTCTGGCTCGTCTTTCTCCCCTGCAATCTATTCAATACACAGCGGCCAGACTCATCTTTCTCGCTTGTCAGTCTGGTTTGGCGGCTCCTCTCTGCAACGCCCTCCACTGGCTCCCTGTCTGCTCTAGGATAAAATGTAAAATTCTGTCTTTAACCTACAAAGCCCTCCACCCCTCGGCCCTTCCGTACATTGCTTCCCTCATTAACCAATCCTTCCCTGCACAACCTCTGTGCTCCTCAATCGGACTACAGCTCTCCTCCAACCTCATCAACTCTTCCCACTCGCACCTCCAAGATTTTGCCCGAGCTGCCCCCTCTCTTTGGTACTCCCTTCTGCAGAGCATCCACCTCTCTCCTTCCTTCTCAAACTTTAAAAAGTCCCTCAAAACTCATCTCTTTAATGAAGCTTACTACCCATCCAGCTAGCATACTGGTTGATTTACCTTTAGCTAATCCCACATAGCTCTCGCTTGTCCTCAATCACTGTTAGTATCAGGTAGCTTACAACTGATTGAGCTAGAACACACAATTAATCTTTGGCCAACCTCACCTAGTGCCAACCATCCACATTACTTTTACTACAACTACATTCCCTCTGTCCTCTTCACTCCCTTATGTGTTTCATGTACCCCATTCCTTCTAGATTATAAGCTTGCAAGCAGCGCTCTCTACCTCACGTATCAGTCTGTTCTAGTTTGTCTAACTTAGTATGTAGTTCCCTTCTATGCTCTATATCTAGCTCTGCGTAAGTTGTTGATGCTATATAAATGAATGTTAATGTAATGATGCTTTAAACATGTATTATTAAGTGATTTTTCCTTGTACTGTCACTGATAAGTTCTATTTTAGACCCACTTCCATGACTTGGTTGGGGAGTCCACAGAGGGTGTGGCTTCACATGTCATGCATGACATCACAACCGGTCTTTTCAGCCCCACATTTCCCTGATGCTGGTGCTCAGTTACTGTGGTGCCTCTGTTTCCTCACTGTAGTTATTGACCTTTTTATTGTCTCCCTTGATTTTCTGAGTTTGATTCTTCACTGCCTGTCTTGACTTTGTACTGTATCTTGTATTTGATTGATGAGATTTGCCCTACCTGTACCATGCATTACCCTCTAGCAATTGCCCTCTAGTGATTTTAGGCTAGTTCAATATCTATGGAAGTGCCTCTCTGCTTTTGTCCCAGGCTTATCGTTTAAGACAACAGTCAAAGCTTTTACTAACAATAAGAAAATGTAAATAAAGTATAAAGGAAAGTGTGAGCATTTTACCTTGAGGCTTAATTATATGGTGCAATAAGTAATTCAAAGGTAACACAAAATAAAAGCATCTTCAATCTTTCTTGATAAATGAGTAAAATGTATGAATTAAAGTTGATGAAAGTTTATATATTGCATGGTCTGTTTATATCCTGCATTTACAGGCCATACTGGTCTATAGCATGAGGTTGTATTTGGTGCTTTGCACCAACTAAGGGCTTGCCCTTCCATCATTTGTATTTACCATTGCATATACCCCATTTATTATGATATGTGTTCCAACACCACATATATATAGTTTGTATTTAATAATGTTAACAGCATAAACAAGCAGTATAAAGTATATGAACCTGTAAGATTTTGCTCACAAAGTTATAGACTAGCTGTTTAATCATCTGTTGCAACATGATCTTTAAATAGGTTACTGATCTCACTATTTTTTCTATCTTTCTTTTCCATTTTTATTTCAGTGTTATCTTTGTTTTACTGTGTTTTCATAGACTGTCTAATACATTCACTCCTGAAGAAGCTGTGTTGAACGAAACACATTAGGTGTTTTTGTTAGAAGTCTTTAAGCTGTTCTACTTTTATTGCACTTTTAGCTATGTTTGTTTATAAATTATTGAAATACTTTATTCAAGTGATTTTTATTGCATTCTATATTTGCAATGCTCTTTTTTTTTTTACTGTGAATCAGCGCCCACATCAGTTATAGATCCCACCAGAAATCAAACACATTCTATAGTTCATGAATTATCCAGCTGAACTATGAAATCAACATGTTTTACCTCTTTCTCCAAACAATTTGAGATACTGTTCTCTAGAATGCTAATCTATCCTATTCAGCCACCTATACCTAGACACCTTGACCTTTATAGTATCCAACGTAACATGTCCTCACTAGGCCTTCTTCTGGTAGAAATAGTCCATGCTTTTCGGCTGTTCCTTCAACTTTTCAGGCCTGTAACACAAAAGGTGAACGTTTTGATTGCAATAGCAAAAGATTGAAAGATAATTATGTGAAGTGTTGTAAACAGTAGAACCATTAAATAATGTCCATTAACAAGGTGGATAAATAAGATATATATATAAGCTTTAGGAACTGGATGTTGTATATATGACAATATATGACAATATAAAACTGTCATTCAATCATGTATTAACAGAAAATATCTTTCTGTTATATTTAAAGCTTTTTTTTCGGTTTTGTGGTTTGAAATTTGTTTGAAATCTCAGTTGGCACTGGACCGAGAAAGTCACAATATTAAGAAAGAAATTTGATATGTTTGTGAAATGCGGTTACATTTCACACAGCCCTGATTTCTTTAGTATGTAAAAACACTAGCGAAACGCGTAGTCAAATGGAAATAACATGACTCTTGCCTGAATCTCTTCATCTCCTGGCTTCAATTTTCTCCTGTGACAATTTACAGCTTCTTTTAATGCTTTGGCAGTCTGCAGTACTAAGCATCCAGTCCCTTCCCTGCTGGGCCACATCCGAAAAGAACTCCATCAAATAATTATCTTTCCTTTTTATTTATTCTCTGTCTTTTCACTTGATCTGCATCACCATAAAAAAAAATATTCCAGTTGCTTCCTCTTAACGCACAGCCTACTGTGATAGTAAAGTGTATTTATACACAGCGTTTAATCCTCTCTTTGCCTTTCAATCAGAATGATTTGTTCATCGAAAAAGGTTTTGCTTCTCCATCCTCCTTGAAGCATGTTATGCTTGTAAATGCTGTTTCTGTATTTAGAGGAGTCATTTGTGGCTGCGGAATATTAAACACTTTATTTAAAGATCTCTTGGAGAGGAAGCTGAGTGGGCTGAGGTTCTATGGTTAAACCCCTGATCTGTCTATTTATTATTATTATTTCTTTATTTTAAATGGGCATTCATATCCAGCAGCACTTTATAGTGGGCAAACAAAACATACAATTAGTAGCTAACATAAGAAGTTTAGACATACTGGAGTGAGAGGTAAAAACAGCCCTGCTCAAATGACCTTACAGTCTGCCTCTAACTGTGTACTTTCCATATGAATGTAATATCACAATTTTTACAGCTGAATAAAAGTGAAATAATCTGAAAATATTTCTCCAGAAATATCTCTACTGTGATATTTTTCCCCATCTCTGAACCACCCAAGAACAATCAAAACCAAAAAGCAATAAATATACTCTGTCACCTATTAAAGAATCAAACTAGGATGAAAAATGGACAATTAAATGTATATTAAGACCCTTTAAAATAAATATGAACCCACACCCATTCTTTTTTTTTAGTTTTTGCAATATTTACCCGAAGACTTACCTCTTGCAGGCTATAAACTCAGCTAAAAATATGGTTCCTATATGCATGGGGATTCCCACTGTACATTGTCAGAATGGTAGTCAAGTCACTAATGACATCACACAATTATTTTAATCCCCAGTCATTACTGTCAAAAAATAGAATGTCTACATGCAAACGATAAAAACTATTCTATTAAACACTACTAAATGAGTCAATATTAGTTTGGTGCCTGGAGTGGCCCTTTAAGCCAAATTTGGAAAATACATCTGTGTACTATGAATGTAGAGAATAAATATTTTGTACATTGTGTAAGCAGAATTGCAACAAAAATAAATAAAGATTAAATTGATTTAAAATAATAATGCAGAGCCTCCAGTTTATGTAACCACTAATAATATGGACATAAAGAGACATACAGCAATAGGAAATGTGTAATGTGCATATTAAGCCACAAGGTGATGACCTAGGTCAGAAACTGCACAGACACATTTAGATCTATACATTTGTCTGAAGTTCTGCCAACACAGTGTAGATAATTTGCTGTTCTCTAGATGTACACTTTCAGTACATGTACTCTTTTAGCCCAAACATTTATTATTATTTATAATTATTTCTTTGAAGCCACAAAACAATGAGTACAAAAAAATGTGTAGTACTCTAAGATGTCAAATATTGATATAATTTTCATTTTAGGAAAACAATACAGCTATTCTGCAGTAATGCTTCAAATAAGTTTACAATAGAAAACACATTTTTCACTCTTTTTCCATCAACAGGTACATGATACAGAGTTTTGTTACTGCAAATTTGTAATATTTATCAGATGTCTAGTACAAGACAACAACATAGTTGCCAACATTGGCCATGTTTCCAGGGACACATATTTGTTCCATATGCTGCAGAAAGAGCATGCAAAGTGCAGCCCGGCAGTATGTAGGACGGATATATGCACAGACACAATCCAATTAATTAATCAGGGCGGAGATCTCATAGTACCTACTATGATTAACCCCTTAGTGACAAGACATTTTCACCTTGACTTTCCCTTGGTGACAATGGCTGTTTTGACATTTCTAGGGTGTTTGCGTTTAGCTGTAATTTTTTTCTTTCTCACATACAGTACCCACACAAATTATATGTTGTTTTTATCGTCATAAGAAGGGCTTTCATTAGATACCATTATGTTCATCATATCTTATAATTTACTACAAAAAAATCATAAAATATGATGAAAAATTAAAAAAAACACACTTTTTCTAACTTTGACCTAAAATATAATTTACACAAATAAAATCATTAAAAAAGACCCCGTCTAAATAGTTTCTAAATGTTCTCCCGAGTTCAAAAATATGCATGTTTCCATATTTTTCGGTATTTTTTTGCGAGTTATGGGGCAAAAACCAAAAATAGTGTTTTTTGTTTTTTTCCTATATTGATCTTTTGACCCCAACCCGAACCCAAAATTTAACCCTAACACTAAATTTAACCCCAACTCTAATCCTTATTATATCCCTTAATATTTTTTAACTTTAATTTAATTTTAACCCTATCCCTTATGCTAAAAAATATTTAATTTTAACCCTAAAGGCTAAAATAGCTAAATAACCTGTTTTAATTAATTAAATATTTATTTTAAATATTTCCCATTGCAATGCTACTAAACTACCACTAGGGGCAGTCAAGTAGCATATTCAGAGCGACGGAAGTGAAGTTACTTTCACTTCCGAAGCTCAGACCGGCAGAGGACTTAGCCATATTGACGGAGCAGCATGCTCCGTCAATATGGCTCCCCACGATCGCTCCGTGGGGCGATCGTGGGGGTCCCGAAATAGAAATTTCGGTGCTGGCTATTGCCTCGATGTCAAGGCAATAGACCAGCACTGTTAAACCGGTTTTCACGATCGTTGATCGCGAAAACCGCTTCATTCAATGCAGGACGTGCCAGGCACGTCCTTTGTCGTTAAGGGAGTTTCTCCCAGGACGTGCCTGGCACGTCCTTTGTCGTCAAGGGGTTAATTAATTGGATTCTCTCTGTGTGTATATCCATCCTACATACAGCTGGGCTGCACTTTGCATGCTCTGTCTGCAGCATGTGGAACAAATCAGTGCTGTATTTACCGCGAGGCATCCTAGGCGGATGCCTATGGCGGCAAATTTTGGGGGGCGGCAGCGCCCCCCAGCACTGGAAAAAAAAGAATTAAAAAAAAACAAAAATTAAAAAAAAATAAAATCCGGCCCTTTAAAAAAAAAAAAAAATCCCCACCGCGCTTGCAGGCAGAGACGGAGGTGAGAGGGGATCGGAAGATCCCCCCTCACCATCGCTCTGCCTGCCAGGCTGCACGGGGAGCCGAACAGGCAGCACAGAGAAACCTCCATGCTGCCTGTTCGGCTCCCCGTGCAGTGTGCCGACACGGAAGTGCCGACAGTCACGTGACGGGCGCGCTGACGTCATACGCGCGCCCGGTCACGTGACCTGTCGGCACAATCGCCGGGAAGCCGAACAGGCAGCATGGAGGGACCATGCTGCCTGCCTGCCAGGGAAAGGTAAGTGCTGATGGGAGACTGTGTGTATGTGTGTGTGTGTGAGTGACTGACTGAGTGTGATGGGAGTCAGAGTGTGTATGACTGAGTGTGATGGGAGTAGGAGTGTGTGTGATGGGAGACAGTGTGTGTGACTGAGTGTGATGGGAGTCAGAGTGTGTGTGATGGGAGACAGTGTGTGTGTGTGTGTGACTGAGTGTGATGGGAATCAGAGTGTGTGTAATGGGAGACAGTGTGTGACTGAGTGTGATGGGAGTCAGAGAGTGTGTGATGGGAGACTGTGTGTGACTGAGTGTGATGGGAGTCAGAGTGTGTGTGATGGGAGACTGTGTGTGACTGAGTGTGATGGAAGTCAGAGTGTGTGTGATGGGAGACTGTGTGTGACTGAGTGTGATGGGAGTCAGAGTGTGTGTGATGGGAGACAGTGTGTGTGACTGAGTGTGATGGGAGTCAGAGTGTGTGTGATAGGAGACAGTGTGTGTGACTGAGTGTGATGGGAGTCAGAGTGTGTGTGATGGGAGACAGTGTGTGTGACTGAGTGTGATGGGAGTCAGAGTGTGCGTGATGGGAGTAGGAGTGTGTGACTGAGTGTGATGGGAGTAGGAGTGTGTGACTGAGTGTGATGGGAGTGTGAGCTTGATGTGATGGGGCATGTCTTAGGTGTGTAACGTGGGTGTGCAGCTTGGGTAGGGGGGTGCCCAGATTTTGTCTGCCTAGGGCAGCACAAAATCAAGATACACCATTGGAACAAATATGTGTCCCTGGAAACATAGCTGATGTACTTTAAAAAAAAAAAAAAAATAGGTGTACACAGCAACCTAGTCCTGCTCACTATATATAGATATGTGACAAAATAATGTTTCAACTTTTATATCTCACTATGTTCATAATGTAAAAAAAATGTAGCTACTCAGTTAACTGGACATCACCCGTGGCCTAATATGCAAATTAACTGCTTTTCAATGGGACATGTGCAATTTGCATATTAGTCCACAGCTGATGTCATAAACTGCAGACACCACAGACATTTAAAACACATTTTCTCCTAATTTAGGCATTTGCATGCTATTTTGCTAACACAATGGATAGATCATTTTCAATATTTTTTTATCCTCTACACACACAGTAAAAACAATGTTTAGGTAATACAGTTCCTCTAATTACCTGAAGTAAAAGTGTTGGATATATAGAATTAAGGTAATTGCTTAATTACCTGTAAATTACAGGCTTCCCCATCCTCTGGCTTGCAAAAGCTTTGCAGCCTTCATGTTGGATTATATACATTTTTATGTGTGTGCATAAAATCCTTAACTAAAATACATTTCCAATGATATAAGCTACGCTTTTGTATTACAATGTTTCTTTTATGGAAAAAAAAAAAATCCATCTCAAAGCCTAAACCAAAATTAGAAAGTGACATTGTTAAAAAGGGCTGCTTTTTTGCTTCTATAAACAATGTAAATAAGTTTGCTTTCTTTTGTTGCCAGTAATATATGTGATATGGAAGCTGCACATTGAATCTATGCCAGTCATAGGCACAGATCTATGTTTATTCACAGTTACCAGCAAGGCTACTGACAGAGCTGCCAGGTCTCATTTCCCGGTCGCCATGGAGACCTGATACCTGGAATTTTGACATGGCCAAACAACCACTGGGCTAATGTTTTAAGGATCTAATCAGAAAAGGGAAGGGAACACTGACATATAAACAGCATAGCAGCCTGATGTGCCCCAAGCATCGGTCCCTTGGCCCATCCACATAGGAAACAGGAACATAAAATGAAAAAACTCAGTACTTTTGTAGAAAAAAGTCAATAGTCCTCTTAGTAAAATATAGCTTTTAATTCATGTAGTAAGAAAGGGCAGCACACAATTATCTAAAAAAGTGTTTGCTCGCACCTTCATTCTGAAGAATAGGACTGAAGAAGACTTTTTGGATAATTAGATGCTGATTTTTTTTTATTAAGAGAATTGAAAGCTTCATTTTACGAAGAACAACATTGCCTTTTATTCTACAAAATCAAGGAGGTGTGCCAGAACCGAGTTTCTTCATTTTATTTTAATGTTTTAAGAATCTAAATTAAATATTCTTTGCAGCATCATACAGTACTTTAGAAACGTGTCATTTTTAAAATATGCTCTTTGACATTCTTTTTAATGAGATTCAATAACTGGTCTTTTCAACACATGCACTCCCTTTTACTTTCCCTTTTGAACATTGGGTATTCTATATCATCATAACAAGCAGAATGCAGCAAGCTCACAAGCGCACAAGCGCACCTCTTCACCTTTCAATAAAGTATCCGATATCCGATGGAGTGTAGGTAAAATAAAGAAGTTTATTTCCAAATCAATAAAAACAACATTGGAGGGGAACGGTCTCACGCGTTTCGCAGTGAGGCTTAATCATAGACACTTATCCTACATGGGGTGTCTGCATAAAAGGCAATGGAGCACCTTCTCAAAACCAAGTATTGGCCCCAGCGAGGATCCCCACGCCTACTAAAGACAGCAGTAGATAATACGGTTAAGTTAACCCCTTAGTGGCAACTTAGAGAAGGGTCAAACAGGCACATTATTAAGTTAAATCAAGGAAAATAACAATAAAGCACAACAGCTTGATTATACAAGTACCCCTTTTGGTGCATATATAATCATTTGAAGACAAGTCGCCTCCAAAAATTACCTAAACAGTTAATTGCCTGCAATAGATGCGAAAACAATAAAGTGTATAAACATCTATAGCATAAGAAAGGAAGAAGGGATTGGTATGCAGTACCATTCTTTCAAACCAAATAATTGTGTTAATCTATGTAACAATTCAATTCACATTCTTTGTTTAAGCCCATAGGTACCCTAGTGCCCATTTTACAAATCCAATGGACTTCCCTTCTAGCCAACAGGGCATTTAGGTCTCCCCCTCGTGTGCACAACTTACAATGTTCAATTCCCATGCAAGACAAATATCTAAGATCCCAATTGTTACATGTTTGGAAATGGCAATTAATTGTTGATTTTCTATTATTACATCTAATGTATGTTCCCTTGTACGCTCCCGTAATTTTCTACATGTTTTGCATGCCCCAGTTCCTACACACAACGAGAAATATAACTTGACTAGAGTCACAAGTGAGATAATCTTTCATAGTAAAGCATTTTGAAGAAGCACATCTAGAACCCCATTGGCACATACCAGTAACTTGCAACCAAGTGCCAGCCTGTTTATTAGACACCTTGGTTGAAACACAACTAGGAGAAAGTAGATTGTGTAATGAACTCGCTCTTTGAGAGACAAAGCTCACATCCACACTTTTAGAGAAGACTTCTCGGAATGTCTTGTCTGCTTTAAGCAGAGGAAGATTATTTCTCACAATGTTCTTGATTTGTTCAAACTCCAAGCTATAGATGGTAATAAAAGCTATGGAGTTATTGTCTTTGTCAGATTGATCCCCTTGTTTCTGTTTAACTTTTCTCTTCTGCTCATACCTAGAAGTGTGTTCCTGTCTCTGTGTTTTGCCTTAATATAGGCTCTGGTGATTACATCCATGGCGTAACCCCATTCTATGAACCTGGTTCACAACTCTTGAGCCTGTAGTTCAAAATTCCATATCAAAGTGCAGTTACGTTTGGCACGCAAAAATTCTCCCACGGGTATGTTGTGGGTCACATGTTGGGGGTGACAGTGTAAAATTGTATTTCCTGCTGTAGGCATTCTATAACTTTAAGTAATCATCTTGTGAGCCACATGTGACAACGCAAAATCCAGAATATTGTATATTTTTCTGTACTATTTGTTTCCATGGTTCTTACTTGTTTCAGAGATCAGAGGTGGTGTATTATGGAAAATGGAGGACCACCACAATGCCACACACCAAGCTTACTCTTCCCGTCTGCCCCAAGCTGACTCTACAAACAACACGTGTAACATGTCATAATGCCACCTACATCCCTCCTCCATAGTTCAGCTCAACCAAACCACACAAAATGTGACATGTGTAATGGCCATGATCCATCCCACAGCTGAATTAAGGGTCTGGTTTGCACTGTCCGAAATTATTAGCTGTACAGAACACCATTTTGGGAAACTCTGCTATAGAGCAAAAAGGGGTTACATAACTTATGCTAACTATGTGTAGACACAGATGAGATCATAGAATTAAGAAAAGGTTTAGCTATAGGTATAGTACACAAGTGGTAAATTGTGCCAGGGAAAGTGCTGAGTTTACTGATTACAGCATGTTGCACCACCTACCTGCCTTCACTTATTATGATATTCTTATATTTTAACAATTTTTTAATAGCCAGTTGGGATTATAATATTGAAAAATTTTGTTTCCGCTGCATGCTTTGTAGGTCTCTTTCACAGTTCAATCCCAGGCACCTTGCATGTTGTTTCCTCTTCAGCCTCTATTCTAGTGTTTCTAATTTCTCCTCCTGTTGTCAGCAGCCTTGTTAACCAGAGCCCAATCCTATCTAAACCTGCAGTTATCTGCAGAAGGTGCCTTTGCATTGCTCTTGTTGCAGCCTGTATAGTGCCCCTGTGCCTGTATTAGCATTCCTGATTCTTTCATTTGATATCATGTTGCTGATTTTTGCCTGTCCTCGATCTAGCCTGTTTGCTGCCCATCCTGACCCATTTGCCTGCCTTGTGACTTCGTCTAGTGTTTTTCCTCCATTGTATCTCGTTCTTATCCATGGATGACCCGGCCTGCTGACTATTCTATTTTTGTGTATTGCCTGCTTCAGAGTGCGTCTCAGTCAGTGTCAAAGACCTGGGTGGTCATTTGCCTGAGGCTCAGCCATAGGGTATAATACCACTCAAGTGAAATAGCACTCTACTATTTCCTATCCTGTTGTAGCTGCTACCAACTCAGTCTCAGTTACTAGTCCAGTGGCCTGCTCAGAGGGCTGCAGGTCCTTTCTCAGCTGCAGGTCCTGTCTCAGCTGCCGGTCCTGTCTCAGCTGCCGGTCCTGTCTCAGCTGCTGGTCCTGTCACAGCTGCCGGTCCTGTCTCAGCTGCCGGTCTCGGCTACCAGTCCTGTCTCAGCTACTGGTCTTGGCTACCAGTCCTGTCTCAGCTGCCAGTCTCTGCTAACGATCCTGTCTCAGCTGCCAGTCTCAACTTCCAGTTCCTGTCTCAGCTGCCAGTTCCTGTCTCAGCTGCGAGTCTCAACTTCCAGTTCCTGTCTCAGCTGCAAGTTCCTGTCTCAGCTGCCAGTCTCGGCTACCAGTTCTGTCTCGACTACCAGTCCTGTTTCATAGAGTTTGCCTTGTTCCACCCAAATCCTTTTCAACTAAAATTAACAATGGTCTGAACGTTTGTCTTGATGGCCCTCATCTGAATCAAAACAATTTTTGTTAGTTTATAAAGATTTAAGAAGGAGAAACAAGTAATACATTTTCCAAGTTTTGTTCGTTTATGTACTTTTCAAATTATCTTTTGATCGTGCTACAGTAGGAGAGAAACCAAGAACATTTACTTTTTCCAGTGACAAGCTGAAGCATGATTGTACAGGTGCTTACTTATTGGCCTGTCTTTTCAGAAAACATATCTGAAAACAAGACAAAAAAATGTCCATAAAGTGGAAAATTATAATACTGAAAAATGTTGTTTCCGCTGCATGAACTCTTTCACAGTTCAACCCCAGGCACCTTGCATGTTGTTTCCTCTTCAGCCTCTATTATAGTGTTTCTAGTGTGCCTGCTTCAGAGTGCGGTCTCAGTCAGTGTCAAAGACCTGGGTGGTCATTTGCCTGAGGCTCAGCCATAGGGTATAATACCACTCAATTGAAATAGCACTCTACTATTTCCTATCCTGTTGTAGCTGCTACCAACTCAGTCTCAGTTACTAGTCCAGTGGCCTGCTCAGAGGGCTGCAGGTCCTGTCTCAGCTGCAGGTCCTGTCTCAGCTGCTGGTCCTGTCTCAGCTGCCGGTCCTGTCTCAGCTGCTGGTCCTGTCTCAGCTGCCGGTCCTGTCTCAGCTGCCGGTCTCAGCTACCAGTCCTGTCTCAGCTACTGGTCTTGGCTACCAGTCCTGTCTCAGCTGCCAGTCTCGGCTAACGATCCTGTCTCAGCTGCCAGTCTCAACTTCCAGTTCCTGTCTCAGCTGCCAGTTCCTGTCTCAGCTGCCAGTCTCGGCTACCAGTTCTGTCTCGACTACCAGTCCTGTTTCATAGAGTTTGCCTTGTTCCACCCAAATCCTTTTCAACTAAAATTAACAATGGTCTGAATGTTTATCTTGATGGCCCTCATCTGAATCAAAACAATGTTTGTTAGTTTATAAAGATTTAAGAAGGAGAAACAATTAATACATTTTCCAAGTTTTGTTCGTTTACGTACTTTTTAAATTATCTTTTGATCGTGCTACAGTAGGAGAGAAATCAAGAACATTTACTTTTCCAGTGACAAGCTGAAGCATGATTGTACAGGTGCTTACTTATTGGCCTACCTTTTCAGAAAACGTATCTGAAAACAAGACTAAAAAATGTCCATAAAGTGGAAAAATGCAAAATTAAATTATGCAAATGGAATAAAAATGAACACACAGCAAGCTAGGATGCCGTGATTGGTAGGAGCATCATTCAAAAACCCTTTAATTAGTACCACTTTAATACTTGGTGACTTACTTTTCCATTGTCTGTTTAAATGGCACCAAATTAAATGTGCACAGTTTAAAATATGTTTTGTTCATAATAAAACCCTTAGGTTTTTGTTCACTTTTTTTTGCCAGTTATTTTTTGAAAATTCTCTGACCATTATATTTGTGCCATACAGTGCAGCCCCCACACATCCCCCCTCCCCTCCCCCCAATAAGAGAGGAGATCTGGTTACTCTCAAACAATACAAACACTTTAACTGAATTTATGGTGTATTTGTCCAATCCACCGCAACTGACCTGGTATTCTTTAAACCCATTAAGGTGAACAATACATTTGTGACTGCACACAATGTGATCTGTGAGTCTCTCTTGGTTCGGACCATCTGAGTCTGCCCTACTAATGAGGTTCAGGTGCTCCTCAACATGTAAGTGTAGGCAATTTGCTTTAAATAACTTTTTTTTTTGCCTATTGCTACTTGTTAAATGCGCCCACCACACATTTAGGATGTTAAGCAAGTCAACAAATTGCTAGCATAATAATCAATTCAGTTCATGCAAACACAAAACTCAAATAGACCATAAAGTCTCCTACTGCAAGAAATCTGGAGAATTTTGGCATGGGCTTTTCAGGTGCCTATCTACTGAACAGGTTACACATTTTGAAAGGCATCTCATTCTATATAAAAAAAAAAAAGTACAGGAATGTGTTTTCTAAAAAAAAATTAAAAAAAATCACTGTTTCCTAGCTTGTCACGGTTATCAAATATTATATTTAGCTTTTTAATTTCCTTAATACAATTCCACTATAAATATGCCATCTTAAACGCATATCTTTGTGCGGAAACGAAGGAGTTAAGCTGTATTGAAGCTTTAAAACAAAACACCAAAGAAACAGCCCCTGGAATTAATCTCCCAGCAAATATCTAAAAAAAAATCCAAAGGCCCATATTTCTGCTCAGCATTTAATAATCACCTTGAGTTTTAAAAGTAAGGTAGGGTTTCTATGTAGTTATTTACTCTGCAGTAGAAAATATTCCCCCGAGAAGTAGAAAGGATAATGTAACTGATTATGCACACCTGCCCAGAGAACGCAAGCTGAACTGTTTGAGGTTTTTTTGGCTGAAACCTCTGAGTAAAATCGAGCCTGTTTTTTTCTATAAAAAGGGATTGATGAAGGTTATAGATCATAAATAATAGGTGTAACTTCAGTAGTTAATCCATCTTGGGATGGGTGTGTGGTAGACAATGGGTAACAATACTTGTCTGATTCTTGTGCATAGCTAAATGAGCCGAGTTAAGTCTCCTGGTGTAACTACAGGGGGTGTTGGGAAGAAGATGCATAACTTACACATCCTATGACTTATTATCTAGTGGCAGTCTATAGAGAGAGCAGATTCTTGCTCTCTCCCAGACCAAAGTCATATTGTTGCAAACATACCCAAATTTGACCGGACAGTCTTATTTTTTGGGATGGTTTCCTTTAAATTTGGCATTACTGTCGCCTACACACTTTGCTTTGTGAGGGTAACATAGTCTAAATGTTAAAGTTGCGCGCTCCAGCACACCCTGTTCTGGGTAACCTGGAGCTCAAAATCTGGCGGTAATGCAACTTTGCATCATATTATGTAATCCTGTCAAGGGCCCAGTCCTGTCCTTTTAGAGATAAACACTAAGAGTCCCAATAACTACATGCCCTAGTCTTAAAAACATGCACTCAAATTCAAATTAGGGCTGGGTAATGTTTTAACTCTATTTGATTCCTGTATTTCCAGGTCTAACATTAACTATCCTTTTAGCAAATGGCAAGTATGTCATGTAAAAGGGTTGTCGGTAATGTAATGACCAGACAGTAACAGTGGTGTGTCATGTGACATTGAGATAGAATGTTGGAACATTCTTTTGGTAAATCACAGCTAAAGTTTTATTGATTATAGTACACAATTCCCTTATCCTTAATCACATGTCTAAACCAAGAATGACCCTGGGAGGTGAGGTGTTTAATTATTGATTGGTTTTGAGTTGACAATCACACTGGAACATTTTTATTAACCTCTTTCATGCCAGATGACCATATGTTTTATTATTTATCTAAAAAAAAAAATGCCATGTGTGTTATTATTATTATTTTAAAATGCTAATGTGCTCTGGAAAACTGCACAGTTACTAACAAGCTGCCATGCAGTAATAAGTACACGAGATAAAGACATAGCATCTCGATTCAGTGAGCCCAAATACATTTCAGAATGTGTACTAAATTTATGGGTAAAACCCATACATTGGCCCCCATAAAACAGATCCACTAAACTGCCCATAGAACCTAATAAAACACCCAACAAACGCTGAACATCAGTTATTCAATAAGACACAGAGATTCTGAATGGGCAAAAAAAGCTACATTTGGAACGGATAAACTTAGACTTTTATAAGTTCCAGCTTCTCTGGCCTTGTTATTGCTGTCGACTTGAAGTAGTCCAACAAAGTTCTATGCTACATGCGTGGTTCTGTTCTTGTGGGTTCAGTGAATAGTTATGAGAATTTTGTGAATAGTTATGTGCATCCTAAATACTTTGGCATATATATATATATATATATATATATATATATATATATATATATATATATATATATATATATAGATAGATAGATATCCAAAATAGTTGAAAAACACGCACTCACGGGTCTTTGTAGAAAAATGTACAGTCGAACTTTTAATATCTCAAAAAATACATTTTGTAGATCCAGTCGCGTTGCGGACCAAAACGAAGACTGGACCTACAAAATGTATTTTTTGAGATATTAAAGGTTCGACTGTACATTTTTCTACAAAGACCCGTGAGTGCGTGTTTTTCAACTATTTTGGATATCTGTATATGTTTGGAGCCACACGGAACCTGGGCTGAGCTTATTTGTTATAAAGCCGTTATGCCTAGCGGAGTGCACCTGCCTTTGGATTTTATATATATATATATATATATATACACCAGGTTGTCCTCTCTGATAAAGCGAATCCACCAAACCCATAACTATATATATATATAACTGTATATATTGAAAGTCTGTATAGTTAAATATTGTTGTTGTGTTTGTTTTTGTTTTGTGGTGCTGCGGTTTTATAACATGAATAACACAGTTTTGTATTATTTCTGTCCAAATCACACACGTTTTTGTCAACTGCCCACAAACAAACAAGAAATATCAGAGTAACTGTCTTGTTTGTCAAAGATGGTTAGATACACATAAAAAAAATCTCCAAAGCGTATTATTTAAATTCCAAATAGATTTAAATATACATTTAAATAACCACCCTTATGATCAGTGTTTTTTGTTTATTTTTTACATGTTATTGTCGTACGTCCCTTCTGGCTATGGGATAAACTGTCCCTTTAAGGCTGTGTGTCTTTATGCTACTTTAGTTCAAACACAATTTGCAGTGTGGATGTTGGTGCCAAAATCCATTTTGCAGAGGCACCCAGTCACCCCATCGTAAGGCTGCAAGCTTTCCCTTAAAAAATATTTACTGGAACAGCTATTATAGTCACAGTGGGGAACCATCCATCTTGGTAAGGTACTTTTTCATGAGTAAAACGCTCATTAAGGAATCAGACGACAAATAGGGAGCAGGTTTATGGCTCTTGAATGGTTGTTTCCATAGGAAAAGCACACACGGTGCCAGCTGCCTGTTTTGGCATGGGCAGACCTGCCTCTTGGAAGCGGCATGGCATTAGCAGTGCAAATGAGGCTGGCTATCTACAGCCATTGTTAAGTGGCATTGGTGCCCCAGGGCAATGATGTGAATGACTTGCTGAGCGGGCATGAGGCCATTGAAACAGATGGACAAGAGCTTAGCCAGACGAGAGAATATGGATGTGCTGGAAATGAGTTTGTAGAGGCAATGATTTCCCAATGGGACTGCCCAAATGGTTGGTTATCACAAATGCAAAGCGGGCACCTATAATTATATCCACTCACCGTGTACCAGCCTGAAAATGAACACGCAGAGCTGTGCAGTGATACCAGATATAGCCGTATAATTGTCTTTCTCCGGAGTGGAAAATAAAATTTAACTGTTTGGTGGCCGGACGGACACGTAAATAACAGAAGCTTAGGATAATGGAGAATGTTATTTTTGTTTGCTACGATTAATGACACCTCAATAGAGAAAACAGATTACAACACTGAGATATTTCAAAGCTCCTGCCTTGTTTTTATTTTTATTGAGACAATGTAACATTAAAATAAGTTAGTAAGTTTGGACCATTCATATTAAATGATAGAAACTGGGTTTATTAAAAAAAAAAATATATATATATATATATATAAACGTGGTTTAATTAGTGAGTTTATAATAATGTATCAAAAGTTTCTACAGAAAGTAAAATTCATAAAACAAAAAATACATATACAGATATTAGAAATGTGCAGAGCCTGTGGACGATATTGTCAGGTTGGATGTATAGCTTTTAAATAAATACCTGACGTGTTTTGCTACTGAGGCTTCATCAGAGGAAATGCTGCACATGTTAAAATGGCTGCAACACATGTAGAAGCTGTAATGGTGTGTGCAGATAACTGTAGACATTCAGAGCATGTCAGCTGTAGAGAGGGTAGGCAGGGAACTCAATGGAGGTATTAAAATGTAGAAATGCATTCAGCAAGTAGGTAAGGGTCATGGGAGTTGTAGTCCAAAGCTGCAGTACATATGTATTAGTAAATGTATATCTGTAGATCTGTGTTAACATATGTACAGATGAGTATGTATGGATACACACACATCAATATATGTATATATACATGTATAGATAGATGCATTGATAGATGTATATATATATATATATATATATATATATATATTGATAGATGTATGTTTCTGCGTAAATGGGATAATCTGTACAGATGGTGATCGATAGGTTAAAATAATAAGGTTCTTCTGTTATATTTCAGATACTTAGATATCAAGAGACAGGTTACGAGGAAGCTGTCCAAGGCAGTCACCGCTGTCAGATACACTGGTGGCAGTCCTTTAGAGCTAGATGACCTGCTGTTCATTGAGGAGGAGCTTCTCTGGGTCATGGGGATGAAACCGTCATGGAGAGGCCATTGACATGGACACACCTGGTTGGAAGTATTTAAAATCCATTGATGTTTTATATATATATATATATATATATATATATATATATATGTCAGCTGCTATGTAGTAACACTGTTCTCTCACTTTATTTCTAGAATCTGGCACCTAGCAGCAACTAATGATGAAGGCCCTGTGGCATGGAAGTGTTTTAGTTAGAACATGTTTAATTTATTATCTCTGCTAATATTCGATGTAGATTGTCAATTTTTGTATTGGCTTTTAGGAAATACCTCTCCCAAAATACAGTGTACTTTTGTAATTCGCTGCTTAAACACCATTTTCGGCACAGAGCTCTTATACAGTCACATTAAAAAAATTTGTTGGGTGACGCATGATAATTCATTCACTACAACCACTACAACAATGTTTTTTTTTTCATCTCTAACAGGGTTGTCGACACCATCTCTCGGTCAATCTTTCTCCCACCAACTGCAGGCTCCTGATATGCAATCCCTGGGATCCACCACCTAAGTTAGATACACATGTACACCATATGACATTTATGTACTTGCACACTACAATTATAGGACTGTGGGAATCATTATAATTCAATCACATGATTATTGAGTAATTAGTTTAGCATCCCCTTTTGCTTTGTATTCTTAAACTAATGATAACTTCATAGCTAGAATAAACGCAAACAAAAAGATTAAATTCAAATGTGATAACTGCAATCTATCTTGCAATGTCCTAAACATCTCCTTGTCTTATACATTCAGCAGTGGAGAAGGAGAGCATCCTATGCAGTGTGGTGGATTCCAACATTCAAAATCAGCATATCAGGAGCCCATCCATGACGTCCCACATTTCCTCTATTGAGGCCATTCAAATCTGCTGTCCATGACCTTGTTGCTAGTACTCAGGCAGACATTGCCACCATTAACCACCACCTGGCCATGATGGTTTGCGAAAACAAGAACCGGTTAAATGTGGGAATTGCGCATGTACAGTAGATTTCACTGTAGTGATATTTCTAAGCAAAAATTGGAAATGTATTTAAAACATTTATTATTTAAATGTAGGTTTTGCCTAATTTTTTAATGTAATTTCACACCTCACACACTTACAAAGTAACTGTTGTTCTTTTATTTTCACACTGTATAATGTTGCATTGCTAATCATGTACACTGAAATGAAATGTTTAATTAATATTAGAGTTGAGCGGACACCTGGATGTTCGGGTTCGGCAGGTTCGGCCGAATGTCGAAAAAATGTCCGGGTCCGTGCTCGAACTTGACCCTGAACTTGACCCCACGAACTTTTGGCCACTAAAATGCCTCTAAAAAAGTCCTGGAAAGGGCTAGAGGGCTGCAAAATGAAGTATAATGTGGGTGAGTGTCCCCATTCCTACGAATAGGTCAATTGACCTATTCATATGAATGGGGACTCTATTTCGGTTTATAGAAAGCCAATAGCCATGTAATGCTATTGGCTTTCTATAAACCGAAATAGAGTCCCCATTCATACGAATAGGTCAATTGACCTATTCTTATGAATGGGGACTCTATTTCGGTTTATAGAAAGCCAATAGCATTACATGTATTCCATAAACCAAAAGTAATTAAACCGAATATCTTCTATAGCTATAACGTTGTTAACGTCAGGGCCGGCCTTAAGTGTCCTTGCGCCCTGTGCGGGCCTCCCTCGTGGCACCCCACCATGCCTGTCTCTTTCCTCTCCCTCCATGTATGTGTCTCTCCCTTCCCATGTTTGTCCCTTTCCTCTTCCTTGCCATGTCTGTCTCTCTCCAACTCCCCCATACCTGTTCTCTCTCCCCCTCCTTCCCCATATCTGTTCTCTCTCCCCCTCCTCCACCATATCTGTTCTCTCTCTCTCCCTCCTCCCCATATCTGTTCTCTCTCTCCTCCCCATATCTGTTCTCTCTCCCCCTCCACTTCCTTTGTTCTGTCTCTCCCCCCCTCGCCTTGTTCTGTCTCTCCCCTCCCCTGTTCTGTCTCTCCCCCCTCCCCTTCTTCTGTTTATCCCCCTCCCCTTGTTCTGTCTCTCCCCCCTCCCCCTGTTCTGTCTCTCCCCCTCCCCTTGTTCTGTTCTGTCTATGAGGGGGTGGAGCTCACTGGGGGAAAGGTGTAGCTCCGCCCCCACCCTGCTTCATGGGGAGCCGCGGGCAGCATGAGTATGTGCTCCTCGCGCTCCCCACACACAGTGATAATGCAGGGTATCAGAAATACGATACCCTGCATTATCACTGAGCATGGGGAGCGCAAGCAGCACTTACTCATGCTGCCCGCAGCTCCCTGTGAAGCAGGGGGGGGGCTGGAGCTACACCTTTCACCAGTGAGCGCCGGCCCCTCCACCGGCAAACAGGTTGATTGCACAGGTCACACACCCCTAAGACCGCCCCTGGTTAACGTATAATGAGGTGTGTGGCCTAATCTCTGGAACCCTCTGATCATCCATATCAGGAAACATTACCTCCTCAGCAGCTATATCATATGTCTGTGTGTATATATATATCATATTCTACCAAAGGAGATGTATGTCATTGTGTATTAAAGTGAATGTTAATTAAAATACATATTTAAACATTGGTACTCCTTAACTTTTATTGGGGTTACTAATTGGCGTATGTGATACATGTGTATTTTAATGTGTGACATTACAAATGACAGGTTCTTTGACATGGCAATTGCACAATTTATGGCCAAATATCATATTTTTTAAAATATTAAAAATCATGATTTTTTTAATAAAATATGATTTTAAGGCAGATATGTAGCAATAGCCATATCAGGTAGCCAATTTTACTTATTTCTGGAGAATTTAAGTATTTGAATTTCAGTCATTTCTGCTCTCCCTCACTAAGAAAAAGACGTTGTAGATTTCTTGGCCACTGGGGGCCAATCAAGAAAGTTCCTAGGTATGACCATTACGCTGCTTTTCTGTAGCTCTACTCTACACATAGGCACCTTCAGCTTTTAAGAGATTGTAGAGACAATTCTTGCTACAGATATTTTTTTTTATGCATCAGTTTATTGATAAGAAGTTTCATTTTCAACAGGCAAGAAAAGCAAGTGTCAGAGCATAAGCAATAACCAATCAGGGTGAATAAAATTAGAATATGTTTTTAAGATATATGATGGGATTATTAAATTATACAATATCATTAAGAATTGGTTCACCTAGTCTTTCCATGCAATCTAAACTAGTTTAGCAGTAGTGTCCATGGCTAGAATGATGTCCATGCCCAGACTGATGTCCAGAGCTGTGCTTGGAGCCATGACTGAAGTTCATTCCACTGCTTGAGCTGAATCCTCCCTTATGATGATGGCTACTTCCACCATGAGACATTCCGTGGGACTTTCCATAGGATGATCCTCCTGAGCAGTGTTTTCCTCCAGTGCTGGAGTGCAGTACAGATATGTTGACATGACCATCTGAAGCCAATCTTCCTTCTTCTCCTTCCAACATCTTCCTGTAGGTGGCAATCTCAATATCCAGAGCCAGTTTTACATTCATCAGCTCCTGGTATTCTCTCAGTTGGCGAGCCATGTCCTGTTTGGCCTTCTGCAGAGCAGCTTCAAGCTCAGTTAGCTTGCTCTTGGCATCTCTAACAGCAGCTTCTCCTCGTTCCTCAGCCTCATTTATAGCAGACTCCAGTGCAGCGCGCTGAGCTTTCACACTTTCAATCTCTCCCTTTAGTCTCTGAATTGCTCTGTTTAGTTCACAGATCTCATCTCTGCTGCTCTGCAGATCGTTTCCGTTTCTTCCTGCGGCTGAGCGCAGCTCCTCAAACCGAGATTGGTACATGTCCTCTGCTTCAGCTCTGCTCCTGTTAGCAATGTCCTCGTATTGAGCTCGGACCTCAGCAAGGATTCCATCAAGGTCCAAATCCCGACTGTTATCCATGGAGACAACCACTGAGGTGTCTGATATCTGAGCCTGGAGCTGAGCTATTTCAGCATCATATAAGGTTCTTAGGAAGTTGATCTCATCAGTCAATGAATCAGCCTTTGCTTGTAACTCAGCCTTGTTCATAAATGCAGCATCTACATCTCTCTTCAATCCAACAAACTCATTCTCGGCAGCTGTGCGTCTGTTCACTTCTTCCTCATATCTTCTCCTTAATTCCTCTACAGTTTGCTCCATGCTGTTTCTTTCTGCGTCCAGACGTTCCCTCTCACAGCCAAGGCTTTCCAACTGTCTCCTCAGGTTACTGATAAAGGCCTCAAACAGTGGCTCAATCTGACACCGGGCAGTTTTCTGGTCTTGCAATAATGACCATTTGGTTTCCAACATCTTGTTCTGTTGTTCCAAAAACCTCACCTTGTCAATGAAGGAAGCAAATTTGTCGTTGAGACCTCTAATTTGATTCTTCTCTTCTGTCCTCACTCTCTGGATGCTGGGGTCAATCTCCAAGTTTAGAGGAGCGAGGAGACCTTGATTCACAGTAACTGGGGTGATGCCTCCAGAGCAGCCTGATCCCCCAAACCCAAATCCATGTCCACTTTTCCCTGAATGGAAGCTCCCCATTGAGATCTTGCGTCCACTGGAACCCATGCTGTGGGCACTTCTGCTGCTAAAGCAATGTACAGTCTTGTGACCATGAGCAACAGGTTTAGAGGAGTGAGAGTAAACACTGTGTGCGCTGACATGTTTAGGTGAGCAGGAGCTGAAGTGCTTCTGTCCAGAGGAGCTGAGGATGGAGTGATGAGGCATGATGCTTCTTCTTTCTGAGGAGATGGAGAGATGGAGAAATGAGATGCAGGCTCCTTGCTATGCTGTTGTAGATTGATGATGTATGGTCCCTTTTTATACTTGAAATGGATGACACCTTCCAAAATGATCCTGTAATTATGGCCCATGAGTCTCGCTAGGTGGAACCAGTTCCTCCTGCTTTCATAGAAAATAAAACGGTCACCCACCTATATTATCAAAGCTAGCAAGCATTTACAGGTGGATAGCATTTTACTATAAAACAAAAGCTAATAAATAATTTAACAAAACAAGGTGAGAGAGCTTGAATAACAATATAAAAGTATTTTACACAGGTTACGTGTAAAAAAAATCAAAGTTCAAAATGTTTTATTTGAAACATAAAACAATCACTGAGATTCTTCAGTCCATTTTTGTCTCTTTACTGAGTTAAAATAAATTAAGATTAATATTACCATTCTGTATTGAAAATAGACTGCCATTGTCAACCTTAGCCAGAATTACTCAGACACAAAAAAAACGATTGTATTTCTGTAGAGACATGGTTGATTCATTAACTTAAATTTGCTTTTTCTGATAATTTTGTCATTGAAAATTTGGACACCCTGATTTCTGTAAAATTCCTGTTAATTTGGCGCATAGAATAGCAGAAATGCACCCAAATTGCACTGAATTGACTTTGCCAATTTGGTATAATCAGAGGCATCACTAGGATTGGTGTCACCTTCCTGGATTTCCTCCAATACCATGCCAAAAAGATTCATTTTAATGCCAGTCAGATGGCCCATTAAATATGCCACACAGGAGCCCCATAAATTATACCACATACAGGAGCCCCCCAAATTATGCCAAATACAGGAGCCCCATAAGTATGACACACATAAGAGCCCCATAAATTATGCCACACCAGATCCCCATTATTTATGCCTCACCTAGGAGCACAATTAATTATGCCATACACACAGGCGCTCCTTAATTATGCCACACACAAGCGCCCAATAATTATGCCACACAAAAGAGCCCAGTGGTGGAACTACCGTTGTCGCAGGGGTAGCAGCTGCGACGGGGCCCGTCACTCCTGCGACAGGGCCTGGCCACCCTGCAACCCCTGCGTCCAGGGTGCCTGCCGGCATTGTGGTGGTGGCACATCTGATTTCCTGAAGCCCAGTCAGCACTGCAGCGTTTTAAGAGCGCGACCGGGCTCCAGTATGACATCAGCGCTGAGAGGAAGCCGTCACTTCTTCTTCCTCCCAGCTAACAGAGCGCCGCGGGAAGAGACTGCCGGCGAGGGAGCTCTGACTCCCATCATCATGAGGCAGCCACTGAACCCCAGGGAAGTCACCCTGCTGCACCTAAAGGTAGGAAACAGGAGGGTGACTACATTTTTTTTAAAAGTCTGTGTGTAAGAGAATTTGTGTCTGCATGTCTGCATGTGTTTCTCTTTGTATGTGTATCTGAATGTTTGTCATTAAGTGTGTCTGTGTATTTGCATGTGTGTTTAAATGTGTATCTGTGCATGTGTGTCTGTCTGTGTATCTGTTTGTCTGCATCTGTCAGTGTGAGTCCGTATGTACGTGTATGTGTGTCACTGTTTATATCTGTATGAATGTCATTCTGTGTATGTGCATCTGCATTTGTGTGTCTGTCTGTATGTGTATCCACATGTGTATCAGTGTGTGTCTGTGTATCTGTATGTTTGTCAGTATTTGTATCTATAAAAGTGTCATTCTGTGTATCTGAATGTGTGTCATTCTGTGTGTCTGTGTATTAGCATGTGTGTCCGTGTATGTATCTGTATGTGTTATACAAAAGGATAGGTGGGGGAAGATGCATGGGAGGGCCCCACGGCACATTTCGCATCGGGGCCCTGTGGTTTCTAGTTACGCCTCTGAAAAAGCCCCTTGATTATGCCACACATGGGGCCCAATAAATATGCCACACATCCGACCGCCATTAATTATGTGACACACAGGAGCCCCACGAGGTGACAATTGTACAATACTCAAACAATACATATCTATTAGACATGTGCATTCGTTTTCGGACAAATGCATTTTCGTCCGAAAATAGCATTTTCGTCCATTCATCCGAAAAACGAAGAACGAAAATGCTAAGATAACGAAAGCCGAATGAACAAATGGTTAATAAACGAAAATCATTCGTTCATTCGTCCATTCGTCTATTGCATTCTATAAGCCGAAATAGAGTCAGTTTATAGAATACAATAGCATTTCACTACACGGAGACAAAGTCTCCATTCATAAATTTATGAATGGAGACTCTGTCTCCGTGTAGTGAAATGCCGACAGCCTATAAACCGAAAGTTCGGTTTATAGGCTGTCGGCATTTTACTACACGGAGACAAAGTCTCCATTCATAATTTTATGAATGGAGACTCTGTCTCCGTGTAGTGAAATGCCGACAGCCTATAAACCGAACGTTCGGTTTATAGGCTGTCGGCTTATGGAATACATGTATTCCTATTCAGTGGTGTATCTTGATTTTGTGCTGCCCTAGGCAGACAAAATCCGGGCACCCCCCTACCCAAGCTGCACACCCACGTTACACACCTAAGACATGCCCCATCATTCAGACTCACATCAAGCTCATACTCCCATCACACACACACTCCCATCACACTCAGTCACACACTCCTACTCCCATCACACACACTCTGACTCCCATCACACACACTCTGACTCCCATCACACTCAGTCACACACACACACACACACACACAGTCACTACCCAAGCTGCACACCCACGTTACACACCTAAGACATGCCCCATCATTCAGACTCACATCAGGCTCATACTCCCATCACACACACACTCCCATCACACGCAGTCACACACTCCTACTCCCATCACACACACTCTGACTCCCATCACACTCAGTCACACACACTGTCTCCCATCACACACACTCTGACTCCTATCACACTCAGTCACACACACTGTCTCCCATCACACACACTCTGATTCCCATCACACTCAGTCACACACACTGTCTCCCATCACACACACTCTGATTCCCATCACACTCAGTCACACACACTGTCTCCCATCACACACACTCTGACTCCCATCACACTCAGTCACACACACTGTCTCCCATCACACACACTCTGACTCCTATCACACTCAGTCACACACACTGTCTCCCATCACACACACTCTGATTCCCATCACACTCAGTCACACACACTGTCTCCCATCACACACACTCTGACTCCCATCACACTCAGTCACACACACTGTCTCCCATCACACACACTCTGACTCCCATCACACTCAGTCACACACACTGTCTCCCATCACACACACTCTGACTCCCATCACACTCAGTCACACACACTGTCTCCCATCACACACACTCTGACTTCCATCACACTCAGTCACAGTCTCACACACACACACACACACACACACACACACACACACACACACACACACACACACACAGTCTCCCATCAGCACTTACCTTTCCTTGGCAGGCAGGCAGCATGGTCCCTCCATGCTGCCTGTTCGGCTTCCCGGCGATTGTGCCGACAGATCACGTGACCGGGCGCGCGTATGACGTCAGCGCGCCCGTCACGTGACTGTCGGCACTTCCGTGTCGGCACACTGCACGGGGAGCCGAACAGGCAGCACGGAGGTTTCTCTGTGCTGCCTGTTCGGCTCCCCGTGCAGCCCGGCAGGCAGAGCGTTAGTGAGGGGGGATCTTCCGATCCCTTCTCACCTCTGTCTCTGCCTGCAAGCGCGGTCTTTTTTTTTTTTTAAAGGGCCGGGTTTTTTAAAAAAAAAAAAAAACATTTTTTTTAAATTTTTTTTTTTTTCAGTGCTGGGGGGCGCTGCCGCCCCCCAAAATTTGCCGCCCTAGGCATCCGCCTAGGATGCCTCGCGGTAAATACAGCACTGTTCCTATTGCTATTCTATAAACCGAACGTTCGTTCATTATTTTCGTTTAGTTAATTTTTATTCGTTCGTTTTATAGAATACATGTAATACTATTGGCTTTCTATCAACCGAACGAGAGCCCCATTCATAAGAAATTCTTATGAATGGGGCTCACGTTCGGTTTATAGAATAGCAATAGGATTACATGTATTCCATAAGCCGAAAGTCTATAAACCGAACGTTCGGTTTATAGACTTTCGGCTTATAGAAAACATGTAGTACTATTGCCTTTCTATGAACCAAACTCTCGTTCGGTTTATAGAAAGCCAATAGTATTACATGTATTCTATAAAACGAACGAAGAAAAATTAATTAAACGAAAATAATGAACGAATTTCGTCTCTCTCTCTCTCTCTCTCTCTCTCTCTCTCTCTCTCTCTCTCTCTCTATATATATATATAACTAGTTGCATTTATACTTATTTGAATTTTTTAATATTATATACAACTATTTTAATATGTAATAAAATGTTATTGAAAAACTGCATTCCTTGTTTTTATTTCCTTCCTCTGCTCCTAAACGACTTAACATACAGTACCCCCAGAACTTTCCATGCACCTATATTGCACCCACAGCACTTGGCTTGCACTCATATTGCAGCTACATGATTTGGAATGCCACACTGTTACTTTGCCCCACAGAGCTAGCCAGTGTCACATTCCTCATAGTACATGTTATTTTGCCCCATAGACCATGCCACAGCATCACTTTGCCAATTAAAATAAACCAGTTTTCCAATTAATATGCCAGTGTTTGCCCATAAATATGGCACAGTCAATTTGCCCAATAATATGCCAGTATTATTTTGTCATTCATAAACCACAATTTGCCCAATAATATGCCAGTATTATTTTTCCATTAATAAGCCAGACAATTTGCCTGATAATATGCCAGTATTATTTTGCCATTTAATATGCCACAGCCAATTTGCCCAATTATATGCAAGTACTATTTTGCATTTAATATGCCCCAGCCAATTTGCCCAATAATATGCCAGTATTATTCTGCCATTTAATATATGCCAGTATTTTGCCATTCAATATGCCAGTATTTTGCAACTTAATATATTCCAGTATAATTTTGCCACTCCATATGCCAGTATTATTTTGCCATTCAGTATGCCTGTATTTAGCCACTCAATATGCCAGTATTTAGCCACTCAATATGCCAGTATTTAGCCACTCAATATTCCAGCATTTAACCCCTCAATATGCCAGAATTGTGCCACTAAATATTCCAGTATTTAGCCATTTAATATGCCAGGATTTTGTTACTTAATATGCCAGTATTTAACCCTTCAATATGCCAGCATTTGACCCCTCAATATGCCAGGATTTTGCTCGTTTTATACCACCCTCCTCCCCCTTCCCCAGTACTTACCTTATTTGCTGCTCTGTCTCTGCTCCGTGTCCCCAGTCGTCTCCTCCGTGCAGTCTTCCCTCCTGCACGGAGGAGGGAAACACAGTCACCGGATGTGACGTAATGTCACATCCGGTCGCATTGATTTTTTTATTCTGGCAGCTGATGTGACTGCCATAAAAAAATGCGCTGCAGGGAGATGCCAGCAGTACGGGTGTCACCCAGCTGGGGGTGTCACCTGGTGCGGTCCGCACCCCCCGCACCTCTATACACACATAGTGTAAAACCGATAAAAAAAATAAAACAGAAGACAACCTCCTGTAAAAACGCTAAAAAATAAAACAGAAGACAACCTCCTTAGTGTAAAAACTATAAAAAAAAAACAGAAGACAACCTGAATAGTGTAAAACCGATAAAAAATAAAACAGAAGACAACCGCCATAGTGTGAAAACGAGAAAAAAATAAAACATAAGACAACCTCCCTAGTGTAAAAACGAGAAAAAATAAAACAGAAGACAACCTGCATAGTGTAAAACCGATAAAAAATAAAACAGAAGACAACCGCCATAGTGTAAAAACGAGAAAAATTAAAACAGAGGACAACCTCTCTAGTGTAATAACGAGAAAAATTATAACAGAAGACAACCTGAATAGTGTAAAACCGATAAAAAAAATAAAACAGAAGACAACCTCCCTAGTGTAAAAACGCTAAAAAATAAAACAGAAGACAACCTCCTTAGTGTAAAAACTATAAAAAAAAACAGAAGACAACCTGAATAGTGTAAAACCGATAAAAAATAAAACAGAAGACAACCTCCATAGTGTGAAAATGAGAAAGAATGAAACAGAAGACAACCTCCATAATGTAAAAAAATAAAACAGAAGACAACCTGCATAGTGTAAAACCAATAAAAAATAAAACAGAAGACAATCGCCATTGTGTGAAAAAGAGAAAAAATAAAACATAAGACAACCTCCCTAGTGTAAAAACGATAAAAAATAAAACAGAAAATAACCTCCATAATGTAAAAAAATAAAAAAATAAAACAGAAGACAACCTCCTTAGTGTAAAAACTATAAAAAAAAACAGAAGACAACCTGCATAGTGTAAAACCGATAAAAAATAAAACAGAAGACAACCACCATAGTGTGAAAACGAGAAAAAATAAAACATAAGACAACCTCCCTAGTGTAAAAACGAGAAAAAATAAAACAGAAGACAACCTGCATAGTGTAAAACCGATAAAAAAAATAAAACAGAAGACAACCTCCCTAGTGTAAAAACGCTAAAAAATAAAACAGAAGACAACCTCCTTAGTGTAAAAACTATAAAAAAAAACAGAAGACAACCTGAATAGTGTAAAACCGATAAAAAATAAAACAGAAGACAACCTCCATAGTGTGAAAATGAGAAAGAATGAAACAGAAGACAACCTCCATAATGTAAAAAAATAAAACAGAAGACAACCTGCATAGTGTAAAACCAATAAAAAATAAAACAGAAGACAATCGCCATTGTGTGAAAAAGAGAAAAAATAAAACATAAGACAACCTCCCTAGTGTAAAAACGATAAAAAATAAAACAGAAAATAACCTCCATAATGTAAAAAAATAAAAAAATAAAACAGAAGACAACCTCCTTAGTGTAAAAACTATAAAAAAAAACAGAAGACAACCTGCATAGTGTAAAACCGATAAAAAATAAAACAGAAGACAACCACCATAGTGTGAAAACGAGAAAAAAATAAAACATAAGACAACCTCCCTAGTGTAAAAACGAGAAAAAATAAAACAGAAGACAACCTGCATAGTGTAAAACCGATAAAAAAAATAAAACAGAAGACAACCTCCCTAGTGTAAAAACGCAAAAAAAAAAACAACAGAAGACAACCTGAATAGTGTAAAACCGATAAAAAATAAAACAGAAGACAACCGCCATAGTGTAAAAACGAGAAAAAATAAAACAGAGGACAACCTCCCTATTGTAAAAATGAGAAAAAATAAAACAGAACACAACCTCCCTAGTGTAATAACGAGAAAAATTATAACAGAAGACAACCTGAATAGTGTAAAACCGATAAAAAAATAAAACAGAAGACAACCTCCCTAGTGTAAAAACGCTAAAAAATAAAACAGAAGACAACCTCCTTAGTGTAAAAACTATAAAAAAAAAACAGAAGACAACCTGAATAGTGTAAAACCGATAAAAAATAAAACAGAAGACAACCTCCATAGTGTGAAAATGAGAAAGAATGAAACAGAAGACAACCTCCATAATGTAAAAAAATAAAACAGAAGACAACCTGCATAGTGTAAAACCAATAAAAAATAAAACAGAAGACATTCGCCATTGTGTGAAAGAGAAAAAATAAAACATAAGACAACCTCCCTAGTGTAAAAACGATAAAAAATAAAACAGAAAATAACCTCCATAATGTAAAAAAATAAAAAAATAAAACAGAAGACAACCTCCTTAGTGTAAAAACTATATAAAAAAAACAGAAGACAACCTGTATAGTGTAAAACCGATAAAAAATAAAACAGAAGACAACCGCCATAGTGTGAAAACGAGAAAAAATAAAACATAAGACAACCTCCCTAGTGTAAAAACGAGAAAAAATAAAACAGAAGACAACCTGCATAGTGTAAAACCGATAAAAAAAATAAAACAGAAGACAACCTCCCTAGTGTAAAAACGCAAAAAAAACAACAGAAGACAACCTGAATAGTGTAAAACCGATAAAAAATAAAACAGAAGACAACCGCCATAGTGTAAAAACGGGAAAAAATAAAACAGAGGACAACCTCCCTAGTGTAAAAATTAGAAAAAAATAAAACAGAACACAACCTCCCTACTGTAATAACGAGAAAAATTATAACAGAAGACAACCTGAATAGTGTAAAACCGATAAAAAAATAAAACAGAAGACAACCTCCCTAGTGTAAAAACACTAAAAAATAAAACAGAAGACAACCTCCTTAGTGTAAAAACTATAAAAAAAAAACAGAAGACAACCTGAATAGTGTAAAACCGATAAAAAATAAAACAGAAGACAACCTCCATAGTGTGAAAATGAGAAAGAATGAAACAGAAGACAACCTCCATAATGTAAAAAAATAAAACAGAAGACAACCTGCATAGTGTAAAACCAATAAAAAATAAAACAGAAGACAATCGCCATTGTGTGAAAAAGAGAAAAAATAAAACATAAGACAACCTCCCTAGTGTAAAAACGATAAAAAATAAAACAGAAAATAACCTCCATAATGTAAAAAAATAAAAAAATAAAACAGAAGACAACCTCCTTAGTGTAAAAACTATAAAAAAAACAGAAGACAACCTGCATAGTGTAAAACCGATAAAAAATAAAACAGAAGACAACCGCCATAGTGTGAAAACGAGAAAAAATAAAACATAAGACAACCTCCCTAGTGTAAAAACGCAAAAAAAAAAACAACAGAAGACAACCTGAATAGTGTAAAACCGATAAAAAAATAAAACAGAAGACAACCTCCATAGTATGAAAATGAGAAAGAATGAAACTGAAGACAACATCCCTAGTGTAAAAATGAGAAAAAAATAAAACATAAAACAACCTCCCTAGTGTAAAAACAAGAAAAAATAAAACAGAAAACAACCTCCATAATGTAAAAACGAGAAAAAATAAAACAGAAGGCCACCTGAATAGTGTAAAACCGATAAAAAAATAAAACAGAAGACAACCTCCATAGTGTGAAAATGAGAAAGAATGAAACTGAAGACAACCTCCCTAGTGTAAAAATGAGAAAAAAATAAAACATAAAACAACCTCCCTAGTGTAAAAACAAGAAAAAATAAAACAGAAAACAACCTCCATAATGTAAAAACGAGAAAAAATAAAACAGAAGGCCACCTCCCTAGTGTAAAAATAAGAAAAAAAAAACAATAGAAGACAATCTCCATTTTGTATACACAAAATACCAATAATAAAAACTATTTGAATATGTGTATTTTTTAAGCTAAAATGTATGTCTCAGGTCAGTCTGGTGCTGCATTTTTTCCGACACCCTGGATTTGCACTTTGACAAATAACCCGATGGTACTTTGAAGACATTATGCAAGCTATAAGCAGAACAACTCAATAAAAAATATTGGCAGCACAGCAAGTGTTAATAGTGTGTATAAAATTGATTGAGATTTTAGTAATTCCGTATAATCACAGTCTACCAGCAGGTTGCTGCTCCAGCAGGAGGGTTGAGAATTATTTTCTCTAGTTTGCAATATAGAACTTAAATTAAGCCTCAGAAGTCAGAGGAGTTCTGTCGCATGTTTAATGCGGTGCTAAATTCTCAGCAGCACATCCCCAGTATTAAAGCCATTGCCAGCAATTAGGTTCATTAACTATCACAATACTTTATTTATTACTTGCTCTGCCATATGGTTCTGCAGCTAAAGAACGACACCCATCCTAACACAGACCATTTGGCATCATAAAAAATGTTAACAAATAATATTAAAGTCTCAAGGGCAAAAGGTTTCACAGCTCTTCTTCAGTCATCAGAAACAGAGAATTGAAAGGGGGAAAAAAAAATCAGCAATTTATTGATGCTGGTGTGATTTTTTTTCTCTCTTTGGCGGAGTCTGCGAATGTGTGCTAATTTATCATGGTTTGAGGGAATTTGTGTAGATGAAGGTTTGGGTACAGCTGGTGATATTTCCACCTGAACTCGGCTTTCTGTTATGTTGGCGTCAAACAATGTGCTACTCGCCTTCCCGGCACCCAAAGGGATAACAGAGTCGGAGAGTGTTAAGGACAAATAGATTAAATTAGTCATTTGTAAAATGCCCCATATGTGTCTATTATACTTTACATAAAGAATGTCTGTAATGCATTCTTATAAAAATGTAATCTACTCATTAGCTATTCTTTATTATTTCATAAACCGTCGCATACTGATCCCCATATGAAATACAATTGTGATACTTTATTTATTCTATTATGTGGCAGGCATAGGCAGTGGTAGACTACACCCACCATCTTTTTAGGTACACTAACTACCAGTTAGATTCAGACTCACATTCCCATTTTACATAGCCTACCACCAATGCAAGGTCGTATTGATTAGAATCTGGTCAAGGATTTGCTTTGGCGCCTTGGACCCTGCTCCCCCCCCCCCCTTCCTTATTCTCCTCCTATCTCGACTTCTTACTCTTCCTTAATTATTCTTGCATGTTATGAAACCCCCAATTTATATGCTGTACCTTAATTTCTGACCTAATCTTTTTTTATGTATTCTATAAATATTTCTTGAACTCCTATTGAATTCTTTTATATGTTTTAGATGTACAGTTTCATCTAACAACATTTTTCTCACAGTTCCTTTTTAAGGTGCTGCTCCACATAAACTTTTTTTTACACATATTTAAGTACTTATATCAGTGTTTATGTAGTACTCTATAATGTGTGTCAAATTACCATATTCAGTGCTATTATTGCCCCCAAACAGCTTGTCAGTGCTTGGTTTGCCCCAAACAGCTTGTCAAGGATAGATGTGTCCGTAACCAGCCTTTCTATGTCATCTTTGCCTCCAAACTGCTTGTCATTGACATATTTGCCCCAAAATATCTTGTATGAGTCTTTGTTGTACCCAAATAGTTTGTTATTGCCACATTTGCCAAAACAGTTTGCTCATGCCATATCAGTCCTGAGCTTGTCTTTAGCGTCTATGGTGGAGAGCACAGTGCAATATCCAGCACACTATACCACATCACAAGCATAATATCAATGACACACCATAACATATGTCATACCTCAAACACATAGTAGGCACATCCAAGGCCAGTCTTTGGGGTGTGCGAACTGTGCAGGGTGGGCGCCAGGGCAGAAGAAGGGATGCCACCTGGCCGGTAGGCCGGTAAAAAAGGGGCATCAAGCCAATGTTAAGTCTATGGAGACAGTACCAAAGCCGGTAGTTTTTTCAAGAAAAGGTGACAACCCTAGGCAGAAGATGCAAGGAATACAGCGCAAGAGGTTCTTGCCCCCCCATGTTTGGCACTTTTTTTATGAAAGTCACATGCCGAGTGTAAGGTGACACCCCAGTGCTCCAACTTTCATTAAAAAAAATCACTGATTGCGAGGGGGTGCAGATTTCACCCCACATGCTGTGCTCCCCACCTTTCCTGCCCTGGCACCCTCTGGGAGTTACACTCTATACTGTTGCACATGTCACACACCCCAAAGGCTTTGCCTGCTATGTGTTTGAGATATGACATATGATGCAGACCCTCTCACTGGCCATCATTTGGAAAACATTGTATATGAATCTTTGTTTCATGTGCACTACCATGCGATGACTGTCAGGACTTTAGGAACTTTCTATTTTTTTGTATTACTTTTTTATGAGATAAGGATCATTAGGAAACATAATACAATTCTAGATCTGTTTCTGTAGCATCCATCTGAATGATGCAGCACTTATATTTAGTATTGCTATGTGGACAGAAACTTGAAGTCTTTTTTGTTATTTCATTAAAACTCATCTAATGTTAGTATTTTCTGTGTCAATTCCTATGAAATTCTTATCTATGTCATACTTCCAGTGTCATACTTTGGTGGGAACAGGAATTGATGTCTGCCCAGAGTGCCAGTGTACAAGGGGTGCCACTGGAGGATGGAAACCATTTAAATACATATAAATATTTATGTCCAGGTGCTGATCATCAGATCAGCATCTGCTCTGTTAGCGTGCAGCTACAGGGAACCATACACTCTTTTCGGTCTATGCAATAATATTCGAGGAGGTCAACTTCGGTGGTTCATTTTGAGACTAAGTCAAATTTGGCAACCGAAAACCCCCAGGTTTGAATGTACCCCAGTGAAAGTAATGGGAGGCGAAATGATTGAAGCTATTTTTGTGACTAAGTCGGGTGTCGAATTTAAATTAGTCTCAAAATGAAAGCTGAGAAAAAAAATGTGAAAGGATGGGGAGTGAAGGGGTAAAATGTGTGAGGCTATAAGGTACACTGGTGGGATAGGGCGGTCTCAAAGATAGCATCAGTGTCGGCTGCCAAATACCTCAGGAACGCTTCTGCATTTTCGTACAATCTCTTATGTTCTCTACCTTCATATAATATTTTTAAGAACTATTCCACAAATTGGTGCTGTAATTGCTGCTTCCTTTCATAAGTCTTTTGACTGTTCCTTATAATTTGTTGCCTAACTTTACTAAAACTGCATGAAAAGTTCCTTTACACGGTTCTATAAATAATCTTATATCCAATCCTCCAAAGATGTATTTTTAGGAGCTGGAAATAGATCTGGTAAACAGATATTTTGAGAAAGTGGTTACTGGTGCTGTCCAGGAATAGGAGAAGTGTTCATACATTGGAAGGTCTGTGAAGGTCCACAGAACATTGCTAAAATGTCCTTTTCAAACTCCAGTGAATGTTCACTATGGCAAAGTTGGTGTCTACCTCTGATGCAGTCTGTAGAAAAAAATATAGTTGTCAAGGACATAGCTGTTGAAGTGAACTCTTTTATGTTCTATGCTGCAGTTATGTGCTTTAGATGATGGGACCTAATTATTTAATTGCTGGACTGTACATTTTATATATGTGAGCAAGCAAAAGTATGTATATTACATAAAAAACAGATATAGTGTCACTTTGTATGCCACAGAATCTGTTTCTAACCTCTAGAAAATGCATACCTATCCACAGAAAATAACTTAGACTACAAGTCTGTTTTATTTCAATTACTGGTATTTTATTTTCCTTGAAGCCATATTTAAATAATTTATAGTCAGTGGGGCCTGTCTGTTAAATGAATGAGGTGGTTTTATACTTATTTTAACAAAATGGCTTCCCAGCCCATGTTTTCACCCTTCAGCAAATGGCTTCCCAGGCCACGTTTTCAACCTCCAGCATCTGTTTAGAAAATTGAGTCATCTGTAGCAACATTAGTTTGAAAGGTTTCCTTTTGAACCTTTTTATTGTTGCCATTGTCTATCATTTATCTGGTTTTATTGGACAAACCACGTTTTAAATTATTTGACTGAAATAGTTGCTAGGAAACTGATTCGATTTGGTACATTGAATTCACAAAAATTCCAGGGCCATTAAAAAAACCCACAGTGAAAGTTTGTTTTCTGAGTGAAAGCTTGGATGTTACATGCAGTCTCCTCAGGTGTAGGATGAGTGCTCCCCTATGTCATTTACATCTCAGAAGTCGGACAATTCAGTATATGCAATACAGTATTGCAGCTCGAACACTCATGCATGTTCAGTGTTTTAAACTTTAATTTTCCCTTGTTCTTCTCCTATGAAATCACAATTAAAACTATAGTGGCCCTTGTAAAAAGATGAAACGGAATGTGGTTTTTAAAGAGGCATCATAGATTATGTTTTGGTAAATGTTGTAATATATGTGAAATGCACTTAGTTTTACTTTGAGAATAATTTCACTGGGACCTTTAAATTCTGTGACATCAGTGAGAGGGGAGTACACCAGAGGCAGGTTTCCTCCCTCTGTAGCAGTTTCCATGCTCCCCCTCACATTACCTCTCCTAGTGTCACATTCTCTCCTCAGAATACACATCTTTGGAATGCAGGTGAGTCTTGTATAAACTAAGAAGGGCTTGGTAGGATGGGCAGGATTGTTGCTATGGCAACAGCAATAATTCTTTACACCTCAGGCAGTTTTTAGGACATGGGAAGTGGGGGAAAAACTGGGTAGACAGAGTAGTTCCTTTTTCTATACTTTATCTAAACATATGTTGGTCCATGTAGGTGGAACTGCCCCTTTAACCACTTCACTCATAAAGGATATGTTATGCTGATCTCATATATGGCCCAAACCACTATGTTGACAGCATCTATCAATCAATCATTTATCAATCATCCATCCATCAGTCATCTATCCATCAATCATCTATCTATCTATCTATCTATCTATCTATCTATCTATCTATCTATCTACCATCTATACACATATATATATATTTATTTATATATATATATATATATATATATATATATATATATATATATATATATATATATATACATATAGGTTATATATATATATGCGTATAGGGTTGGCACTAGCCTATTTAAGCAGGATAATGTACCCTGCCACACAACAAAAATGGTTCAGGAATGATTTGAGAAACACAACAATGAGTTCAAGGTGTTGATTTGGCGTCCACATTCCCCAGATCTCAATCCAACCGAGCATCTGTGGGATGTGCTGGACAAACAAGTCCAATCCATGGAGACCCCACCTCGCAACTTACAGGACTTAAAGGATCTGCTGATAACGTCTTGATGCCAGATACCACAGCACAGCTTCAGAGGTCTAGTGGAGTCCATGCCTTCATGGGTCAAGGCTATTTTGGTGTCAAAATGGGGACCTACACAATATTAGGCAGGTGGTCATAATGTTATGGCTGATCGGTGTGTAAATACTGAGTTATATGTAGGGCTGCCACCTTTTCTTAAAAATAAATACATTCCAACCATGCTAGACTTAAAACTGGCCTCATGCCAATTCTGTTGGTAAAATACCAGCTCGGTGGCAACCCCAGTAATATATATATATATATATATATATATATATATATATATATATATATATGATGAACCATTATACAACCCAATTCCTGCAGGCATACATTTATTTACCAAATTTCCATGTGTTTGTAGATGAGAACATAGATTTTAGTCTATTGCATCACAATAATATATTTTTTATAGTTTCTTTCCCCGGTAATTGATTTGCTGCACCTGTTAATCTTACAGTTTATGTAGTAACATATAAAACCAATGCTTTCTCTGCCTGTGTTATAACCTGTGCTTTGCATTTCAAGTTATTCCATGAAGGGGACAGGGACGACTGTCCGTTTAAAACAAATCTCTCTTTAAATGAAAGATTGCATCAAATGTAGGCATTTTAAATAGAAATTTAATGGAAGAATACAAAATACAGCACCTTACTGAGCCCTGTTTGCTCTGTATAGTTCAGGGAACAGACATGTTGGGTCCGATAGTTTAGATATTCGTTCATGTGACCCAAGATTCTAAATAACATGTCTGCTCCTTGATAGAGCTACACAGAGCAAAAAGAGATCAGTAAGCTACTTAATTGCTCATCTTATTATAAGTGCAATTTGAAAAAATTTCAGTTTTTGTTTTTACCTGGCATTAACAGAGGAGACCCTAACTAGTAGAAGGAACACTATTTTTTTTTTAACCCTTATATATGTTAAGGAAGGTAAAAAAAAGTTTAGTGTACCTTCCAAGTACATAGCTAGATATTTTGCATTTGCACAACCATGTGAGACCTATGGCACACCCTCTCTCTCTCCACACATATTACTTTGAGTTATTTGGTACTAGTTAGAGATATAACACTAACATATTTTACTGTGTCAGTTCCATGTAACATTTTGCACACTTCTCTGACAAAAGATGTCTGCTTAGAGTCTACAACACAATATAAATCCTGAGCAATCTATAAACTGCAAGTGTCTCAGGATATATAAAATAGGAAGGCCTTTGTTCCCTGGTAAGAAATTTCATTAAAGTGATTAAGTTCCATAAAACCAAAAGTATTTAATGTTAGGATCCCCCAATATTGGAGTATTTTTGTGTAAATCTTCAATTTTGTCATGTTAGGTAGGTAGGTTTTTTTTAAGTACCTTTAATATTCAACAATAACTTTAACATTACATAACCTGTATTATGTGTGTACTTGTTAATTTATGTGTTACATATAACTACTATGTCCTTCCAGTCCCATCCCTTACAATACATCCTTGTTTAGATGCATTTTCCCTCCTTGAATTTTGACAGTATAAGTCTCCAGCTTAATGGGTGCTTAATAAACCTGCAGATGACATCACAATGAGTACACGAGAGGAGGGCTGGCTTCCCCTGCAGCAGTTGTCATGCTGTACTCTGAGAATTAAAGGGGCTTTACCATCTAAACATAGTTTTTACTGTGAATGTAGAAAATAAAAAAGATTGAAAATGATCTTTACATGTGTTAGCAGAATTGTAAGCAAATGCCTATATTAGGAGAAAGATGTGCTTTGAATGTATCTGTGGAGTATCTTACTTATGACATCACCTGTGACCTGATATGCAAATTACACATTTTGCACTCAACAGATGTTCATTTGCATAGCAGGTCACAGGTGCTGTCATAAATGGGAGACTCCATAGACACACTTAAAACACATTTTTCTCCTAATTCACGCATTTCCTTGCAATTTGCCCAACACAATGTGTAGATCATTTTCAATAATTTCGTATTCTCTAACTTTACAGTAAAAACTATGTTTAGATACTGTCCCTTTAACTGAACATTCACATGATGATTAAATCAGTCACCAATAATAATGCAAGCTGTAGTGTAGAGTATTGTTTTGCTTTTGGTACCACCATTAATGACAAACAATGTGTAACATTTGTGTCCTTTTTAAAACACATGGCAACTAATGTAGACTATATTAAAGATAAGGTCAGTATATGAAAGGGACTTGTGTTGTCTCATCCATTTTTACATGTGATTTCTGGCACCATGTGTTCCAGGAGTAAGATTTCTTTTTACAATACAATAGACATACCTGCAGCACTTTAAATGATGTATGAACTCTTACTGTACTGCAGTGACATCTAGTGGTCACTGAGTATCATTTGATTGTTACAGTTAAGTAGCTAGTTCATATCCTGATTTTGATAGGTATACATTACCATCTAGTGGCCAACCAGATTCATTACTCAGAGAATAAGAAATCATTTGTCACTCCAAGTAGCACCTCGAGAAAGCTCTTTCATGTTCTTGAGTATTCGTGTAGTGTGGTCATTTCTTACAACTCACCTACTCTAAAGTTGGCTAGTCCTATTATTTCCTATGGTGAAAATGAGGGATCAGACAGTTGTGGGTCGAGTTTGAAAAAAAAGATAGTGTTATTCCCCCAATAACACTGGTTCTTTTATTTTTTTAAATTTGACCCCAACTGCCAGATCCCTCATCTTCAGTCTGGCAAAAAATAGTACTGGAACAAAAACCACAAAAGGGGTGCAGAATGAAATATCAGCCTTGTGTGGCGGAGATTTCATTTTGAAAAAAAGAAAGCATCTGATCGGCTGACTCTTTCAGCCAGTCAAAAGCCTCCGTATCCCAGCCAAGCAATTTGCCGGTGTTAAAAACAAGTTTCATCTTTTTTGTGAATTATCCCCCCACCTATGTGGGCAAGGTGAAGAGGCCAGTTAGGAAGGTTAATTGATGGTATTTTAATTTAATTATGTGTCCATCAGCCCATGAGCAGCCTGTCGCACCTTTGGGGTCTATTAATTACATTAAATGATCCAGGGGACTTTTGCCAGCACCTGGCCCTATGGGGCCAATCTAGTTTCTTTATGGTGCCAGCGGGCAGTCGCATGCCCACGGAGAAAAATTATATTCTTGTTGGGACCAGAGGTTAGCCGCTGGCCCTATAGGCATCATATATAATCATTGCAGGGTGCCTTAGGACTGGCTCCTCCCCAGTAGAATTGAAGGTATTTATTTAGAAATCACACATTGAGAAGTGACATTTTTTTTAATGATTTTTACACAGTATGTACATTTTGTGATTTACTAATTTAGTATTTAATATCTTCTATTCTTCTTAGCACAAAACATCCTGTGCCTCCATACACTGTTTCTTTTTTTTAAAGTGTAAACTAATCCGAACTGTACAGACATTACACAGCCTGCAACCTAGTATTAAACTAGAATTTTGAATCTTTTCCTAAAAGTAAGTACATAATTTTTGTTTACACAGACAATTCTTTGTTTGTTTCAATGTGACACTGTCCATATACAAAAATGTGTGGCATGTTTATATGTAACAATGGCATTAAATACGAATAGGTGAGATACTTAACTCCTACAGTGGTATTTTACAAGTACAAGTGGCAGGATGAAATGAAATATTTGCACCATACAAAAAAGTGGTATGTTTAATAGAATCAACTGTATTAAAAGAAAATGTGTGACTTTTCTAAATGTAATAGCTGCAACTTGTACAAAACAAATCTGGCCACTTCTATGGAAATACTCAAGAACTAGACACGGCCATTTTTTTTAGCAACGTATACAAACATTTGGATACAGACACATAATACCTGAAAGCTGAAAATAGCAGTAAAGCTGTGTTTTATTGTAAGAACTGATCTTCGGTATTTTGATTGTATATATATATTAGATTTTTTTCATAATATGATTGCCATATCCATAAACATATACAAATATTCAGTACAATGAAAAGAAAATATGCTCAATCATACAACACAGTTGTCCCGGAAGAGTACAGAAGTGAGCATGTTTGGTAAAGAGAACTAACTTTGCCAAATAACAAAATCTGTCTAACATTTAGATAACAACATCCAGGACTAAGAATTGACATTATATACAAATCATTGAAGCAATACGGACACCGTGGTACTGCCCTGTGTCAATGGTATATTATTGGTCCTAATATACCAACAAAAGCACCCTCAAAATGGACTATGGAGCCCTCATGTAGTAGGAAGGAAAGGAAAGGGAGAGGATGGATTGGGCACAGAAATGTACAATAAAAAGAAATAAATACTTTCTTACAAGGTAAACATTAAGTTGAGGTTATATTGACCTCGGGTGACTAGTGTATACATAACGTTACTGTGACTATTCGGTAGAGAAATATCTCGAGTCCCGTACATAACAGATTAAAATAATATAAATTTAAGCAGATTATAGGTAAAACTTCAGACACATGAGCCCTGCCAAGTCACTATATAATTAACTGAAAAAAATAGTAAGTGAAAGAATCAGGAAAATGGAATGACTGAGCTAAAGAGGAAGTAAAAGTAGGAAAAGTAGGAAGAAAAATGAAGGAAGAGAAAGAGAGAAAAGGGAAAAGAGAAATAAAAATAGAAAAAAGTTAAGTCAATGTCCCATGGTGGATCTGGGTTGCGATCAGGAGGATTTCTTTCCCCTTGGAATATGGACCTCCACGTTGCCTCCTCCTCCACTGTTACAAGAGGACCATGAAGTAGAGGGGGTAAACGGAAGAGGGTTCGAGTTCAGGGGGCCAGGTGAGTATGTCAGTGTGGGAGGTACTGAAAATCCTATCAGAAAAGATAGGGTCTCTCTTATATCTGATAGTCTATGTGTAGTCCCTTCCTGATTTACTACACGAGAGAATGATGGACCCCACCTGTAGGGTATCTGATGGAGATGAAGATGAGTGGTTAGTAGGTGCAGCGATCTTCTTCACATCACATCTCTAGTGGATTAGTCTGTGGCCATTGCAGCCTTAGGTATATGGAAAATATCCCCAGCTTGTGGTGGTTTATTGTGCCTAGGCAGTTCCAGGGCTCAATTCCTTCATCGATACCTCTAAGTCGCACATTCAGACGTCTCAGCTTGTTCATGAGGTCATCAATATTCTGTTGAGTAGCCTCTTGCAGTTTTCTATTATCTCGCTCCAGTGTGGTTAGTTTAGTTACCGTGAGGGTGTTCGCACTCTAGTTATTAAAATTACAATTTACAATTGTGATAGATATTAAATCTGTGCATGCTTTGGTGTTTGAGATGTTCTCTCAAACTGTTATGAGAAAACAAACAGACTGTACTTTTATTAATAAACTTATATATCACACGTTCCTTACTGCCATTAATTTCTTCTTTCATAATGTCCCATCATGGTTTTTATATTTTTGTACCCTTATCAAAAGTTAAAAACTTTGTGCCATTTCACCTTTGAAAACCTAGCATAAATTTATAGGGGTAAATAGCTGGTTTACACTCTGCTGGCCAGCTTAGGTAGAGATGATCTTGTTGAATGCTAAAGCTCAGCCAAACAAAAGGGGGGCCTTTCCAATTGTGTTTTTTTTTTAGGGTGACTCTTTTGAGATCTATTATCAAAATACTTTAAGTATATAGAAATGTGGGATAACTGGATAAAAGTACTTAACCCCCTAACGAGCAAAAATTAAAATGAATCATGGTCTAAAAGCCCCCCCCCCCTTCTCGGAATGCCACCCCCAACATTTTTGGGAAGTAAAACTTGTGAATAACATGAACATCGGAAATGTTGTCAATATATGTAACATGTAAGATATGTTGAAGGGAGGGGCAACCTAACTGATCTGGCTTTAATAAAAAGCTGTGAAACTGGAATGTATCTCCAGACGGAGGAGAGGAGGGAGAAGAGGGAGAGAAATCAGAGATAGGGCACAAATCCCTTCCATCTTAACTAGAATATGTAAGCATGGAATCAACAAAACCCCTCTTTCTCCACCCACCCTCTCTCTGCCAGAGATGCTCTGCTATTTATTCTTTTTTTTTTTATATGTCCGGGCTCCTCCAATAGGGGAAAGGATCTTTATTTATATGGATGTCTGTTATGTCTTTTATAAGGAAAAACGAATAAAGAACAATTAAAATAGAAAATCATAAATACTTTAAACGCCTTGATTACACATCCAGCATCAGCCACTACTTTCCTGACGGGATTTTCATCAACTGAGAGAAGAGTGAATATATTCTCACCCACAGCATAGCAGGAGGCACACAAGGATTCAGTTATAATGATATATTTTCCTGGTTTTAGCAAAGGCACAACATTCTTCAGGAATTCTGTAAAACCTTCCACTGTTTTAGAGAAACATATAGAGCATCCTGCAATGATCACACACAGTCTGCATGAGGAAGTGAGATTGGCTAGAGAGGATTGGCAAGGGTGACATCACACTTCATGTGAGACACTCTATTTCTTATCTTCTCTGCATTATCCTCAGGCATGGTCCTAATATCATGAGATGATACAATAATATTTTAATAGAAACACAGAATTTGATGGCAGATAAAAAAAATGTCAACCTATTGGTTTTGTCCATATTATTATCTGATGGAAAACCTTGACCATTCCTTATAATTTTGTATTTACTACTTGATAAACATCTTTGACTGTATGCTCATGACTTCAAAAGGCATCCCCGGACAGACATTTCCCGTTGCCAAGAAATCTTTAGAATCATATAAGGGTCAATTAACTAAAAGTTGAGTTGAGGTGAGATGAACAAGTTAAATATATAGATTGTATTTAGCTAAAAATAAAGTAGTCTTTAACGCAGGGCAAACGGGGCAGTTGCCCCGGGTCCAGTTATACATGGGGTTGCGTGATGTCATGTGGCATCACGTGACTGTGCCCCCACCACATCCTGGCACCTAGTCATATATTGGTAAGTATGAATACATACATATGTGGCAACATACATACAGCTTGCCTAATCTGGTTACAAAGTAATGGTAATTATGCTTATGTTATTTGTATGCTTTGTTTGCCATAGTACATTGTGTCATAAATAATATTATCTCATTGTACAGCGTAAAGAGCAGGCTGATGCTTAATAAGCAAACCAATATAACTTACTATTATTACGAATAGTATATGATAGCCAACATTAAAAAAGAGTGGTCACTGGATTCGCATACATCGACATGAGCCACGAATGCTACTGATTTGCTTTTTTTCAGTTGAACAATTCCAAAGTCGAATTAAAGTATATAACAGATCCCTTTAAATGCAGAGTGATATATTGTATGAATGTAAGGTATCAATGTTTTAACTATGGACTTTATTAACGAAAGAGGGAACTGTAGGACATTGCGTGGAACTGACAAGTGAATTAAAGAATTAAAGCCAAAATTGCAGGGTTAGAATCACATCTAAATTGGAGAATTTCTTCCAACTCGGCTACTTTGGCCTTATGTTTGTAATTCCCTTGTCAATTCCCAATACAGAATATATTAGCTGTAGCTAAGCAGCTAGGTATTCTCTTACATGACTCTTCAGTCTGTGCCTGACTAGGCTAAAGACAGACAGTTTATATAGAAACATTTACACCCATTCATTACTCTATTAAGGTCATGCTGTCTTCCCTGCAGGCATTTCTAAAACACACTATTAGAAATCTTACCGGTTGGTTTTGGTAAAGACTGGAAGTCAGTGAATTCTGGATATCTACTCTGCAATAATAAAAATAGATAATTAAAGCAAATAAATGAATTTCCAGTTTGTACTGTTCTAGATCTAGATTCTGGCATTTCCAGGTGTTGATCTGACATTAGATATAACGCTCATTTAAACATCATAATGACAAGCTTTGTGCATTGATAGCATATAATTTTTTACACATATCAAAGGACACTTATATAATCATGGTTTGAGTAGTATGCACTAAACCTCCAAATAGTGGTGGGGCTATTCAGTGGAGGTGCTGGCCATTTCATGGGGCCTATACTGTTACATTCTGGCACTAGCTATGATGAGTTCATAAGGATAATTAGAGTGGGAAGTTATTTACATAATGTAATCTGCTTATTGTGCCTAGTAAAGACTTCCCCATTTCTTTCCTACAGAATAGGTTGATTCATTTATGTTCCTTTATAAGATGTTTCCCTATAAAGCTTGTACTATGGATAGATAAAGTGCAAGTTCTACCTACCACTCATGCTTAGTATGTAAATAATAGCTCATACTATAAGTAATGGATTTAGCAATTGTGGGGGCTTTAGTTAGAAGGGGACTTGGTAAGAGAATATTTAACAAGTGGATATGTTATGTATACTCTGCCTATACAGTTGTTTATTCATTTCCTTACTTATATGCATGCATAAAGTGTGTTTTGTATAATAAAGTCATTTATACTTTGCCTGCTAAACGATTTACTCAATTCATATATATTGTGTTTCTATTCATTTTGTCAGAGCCATTTTCTGCTAGTAGATTTTATATTTATATTCTAATATTAGTAACATCTTGATGATCAGAAAACATACATTTTAATCCTAAACATGTGCAAAATGTAAACAACTTAATTTTTAAATCACCCAATTTGGGAACTACTGTAGGGACAAAAGACAAACCCTTTTGTAAGGCAAAATATTCATACTCATCTAAAGTCTGTGATGAGAGATTGACTCCTATGTTATTTAATTGTGCTGGTATAAGGGTCTGCATACCAGCGTCCTCCGTGTACTGGTGTATCGATAATCTATCAATATGGGAAGAGATTGACTCCAGGTTTGTGGTCATAGAGATGAATCTCCTTATCCTTGCCAGCTGTTCCTGTTTCGGTGGAGACGTGTCAGGTCCATGCTGCACTTGTTGAGAATAGCCTTGTTGAGAATTCTGAGATTAATTGTGCCTCATCCATACCCAAGGAAAGGGGTTTAAATATGCAAAAGCCCCTAGGTATGAGTGCATTTTTCCAAAAGGCTGATAACGATTAAATATTGTGTATAGACTCTCTCTGTTTTAGATCCCCCCTCTTATGCTAAGTGCTTTGAATCTTCAGATTAGTGATATCATGTTCAGTAGTAGCCCATAGAATGCTCTCTCACTTCCTGCTGAGTGTAAGAATGGCACACTACCATACTAAAGTGTTTCTTGTAAATTGTTGTGGTAACTGCAAACAGAACAAAGTATAATCAGAACTGAAGAAAACGGTGCACCATTTGTTAAGTGAAATTTAGTAGAAAATAGAGTTGGGCGCTGACATCATTTTCGTTTTGTTTTTGTCTTTTGGGCGAAAAAAAATTATTTTTCTCCAAACCGAATTTAGTCCATTGATCAGATTGTCCATTTCAGATGAAATTTGTTTGTTATTTCCATTCGGATGAATATAAATTTTGCCTAAGTTCATTAATTCGTCCATTTGGAAGTTCCCCTCAATTTTTCCTCAATTTCACCTTAATTTCCGCTTAAGTTTTTGTATGCATTGTAATGCACATATACAACAAAGTGAAATTGAGTCGAAACTGGGGCAAAATTGAGATGAATTGCCAAATGGCTGAATTCCATGGGTTCTGCATGGTGCATGCAGAACCCATGGAATTCAGCCATTTGGCAATTCATCTCAATTTTACCCCAGTTCCTGTTTGGGGTGCCATCCCCCAAACAGAAAGAACACACCCTGTGGTCGAACCCATGCCCCCCACTACATACATAAAACCAAAGCAATATGTGAGTAATTCACAGTGCATATAAACCTAATTTTCATGTGAACGATTAAAGACTGACCACTGATTAAACATATCAATAGATTTAAATAGAAAAATAAGGTTATTAAGGACATTTGTAACAAACAGAAAAATCCAAAACAGCTTGGTAAAGGATTTAGCAGAGTGGTGTTTTAGGATAATAAGTAAAACCGAACATCAACCAGTGTAACATGAAATGTTATACTGTGCATTTAGCCCTTGGGGAGTGTATGTAATTAAATAAACAATCCAAAAAACTTTACATTGGTATAAATGTGTGTGGTTGACATCTTTCAATACCACAAAATATAAAAAGGCATGTGCTTCCCCCATTATTGTTTAAAACATGTCTACCAATCAGAGTCTTAATGATCCGATATTCATGCTTATAAGATGTTCCCTTGTGTGGGCCTTTAGTTGACCACAAGAGGATATACTAGAAGGAGTTAGCCTTGTGTTTGTACATCAGGTTTTTGATAACAAGCTTGATGCTAGTCTATTTCCCAGGGTACACTTGGTTATCCCTAGACAGCGCAACCGGTTATTGAAAAACCCATGCTACAAGCACTGAGCATATATATAATATAGTCTTTGGTTTATCGTCCTTTTCAAGATCCTGGTCCAATCGATTCCTATTTCACATGACCATTGACACTGCACAATCTCCTACTATCTTACCTATGCAACTGAACCACAATATTGTTGGATCAATATCTTGCATGCAGCACTCTTAACACAATAAACTATCACCACCACCTGCTCTTCTGTGTAGAGTGCTTCCAGCACAGTCTTTAAACCTGAACTAGAACATATCATCCTCCTTTCTCCCTCTCACTGAGATGTGGCATTACTCTGTGTTAATTGCGCTAAATCTCAAACACAACACATCTTCTCCCTATCTTCTCCCTATCTTCTCCTAGCCATGAAACCTAAAATAACACATACATTATACCCCCTTCTGATTCATCCTAATTTTCCACTTTATTATCCCAGCTGAATATATAAGAAATTACGCTTCCTTTTTTTCTAAAGTTTCACTTACTTCATTTCCTGATATCTAGTATACCGGCACAACTCTCTTTATCCTCTTGATCCCTTTTGAAGCTCAATTTGTGGCAAATCACGTCCAGTCTCCCAGAGAGGATCCCCATATTATTATACAAAGTACTTGTTATCTTAATTAGTCTTCGATTTATCTCTACACCTTATGTATTGCTTTGGTTTTACGATCGTATGCCCTCTGCCCGTGGTAAGGGTGCATGGTCTCAACCACAGGGTGTGTGCTTTCTGTTTGGAGGGAGGGGGGGGGGGGGGGTGCATACTGAACTGCTTCCAAGTATGGTTCTAATTGTGTTTAATTTGTTTTAATTCATTGTGTATTGTTGAATATATACGACTGGGATGCCATTATATTGTAGAATGCTTTTGATTAGAGTGAAAAGCATCAATCGTTCTGTCTGCTTCTGTTCCATTTTGTCACTCGTTTTTTATTGTCTAAGGACCTAATTCAATCTATAACTATTACCATTAAGATGGATCACTGCTTCATTATATCTGGAAGCTTCAGCTGGCATTTGTGTTTATTTTGGACTTTATCTTTTGAACTGTGAGATGGCCCATAGATTGATCAGTTTGCTACAGATCGATCACTTATTTCAGGAGCCTGGAGCCAGCCATATGTGTTTTTGATAATTTGGTCCTAATTTGTGCCCTCTTACGTAAACCTGTACATAGTATACTGGCAGGAACATCACATTTTTGTAATGAAAATCCATATAAAAGAAACAAAATAAAATCTATTATATATATATTTTGACAGTTTTATAGATGATTTGCTGCTTATATGGGAGCTGTCATTTGTCTCCTATGACAACCTTAATGCATTAAATTTGCATTTCACCTTTGAGCATCACTTAAGTTAACTGTAGAGGCTGGAAGTAAGACAATTTACACTTCTGTTTACCACAAACAGGTGGCAGGCAATATTGTCTTTTATGCCAGGAGCTGCACTCCAAGGAATAGAAGGGTGCCATGGGCCAATTTACCGGCCTAAAAAGGAACTACTGCACTCAGGATATTTTTTTAAATATAAGCTGGTGATCTGAAGAACAGGTTTAGGGCCATGGCATACTCAGAGCATGAGTATTACCGCTCATACAAATTGGATAAAAAAGAAAAATTGTCTTGATCTCTTGAGGGACCAATCTCCCAGTCTGAACAAAGCCAAAACCAATACTGTTAAAGACGACAGTTTTAATGTTTGTTACCCCATGTAGCTCTGTCTCATTATATCTTAGGGGGCTGCAGACACCAGGAGTTCAACCAGATATGTTCAGTGAGCAGATACCCTGGCTTGCAGAAAGCTTGTTACCAAAACCTCAAAGTACCTGGCAAACTCTCTTGTGGCCATAAAATCTGCAAATGTTGTGCATTTACTCATAGGGGAGACCACTCTGTAGCAACAGTAAGAGGTCAGATCGGATCAGGGATTATATCAACTGTAGTACAGAAAATGTAATTTACCTCATCAAGTGCCTTACATGTGCTATTCAGTATATCAGGCAGACCTGCATAAACATATTATAAGTGTGGAAGTTATCAAACATTAAGTTCTTGATCAGTACGCATTGTTTGAACTGTAAATGGGGGATGCACACGACTTTAAGATTTTGTGGTATTGAGAAGGCGTGTACCCCAGTAAGAAGAGGTAGTCTAACCACACGTTTAAACCAATGTGACGTTTTTGGGATTTTAATTTAATGACACACACTCCCCAAGGGCTAAATGCACAGCATGACATTTCATGTTAAGCTGGTCCATGTTCTGTTTTACTTATTCCCCTAAAACTCCACTCTGCTGAATCTGTTATGTAAGCTTTTCTATTTTGTTTAATTAACAACCTTATTTTTCTAGTGTTTTAGTTTGCTATTCAGTTTTAGAGTAGGGACTTGCCTTATTGTAAGGTACCTTGACTTGGTTGGCAAGCTTTACGTTAGGGCCATAATTAACCAGATCCTTATTGTTTAATCTAAGAGTGTTAGGTCAGTTCCTGCATGTTTGTTTGTATATATATGTATGTTCCCTTGTCTTCTAACTCCCTGAAGCACCTGAGCATCCCGGTTCCTGTCCCCTAACCCCATGTCCAGCTTGGTTCCACTAATGAAGCGTCTGAGGATCCCGGCTCCTCACTCCATCCCTTCTGTTCCTGTAGCCCTTGCCCTGTCCCCTGTATGTTGGTCTGTGTTTTATATGTATCTCTGTATATCTCCTTAGTTATTGCTTATCCTTTGCCATTCCTTGTTTGCTTTAGTTCTTATGTATCTCTGCTCTGCCTCAGTCCCTTTGTACTTGTTTTGCTCTGCTTGGCTCATCTCTTTGCTTTATCCTGCTGCATCCTGCTAACCTGTTCTAGATATACTCCATGCTTGCTGCAGGATGTTTGCAGGATCACTTCAGTTACACCTAAGCATCACTGGATTCCATGGCTGCATCACAGGGCCTGGGAACGTGGCTGCATAAACTTGGGGGTCTCAAACCACTGAGGGATTGCAGTTACCCAGCACCAGGTCCTGTGTCTCCATTTCCTGCGCATTGAACTCCTGCATCGGGCGCTCAGGGTCCCATAACATCCTGGACCTGTCCCTGACATATATCTCCAGTCAGGGGCCTGACAGGTACACTGCAGCTGCTGTGTGATCAGATGGATCAATTGCATCTGATAACCTAATCTACAAGCTGTTTGCAGCAATGTAAAATCCCAATTGATCTGATCCCACTGTGGTGTGATCAGTTCATTTGGGCAAAGTGACTTGGACCAGATCAGGTTCTCTGATGACCTTGTTTGGGCACTGAGCAGCGCACAGCACAGTGTAGCGGATGGCACCAGGCAACCCTACAAAAATACTGTATAAAGCTGCATCCGTGTATCTGCTGTATTTTCTGTGTATTAAAGCCTTCCATTGTTTAGTTATGTCAGCCACCCAGTCTGACTACCTTGCTTCTGGCTCCAGATTAAAGTGGCTAGATACTGCTTTACTGGTGATGTGTTTAAGTTTTCTATTGTTTAATCAAGTGTTATCTGATTGCAGTTTGGTGTATATAAGTCTGTGTTGTTTGTCAAATAAAGGAGTTCAATCTTGCTGTAAAAGGCTTGTCAGTTATGCTCCTGAAACTGTGTGTCGTCCAGTTATTGGGATTGCTGTTGGGATATTGCTGTATTTCACCTGCTGGATACCCTGCCTTTGGATTTACTATTTACTTGTTCCTGAGTCTCACTTGGATTATAAGCTGAGATAACCTGGGTAATATTGCATCTCCGCTACACACAGCAGCACATAGTCCAAGCTCATCTTGAACTCCAGACTAAGATTCATTTGTCCACCCTGCATGCCCTCCTCACAGCCTCGCTAAATGCTATTTACAAAGCATTACGAGTGAGGTTCAAGGTGTGATGAAGGTATATGAGATGGAGGGGAGGGAGATTAAACTTGTCTCCTTATTCATTTTATTATGGGAAGAAAATAACCTGGTTTTCTGACTATGTTCAGAATTGTGCCATTCAAATGCCTGTATTATTGTGTCATTCAGATGCCAGTTATATTGTGCCATTCAGATGCCTGTATTATTGTGCCATTCAGATGCCTGTATTAGTGTGCCATTCAGATGCCTGTAATATTGTGCCATTCAGATGCCTGTAATATTGCGCCATTCAGATGCCTGTAATATTGTGCCATTCAGATACCTGTAATATTGTGCCATTCAAATGTCTGTATTATTGTGCCATCCACTAATATTGTGTGCTCGTTTTCTTCCTCCCTCCTCCCCCCTTCCCCAGTACTTACCGCCTGGCTCATGCTCCGTGTCCCCGGTTGGACGCGGTAGGTAGGTGAGAAACACAGACACCGGATGTGATAATGTCACATCCGGTAGCAGGGATTTTATTTTTTTTACATTTTTTTCCGGTGGCCGAATCCAGCGGATGTGGCTGCCAGAAAAAAAATAAAAATAAAAGTACAGCAGTGTAATGCGGTGCGGGGGGATGCCAGCAGCATGGGTGGAGGTGTCACCCGGTGCGGTCTGCACCCCCCGCAACCCCCTCGGGATGCCACTGCCTGGTCCCCCCAATAGTTATGGGACTGGAGGCTGGGTAAGGTGTCTGCAGCCCCCTAAGATATAATGAGACAGGGGGCATTTGCTAAAAGCCCTCCTCTCTTTATTTCAGGGCCTGGGGCCTCTTACCTCCTAAGAAATAAAAGGGGCCAGTGGCCAAGTACAGATAAAAAATTATATGCAGTGTTGTATTTGGTAGAAATTGATGACCTTGTTATTTTCTTTTCAAGAATAAAATGTAAATAAAGATATAACACTTAAATCAGTATATGGTTTTCCAATGAGCTATAGCAAGTAAGTATTTACACATTCCTTATATGAAGTACTTGTAATTCGTGGAACAAAGTAGAAATGAACACAGTCCTTATATAAGGATATATTAATAAAAGAGCAATAGCAAGGTAAATATTTATAAAGTGAACTTATGAGGATATAACAACCAACGGAGCAATAACAAGGTGAGTATTTGCTCAGTTCTTGTTTGAGGTACTTGTTAATCCAAGGAGCAAGGTAAGTATAAACACAGTTCTTATTTAATGTAATAAAATGAAATGAGCAATAGCAAGGTAACTATTCTGTATTCTTTCTTTTCCAGCAACATTGCTGCATATACTGAACAGAGTAGTGATGCGTGAGTCTGAATTAAATATCACGTGAGCACATAGACACGCTTCAGCCTATCTGAACAGAAGTGTGTCTGCTGGAAGCAGGGTCATAGTAGCGATCGTGAGCTCTTGACAATATCCCCTGCACAAGGGCTTCCTCAGGGAGCCCAAACTGCAAGGTTTTTCAGGATTAAGTCAATTAAATTTTCTGTTGTATTATATTGTGAATGTACAGAATAAAAATCTTTACAATGAGTTAGCCCAATGTATACATTTATAGAAAAATGTTTTTTAAAGGTGTCTAAGATATCTTCTGTTTATGACATCACCTGTGGAATGATATGCAAATGAACTAAGCTGAACGGTGAAAACAGACACATTTAAAACACATTTTTATCTTAAACGATGCATTTGCTTGTAATTGTGTTAATTAATAACTATATTAGAAGCACAAGTGTTAAAACAAGTTCAGTGGCTCCTTTAGAGTGTACCAGACGTGTTGGTGTTAAGAACCTGGTAATTGGCACAATGTTTTTATTGCCTATCAATAGTAACATCTTTTTATGATTTTACATTTGTAGAATCATGGTTCAAAACAGTGTAGATGAGATTAATATACCAGAATTGAAAATAAACTTGTGACAGCTGGGTCTATTCACAAAAATTTGAGAGTGGCTAGAGGAAGTCGATTATGAAGGTCAAATTTGATGTAAGGGTTTGCTCAGGTAGCTCCAGACTAGCCCAAAATGGGGTCAGATAAAGGCTTTAATTGCAAAACTTTCTGTAGTTCGGCTACTGAATAATTGTCAATTTCCGATCATATTTGGTTTGGAGGGAAAAGGGTCTGCTATAGAATTCCCCAACTAATAAATCCCCAACCATACCCCAAATTTGGACACAATAGCCATATTTCAGATGTTTCAATTCTCAAGATTTAGCTGGGAAATTGATAATAAAAGTACATAAAGTAACGTATGTTAAATAAAATTTTTTTATATACAATTATGATATAGTAATGTTATATAATAGTATATATACATTAATATATGCATTTTTAATTTTTCTTACAAATATTTAAAGGGACTGGATCACCCAAACATTGGTTTTACTGTGTAGAGCATAAAAAAATTCTTGAAAAGGATCTATACATTGTATTAGCAAACTGCAAACAAATGCCTACATTAGGATAAACATGTGTTTTAAATGTGTCTGTGGAGTCTCCTGTTTATGACATCACCTTTGGAATGGTATGCAAATTACACATTTCTCACTAAAAATCAGTTCATTTGCCACAGATGATTTCAGAAACAGGAGGACCTACAGACACATTTAAAACAGATCTTTCTCCTAATTTAGTCATTTGTTTTCAGTTTTGCTAATACAATGTATAGATAATTTTCAATATAACTTACATTTCTTATTAAAATGCCTACACGTGATGCAAACTTTCAAGTAAACATAACTTAGGTTTTTGCAGACTGTTGTTTTTTTTTTTTTTTTAACTGCAGTACACCTTTTTGGAGTGTGTTGTACTTTATGATGTGTGCTTCACAGAAGTAAGCCTAGTCTTCATCAGGAGTTTAGGTTCACCAAAAAACGTTGTTGCTTGTTTTAAATAGCACATATCCGTGCTAAGTCTACTTCTCAAATGAATTGGTTGCACTTGATAGTCTAATATTAATCTCCAAACGAGCATCCAACAAGCACACTGTAATCTTAAGACAACTCTTCTAAAGGAAAGTTAATAAATCTACTTTTACTGCAAACATTAAAAATGGCAGCAGGCAAGAGAGAAAAGGGCATTTCTGACGGACTCCCTGGTACCCCAGCTCAGTACCTGTGTCAAAGCTCTGCTTAATTATACTGGAACTCCAAATTGGTCAGGAATACTTAGCAATTTACCCCAGGCACAAGGCAAAACCAATGTAGGGATAAAACAGGAACTACATTTGTTTGTGAACAGAAATTGAAGCTTCTCAGTTGAAGATAAATATGGAGACTGGATTCAACTTGTTTGTGGAAAATCTCGAAATCCTTTAATAAGATATAAACATGGAGCAACAAGTATATCACCTGGATGGCGTCCTCCACCATGCATTGGGTACAAAATTGGCTACATTTAGTGATCTCAGAGTAGTATCAATTATAGGGCTCTGCAAGTCACAGAAGTGATCCCACTGGGTCTGAAACTCAGAGCTCCAATTTTCTCTTACAAGATTGGAGCTACCTGAATAGCCCCTTATATCTGTGCATCTGCTTGCAACTCTGTTAACATAATGTTTCGATCTTTTTTTTTCTTATTTTTTTTTATTCTCTCCATTCTGATTATAAACAAAGTTTAGGTGACAGAGCCCTTTAAGAAAAATACAATTGTCACATTTACTTCCATCTGAAATTTTGAGTTATGGCTCTTTGTAACAACAAAGGTGCCTGTAGTTATTGATCAGGATTGAAAAACTTTGTTCAGCCAACAGAAATGAGATACGAGTTTGGGTTATTTCCCAGGTAAACAAGTTAAGCCTGAGCCAGACCTGTTGGTGCTACTACCTATCAATAGTAAAAATCATTTTATGAGTTTACATTTGTAGAATCATGGTTCATGATGGTATACTGGAGCTTAACACACTAGTTTACATGAACAGTAAATGTGTGCCATTAACTTGTTTAGGGTCTCTGGCTTAGAATTAGGAAGCATGCCAAACATCAATAAGAAACAGATGGATGAGCAATATATTAAAAGTGTTTGTCTATTGTTGAACAGAGTAAAAACATTTGTTGCACTACATATTGTGCAATGAACTTCAGAGGTCATGGACTTTATTAAAACCTATAAAATAAACATCAAATGTAAATGTTTAATTTAATAAAATAACCCTGCAAACACAAGCCACAGTATAACAATACTACTAGCAGTACTACAACGGACAAGCAAATCATACAAGTAGAAAATAACTCACTTTTTTTTTTATTATGTTTTTTTGTACAAAAATAGTATAAACAACTCATATACAAATGCATAAATACGTAATACACAAATAAACATACAGGTACATTCCAAACCCTCTATTATAATAGATTTCCCAAAGGTGTTATAGCTATGGTAAACCTTTTCTTCATTGCTTCTTCCTCTCTCCCTCCCCCTAGATATCCCTATTCCAGCAAATTACATACAAATATATAATTATACAAAACAAAACATAGACAAAAGTATATCCAAAGCATTAAGGGGGAAAGAGGTTGGGTGTGTGGCTATGACGTGATCTTGCACGCCAGATGTGCTCTATGCTGACGACAGGGGTGTGGTGAGTGTGAGATGAGAACCGAGTGATAGTCCGTCGGCCCCGATGAAGTGTCACATGACTTCGGGTACATCCGTTGATAAACGGAGTCTGCTGGTTACTTCTTGGTTACTTATAAGCTAAACCATAGGCTGCAGAGCTGATTACAAATATCTGTGAACTGATCATTGTGGTACCTGACAGACTGCTTACTACAATCTGCTGAGGCGGTGAAGAGTCCATAGGTATATTTTAAACACCTAACCATCATCCTCTGGAAATATCTTCCGTGTGGCATTGGACAAACAATCCTTTTGCCGCCCGGTGGAGACGGATTATCGAGAGTTGATACCATAAAATCCCGCTTCTACCACGAAGCTGACCGGTGGAACACACTACTCAAACCTGTTGAAGGGGAAGCGCAATATATCTGGATCTCGCCAAAGAACCAGCTAACCGTGAGTTAGTCATCATCGGTCCACAAATTGTGTATAGCCCAGGTGCTATGCTCGTCAAAGCTATTAAAATGACACACTAGATATATACATATATTATTTATAAATTAGTCAATTCTGCCTGAAGCCACTCTTTCCCCTGAATCCATTGAGGGGGGAGAGTGAGAGATTGAAAGCAGACTAAGAAGGAAAGGAGACAAGAGAATAACGGAATTAAATAAACGAAAAAAACAATTGTAAAATTTGTAAATAAAACTGCATCTAATTTCTCATACTCTACATCCAGCTTGGAAATGTGTATCTCTACTGCCCCTTTTTCTCAATTATTTCCTAAAATGCCACCTAAGAAGGAAAAGGACAGAGAAAGAGAAAAAACAGAAAACAACTCACTTAAGTATACAGGAACAAAAGGTGATGTCTCTTAGCCTCAAAGTGGAAGTGAGGATACAGTTATACAAAACGTATAGCCATATTCGGGATCCAAAGCAGAGTATTGCTTCAAACTGGAACGATGGGCCAGAACAGGTATGCACTCTTTAGGGAAGAACCTATAGAAGGATACTCAAATGAGTGCCAGAATGCCCATCGTTGCTGTAGTTTGAACCCCAGGGTTCAGCTAACCAAAGTGAGCTAATATGGGTCTAAAGCGCAAGTTCCAGAGGATTAACCTGGAACGTGGTCACCAAACAGTATCTATATTGGGGTAGGTGGGGTCAAGTGAGGTAAAAATACAAGCAGAGCCGATACACAAAAATTGAAGGAAACGAAAATACATATCGGACTTCCTTTATTAAGATAGGACACCAACAAAATGACACATGCATATAAAAAAGATAGTTTGAAAATGGTGAGCATCTAAAGACATGTGTGCTCAAAGAAGTAGACTAGAACACGAGATTCCCCAGGCGTAAGATATACATTTTGATTACAAAAATAAATTGCATAAGGAAGAACAACCAAAAGAATACAAATGCTCAAGTCTAGCTTGGAGACCTCTTTTTGGGGTGTGGGTGAACAGCACTTTGGTCCTTTATAGATCTTCACCAGAACCCATTTTTCAGGAATCTGGTTTTAGTTGCTGAGGCAACGATTCTGCTACCACGGACATCAGGGTCTTATTTTCAGGGTTGTATACAAAGGAGAAGGGGTTCTGGGCTTTCCAAAGCAAGAGTCATCTTGGGCCTACATGTTACAACAGGAATCTGAATTCTCAAGCAACTAAACCAGGCTAAATTTCTTTTAAATTTAAATATCTCTTTTATTAATATATAAAAAGAAAAAACAAATACATACAAACATACATTGCAATATATTACATATTCTTAGGCTTGCTCAGCCTAAAACAAAAAATAGAAAAAGCTGCCTAAAGGCGAAATTTCATTGTCATTAGGTTTAACAATTGCAATGTTACATAAAAACAAACACATTCGCACACTGCCGTCTCCCCACTCCCCCCGCTGCCCAAACAGGGTGGCACCACCCCTCCTCCACTCCAGCCCAAGGAATCCCGAACTGCCCAGTTATGGCCTTTTCCTCTTTTCACTTACCCCTCCTCCCTTCCCGCCTCTTCTTAGGGAAATATATATTAAGGCTCTATAGCTAGATAACTTATGTTGTTAATGCTTACTCATTGATCATATTAGAGCAGTCTACCCATATTTGTTTAGTCTTACTTGAGGTTGACAAAATCCAGGAGACACCACATTCCATTTTAATTTGGAATCGTAATTGATCTTCGACAGTTTTCCAACTGATACATTTATTTTGTTTCCAGTCCCTAGCTATAACTCTTTTTGTTGCCAGAAGACAGTGGGTTGCCAGAGCTAGTTGGGGTTTGGAAATTTTGGGCCACCCCTGGTGTAAAAGGACTGCTCTGGGGTTTTTCGGGAGTTTAATCTTGCCTTTGTTATGTAGGAATTTAAATACATCCTCCCACAAGCTCTTAAGTCTTACACATCCCCAACAGATATGTATAAAGTCTCCATCAGCCAACCCACATCGCCAGCAAAGTCTGGATTGGGACTCATGGAAATGGGACAGTCTGGTGGGAACTAGATACCACCGATTAACAATTTTAAAAAAGGTCTCCGTTAAGGAGAGATCGTGCACGTATGTATTAACCCTTAACCAGGCTTCTATCCAGTCTTTTTCAGAGGTGGTAATCCCCAGCTCCCTCTCCCATTTGACCCTTATTTTGTTATTATTATAGACTTCTTGATCTCTGATATGGTCCAAAAATAGAGACACCCCCTTCCTCAGCTTCGGACGTGTCATTGTCCCCATCAGTTCCGCATCCTCTGTATCCTTTCTTAGATGTTTTTTTAAAAAGCTATTAATTCGCAAATAATTATAGAATTGGTTCTGTCCCAGTCCCCTCTCCTTCTCCAGCTGGGTCCACGTTTTAATGGAGTTACTATGTGGGATTAGGATGTCCTGAATTTTTTCAACCCCTCCTTTTTCCCATATCTCTAAGTCTATATTCTCCATGTTGTAAGCTAGAACTTCTATGGGTAGGGAACTTGGGATTTTGTCCAAAATCCCCCTTTTTTCCCTCTGTTTGTGCCAAAAGGGAAGGAGATGTTCCAGAACCCGACAACTCGTCGTCGGGTACAACTTTACTTTGTTCTGGGTAGTCCAGATTGCTTTATTTAAATCTTCTATCCCTAATGAATTTGCTTCTATCTTGTACCAGCCTTCATACTGAGATTGTTCTTTTTGAGTTTTATATACATGAAAAAGCATGTTTGCCTCGTACCAGTGGGAAATTATGGGGAATGATGTGCCTCCCTGCTTGATTTTTGTTGCAAGGCATTTTCTATTGATGCGTGGTCTTTTTCCCCTCCAGACAAAATTGTTAAAAGCTGACTGTATCATTTCTAACCACTGCCTGGGTATGCCGAGTGGGATCATCTGGAAAAGATAATTCCATTTAGGTACCACATAGCTCTTAAGTATATTAATTCTTCCCCACCAGGAGAACTCCACCTGGCTCCACTCCTTCAGATTTTTATTCATTTGTCTCAGCATTGCCATAAAGTTAGTCTCTACTATTTTATTGATATTTACTGATATCTTGATTCCCAAATAATCCAATTCTTTTTTATCACTCACAAAATTATATTTCCTCTGAATAAAATCTATTTTTGCTTTGGGGAGATTATTAAAGATGACCGATGTTTTAGAAACATTCAGCCTATAGTTAGAGACTTTACTGAAGTTATCTATCTCCTTCATTAGATGTTTAATCGATTCTTCAGGGGTAGTTATCGTTATGAGCGTGTCATCCGCGTATAGAGAGATTTTAAGTTCCTCTTCTCCTATGGGAAATCCTCTAATTTGTTTGTTCTCTCTGACTTTAATGGCAAAGGGTTCTGCTGTTATAATATAAAGGAGTGGAGACAGAGGGCATCCCTGGCGGGTGCCGTTGCCCAAAGGGAAAAAATCAGATCTAAAATTTTCCCCTACTATTCTTGCAGAGGGCCCTTCATATAGGGACATCACAGCTCTCAGCATCCATCCTTCTACCCCAAAGGCCCTGAGGGACTGCTTCATATACCCCCATCTGACCCTGTCAAAGGCCTTCTCGGCATCTAGTGACAGGGTCATGAAGGGGGTTCCGCCTCTATCAACTGCGTCTAGTATATCTATAATTCTTCTAGTGTTATTAGAGGAATCTCTCATTGGGACGAAGCCTATCTGGTCTCTATGTATTATATTTGGAATTATTTTCCTGAGTCTAGCTGCCAGCACTGATGCAAACAATTTCACGTCCACATTGATCAAGGAGATGGGTCTATAACTACGGACATCGGTAGGGGGCTTTCCTTTTTTTAAGATGGGAAGGATATTTGCCTGTAGCATCTCCTCCGGGCATCTCCCTTTAGTTACTATGTCGTTAAATACTATCGTCAGATGCTTCACAAGGGACATTTTTAAGGTTTTGTAGAAGAAATTACCAAAACCATCAGGTCCGGGAGTCTTATACTTCACTAAGTTATCGATAGCCCCCAACACTTCCGTTGGGTCTATTGGGATATTCAGTTGATTTTTTTGTTCTGCCGATATAGATGGACATCCAAGATCTTTAAGATATGCATCTATCTCCGCATCCGATCCCTCTTGGTCCAAATTGTATAATTTGGTATAATAATCTTTGAATCTTTCTCCGATATCGTCTGGGGAAATGGCGGTGTTATGACCTGAAATGATTTTGAGAATTCTATTGCTCCCTCTTTGTTTCTTCAGTTTGTTTGTCATAATCTTATTTGGTCGATTACCCCTACAGTAATATCTTAACTTGAGTCTTTCAATGTTTTTTAGTGACATATTTATCTCCTGATTGTCAATCTGCTTTTTTAAATCTTCTAATTGAGTTACATTACTTGTATTGGGATTATCTTTATGTTTTCGGGCTAATTCGTAGTAAGAGATGTAGAGATTCTGGAGAGAACTTTCCTCTTTTCTCCTTAAATATTTTTCCATCTTAATAAAGTGTCCCGTAATAACAGACTTATATGCACACCAAGTGGTGCATGCCGAAGTTTGCTCAATCTCATTTTCCTGGAAAAAGTATTGGGACGTATTCTCTATATGCAGTCTGTTGTCCGCTGAGTATAGTAAACTGTCATTCAGCCTCCATGATTTTACCGTGTTGGCCCTATATTGCTCCTCTATTTCAAAAAAGACCAAATCATGATCTGACCAGAGATTTTTCTGGATATCTATATTTTTCTTTATTAACCTGAGAGCTGTAATGTCTCCTACTACCAAATCGATTCTTGAATATGATTGATGGACTCGCGAGTAATGGGTATAGTCCCTACCCTGTGGGAACGCAACCCTCCAGATGTCATATAGGCCTGATCTACTTAAGACATTTGTTAGATGTCTGGCTTGTTTAGAGATATTTTTCAGGTTCTTTACTTGTTTTTTATATTTTTTATCTAGTGCTGCGTCTGGGACGCTATTGAAATCACCAGCGATTATCATGGCACCCCTTTTTATTTTATCAATTTTTTCCAGAATCTGGACCAGGTTGTTTACTGGGGACTTATTTTCTAAATAGACATTGACCAAGGTAAACCATTTATCGTTTATAGTACATACTATTATAATATACCGAGCTTCTTTATCTAGCTCGATTAGTTTAACTTCTAACTGGCATTGTTGGGAGAACATTATTGCCACTCCACGTTTTTTGGTGTCCTTTAAAGAAGCTTGAAACAACACATATCTGTCCTTTCCCCAGTTAGTTCTATCTATCTGTCTCCAGTGAGTTTCTTGGAGAAAAATTATGTCCAGTTTCTGTTTCCTCAAAAATCTATAAACTCTGTTCCTCTTACATGGTTCGTTCAGGCCCTGGGTGTTGATTGATAGACATCTGATCATTAGTTCAAGGGGGGGGGATTTGGGGATAGGGAGCCCCCCGCCAGGCCGGGGAGGAGGGAGACGACAGCATACAAATACATAACCCACCACAAACATAAACACACAATTAGAAGGGGAGGTGGGAAGCAATCTGCCCCCATATCCCTACCCTTCAGAGACAGGTGACGAGCCCATGGCTCCTCACTGGCTCTACAAATCACTGAAAACATGATTTGATCCTGGGTTCACGTATGAACCCCTGCAGGGGCATAAAGCCGACCGCCCGATATGAGAGAGAAGGAGAAGAACAACAAGGCCAAGAGAGAAAGGAAAGGAGAAGAAAAAAAAAAAAAGAGAAGGAAAAAAGGAACCTAATGTATATCTCTGAACCATATCTTAACAATTTCCAAATACTGTAGCTGTTAATGCTGTATGCTCCCTTATCTAGGTTAATCTGTGGTAGGGGCGGAGAAAGATATGTACAGATTATGACCCAATTTGAGAAAAAAAAAAAAAAATTCTTTCCTTTTCTTTCCTTTCTCTTTTTATAAAAGAAAAAAAAATATATATATCTGATATATCGTATTCAGAAAGTGCAGAAAGTGCTGTATACATAAATGACAAGATAGTTACTCCCAGTGTGTAAGTATATACATATATATCTAGAGTGTCATATTAAAAGTGCAAGAAGTGCTAAGGGTGTAAATTACCTAATAGTTATTCCAAAATCTATGCCATTATTTTATAAAATGCTGGACTATCAGTCCTCAAATGCTTCAGAGTAAAAAAAAAAAAAAAAAAAAGAAAATATATAGCTAATATATCATATTCAGAAAGTGCAGAAAGTGCTGTATACATAAATGACAAGATAGTTACTCCAAGTGTGTAAGTATATACATATATATCTAGAGTGTCATATTAAAAGTGCAAGAAGTGCTAAGATTGTAAATTACATAGTAGTTATTCCATAGTGCAAATATCTAATACATCACAATAAGTGCAGATATGTACATAGATTAAATAGTCATTCTTTCTTTCAAAATCTGTGAAATTATATCTGTAAAGTGTTATACGAACTGAATCATCACTACTTCATTTTGGTAACTATCTAAAAAAAAACCCAAGTTTTGACAATCTAATTTTGGTGCAACTATCTGATACATCATAATAAGTGCAGGTAATACTTATGCATAGATTAGTGATTCTTTCTTTCACAATCTGTAACATCATATCTATAAAATGTTATACAAACTGGATCATCGCAACTTCATTTTCGTAATTGTATCAATAGCTTATCTTAACATTACTATCCCCTTAAATCTCGGATAATCACTAGAGCTTGAAGAAAGGTTTATATCTATACAGATTACCCCCAGATTGGAGGAAAAAGATAAAAAAAAAAAAAAAAAAAAAGCACATCTTGTCAGTCCGGTTCTAATATTGATATCTGGCACCTCTCAATAAGTACAAGAGTGCAATGCTCGACCATTATATGATAGTTCTTTCTTCCAAGCCCTATAACATAACATTTATTATTCGGACTGACTTAGCTATCTCCGAAGGGAGAGAAAAAAAAAAAAAAAAAAAAGAAGGGACACACATCTCCTTCTATTTCCTCTCCCATTATCCTTCTACACCGGACGAACAGGGGGGCCTCTCTATGGGTCAGAGTTTTTTTCGATTTTGTTTAAATCTATCCAGTTACGCAGTTCGAATGGCGAGGAAAGTGTTTCTACTTGTCCTTCAAAAAATATCTTCAGGGATTTAGCGTATCCCCATTTGTATCTAATATTGTGGTTCCGTAGAACAGTCAATTCTGTAGAAAAGGATCTTCTCCAAGACCTAGTGTTAAATGAGAGGTCTATAAGAATAACGACGTCCTTGAATTCTAGTTCAGGTCGCTTCGCCTCTCTGCTGGCCTTTAAGATTGTATCTCTGAACTGAGAGGAACGAAAGCATGCTATCACGTCTCGGGGTGCCTCTGTAGGTGCCGCTTTGGCTTTTATTAGGCGGTGGCATCTCTCCATGTAACTGTCCTCTAATTTCATATGTGGGACCAGACTTTTGAAAAATTGCTGTAGGAAATCTTGGAGCTTTTCTTGTATATAGCTTTCGGGAATATTCCTGAATCTGAGGTTACTTCTTCTCGATCTATCTTCTAAATCTGTCAACTTTTGCTCCAAAGAGTACGTCCTTTTTTCCAGCGTTTGGATTTTTTCTTTTAAGCCTTTCTGCTCCTCTTCATCTCTTAATAGTCTTCCCTCCATCTCTACAATTTTTGTAGAGAGTGCTGCGATATCGGATTTTATCTCTTTGGAGCTGTTATTAATTTCCTGTTTAAATGACTCCAGGAGTGTGAGTTGCAGGTTTTCAAGGGATCCTTTTAGAAATGCCTGCGATACGGCCGCAGAATCGGCACTGGCAATACTCTCTGTTGAGTCATCCATTGTGGTAATTGTTTCTTCTGTGCCTTTACCAAGTGCAGATGATTGAGGGGAAAAAAAGGAAGACACTCTTCTCACCACTTTGCCGTCCTAAAGCTCCTTCTTCTCCTCTCTCCTGTCCTTCCTCTGCAGTTGGATTTTTGGTGCCATTTCAGTCTGTGTAAATCCTCAGGAAGCTGTGCGACCTTGTAGATCTTATCTTATTTGCAGCGTTTTATAATGCACATATAAAGTGGAAGGCAGAGTCCTGCAGCAAGGGGTAAGGAGTTTTCGTGCTGGAAGCACACAGATTACAAAAATGCAGGTAGTGATCGAAAGGCAAAAATGGGTTACATATAGTTCTTATATACTGTTTGGAGAGTTTTTATGCGAGGCTTATGCAGGGAACTATCAGGTTACTAATGACTAGGAAAAAATAAATCCCGTCTAAGAGAGATTTTAAAATTCCTTGTAGCGATATTTGCAGCCCGGTTTGGAAGCAGGTAGTAAACCAGTTAAGGAGGAAGGTTGTCACATAGAAGGTAAGAGTAAAATAGAATCTTTAAGTTCTTTTTAGTTATCGTCAGACTTGCATCATCCTATCTTAGGCAAGCCGAAACCCACGGAGTCTGGCAGGGAGGGAACATGGGCTCTGTGGAGCAGTATACGCTGTACTCAGCCAAGAACTTCTTTTAATTATATTTTATAAGGTTTTACACTCTTAGGCAGGAGACCACCGATATTCATATATTGTTGTGAGACTTAATATGGAAGATGCTAAGCTTAGTTTGTTCAGCAGGCAGATTGACATACAAAAAAAAAAAAAAAAAAGGGGGGGGGAGAGGAGGACAAATATCACACAGAAAATAGGTCGTTTATGTGCCACCAATTTTCCTCCTTGCTTTTTCTTCCTCTGACTTCCCCCTTTCTTCTTCCCCTGCAGTTCACCTCTTTATACTCCACACTTATCGTCTTTTACCTTTGTCTTCAGTTCTCTTTCACTGCTATCGGTCTCCGCCTCCTCCTCTCTCTTCCCTCTCCTCCCTCCTACCCTGCCAGACGTTCCTCGTAATCTGTGCCTCCTGCCGTGAGATGGTACCTGGTGTTCCCCGCCGCTGTAGAGACTAGCGGGAACGAGTTTCTTCCTCTGTCGCACAGCAGCGCATCATACTCTGGACCTCCCTCTCTCCCTCCTCTCACATCGGGCGACTGCTCCCTCCGCCTACGCGTCACGTGGCAGCGTCATGACGCCCATCTCACACCCCTCCAGGCTAAATTTCTTATCTGGACTAGATCTCTTGGTCTAGAGAGCCTAACTGCTGATGCACCACAAGTAGCAGAGAGGGTGGGAGGGTCTGCTGACACAGCACAAAGCACTGTGGTGCAAACATATTAGCTCATTCAAGAACGGAGGTGTAAAAGAGGTTGTGAAACAACAAAAAAAAGTTACAAATCAATGAAATAGCCTAAAAATCAGAGCTCGTTAAGAAACAGTAAAAATTTCATATTTATTCTGATCTTTAAAATGCAAACTAACAGATAAAGGATGTTTTTACTAAGGTCTATGAATAGCATAGCCCAACATCCATAGAATATATTCTGAGGTATTATAAGTAGTGTTGAGCCAACCCGAACCGCACTGTTCGGGTTCGTACCGAACATTACGGTGTCCGTACCCGGAACCGAACACAGACATTCCACTGTATGTCCGTGTTGGAGTTCGGGGTTCGACGATTTAATGACGCATTTTGAAAGGCTGCAGGGCAGCCAATCAACAAGCGTTTGACTCGTTTGCCCTTAGAAGCCATCACATCCATGCCTACTAATGGCATGGCTGTAATTGGCCAGTGCAGCATGTGACCCAGCCTCTATATATAAGCTGGAGTCACATACACGCACATCACATGAGCTCTTCTTAGTGTAGGGAGAGGATGCTGCAGCTGTGAGGGACAGATAAAAAAAAGATTCTGGTGTTGAATCTACAAACTACAGCAATTATTCAAACTACAGTGATTATTCAAATTACAGTGATTATTTTAGTGGGTGCTATACTACATATTTGTACCCTGCCCTGAGCCCAGTACCACAGAAAGTGCAGTGCACTTGCAACTGCATGTGTGCCAGGCACATGACTTTAATCCTGTTCTGTAAGCTCAGTGGGCAACATCTAGGCATTTTAAATACTGCAATTTGTTGGTGTTAAATATTACATTTGCGTCCTGCACTTCATATCTGAGAGTCAAATAGAACAGTCCAATACTGTGCTCACTGCGCACTTTGAAAAATTCTAATTGTTTTGGGTGGTATATAGTACATTTGCGTCTTGCGGTGCACTTCATATCTGAGAGTATTGTGGTTACAGTGCACTTTAAAAAATTCTAATTCTTTTGGGTGCTAAATAGTACATTTACGTCTTGCGTGCACTTCATATCTGAGAGTCAAACAGAACAGTGAAATACTGTGCTTACAGCGCACTTTGAAAAATTCTAATTGTTTTCGGTGCTAAATAGTACATTTACGTCTTGCGGTGCATTTCTTGCAGTCCAATAAACAAAAACACAAAAAAAATACAAAGAAAAATTCTTGACTATTGGCGGTTACATTGTCGCCTGACATAAACCATCTGTTACTTTGATGGGTGACCGCAAATAATGAGGAGAGCGTCAAATAAGGGATGTGGCCCTGGTCGTGGTGTTGCTGGTGTTGGTGGAGCTCCTGTTGCAAGTAGGGGATGTGGTCGATCTGTGCCAGCTACACGCACAAGTGAAACACCTTCCTCAGGTGCTAGTACGCGACAGAACCTTCAGCGTTATTTGGTAGGCCTGAATGCCACTCTTAGAATGGTGAGGTAAGAACAAGTACAGGCGATAGTAGATTGGGTGGCTGACAGTGCCTCCAGTTCCTACACATTGTCTCCCACCAGGTCCCCTGCTGAAAGCTCAGAGTTGACACCTGCAGCCCATGGCCATCTGTCTTTCACCTCACCCCCTTGCAAATCAGCCAAGCAGTCTGAGCCACAAGTCATGCAGCAGTCTCTTTTGCTTTTTGATGACTCTGCTGGCGGGGTCATCAAACCTAGCCTTGCCCCAGAAGTGGAAGAGATTGAGTGCACTGATGCACAACCCCTTATGTGTCAGGATGTGGACATTCGAGGACCACCGCAGCACGTTTCTGATGATGACGAAACACAGGTGCCAACTGCTGTGGCTTTCGGCAGTGTGCAGACCGGCAAGGAGGGCAGAGTTGAGGAGTGGGTGGAAGATGATGTGGAGGATGATGAGGTCCTAGACCCCACATGGAATCAAGGTCATTCGAGTGACGTGTCCAGTTTGGAGGAAGAGGCGGTGGTCGCGAAGAGGCACCAGCGCAGCATAAGAGGGAGCAGGGTGCAAAACCGTAGCGGCCGTCCCCTAGACAGTACGCCTGCTACTGCCAATTGCACCCAGGGGCCGAGCACACTAAAGCCAGCTACAAGGAGTTCCCTGGTGTGGCAGTGTGCTGAGACAAGACACGAGTGGTTTGCAAGCTGTGCAATCAGAACCTGAAGCGAGACATAAATGTGCTAAACCTGAGCACAACTTGCATGACCAGGCATCTACATGCAAAGCACGAGCTGCAGTGTAGTAAGCATCTCAAAACCCAAGAAAGGTCTCAGGCTCCTCCTTCTTCCTCTTCTGCTGCTGTCTTGGCCTCTTCCTCCAGCTCTGGAGTCACAGTGGCACCTGCCACCGAGCAAATAGATGAAGTGGCAGCAACGCCACAACGTCCGCCACCGTCCTCAAGCATCTCCACACTGTCCCATGGAAGCGTTCAGCTGTCCATCTCCCAAACACTGGAGAGAAAGAGGAATTATGGCCCTACCCACACACGACCACTGGCCCTGAATGCCAGCATTTCCAAATTCCTGGCCTTTGAAATTCTGTCATTCCGTCTGTTGGAGACAGATAGTTTGGAAAACCTGATGGCGGTGGCAGTCCCACAGTACATGGTTCCCAGCCGCCACTACTTTTCCCGGCGAGCCATCCCTTCCCTGCACAAGCAATTAGCAGACAAAATCAGGTGTGCACTGCGCAACGCCATCTGTGGCAAGGTCCACATAACCACAGACACGTGGACCAGTAAGCATGGGAAGGGACACTATATCTCCCTAACTGCACACTGGGCAAATGTAGTGTCGGCTGGGCCTGAGGCAGATAGCAGTTTGGCACATGTCCTTCCGCCACAGAGGATTGCAGGGCATTTCTCTTTGCCTCCTCCTCCTACTCAGCTCCTTCCTTCTCCTCTACCACCTCCTCTACCACCTCCTCATCCGGTCAGCATAACACCTTCACCACCAACTTCAGCACAGCCAGGGGGAAACGACAGCAGGCTCTTTTAAAACTCATATGTTTGGGGGGGAAAGCCGTCCTTAATTCCATCACTAGTGCGTGATCGTAAGATGCGCGACTACAAGCACACACTGGTAGACGCGCTGCTGAGGGCATTCCAAAATGACACCGGGGGCTCAATGGGAGCACAAGGCGAAGGCAGAGGAAGAGGTCACCAACGCAGCTGGGGCACCGCCAGCACCTCAGAAGGCAGGGTTAGCATGGCCGAAATGTGGAAAAGCTTTGTCAGCATGCCACAACAAGCAGCAACACCATCTGATATGCAACATCTTAGCAGGAGGCAGCATTTCAGCAACATGGTGGAACAGTACGGATGCACAGGCCTACACGTACTGACTGATGGGTCTGCCCCATTCAACTTCTGGGTCTCCAAATTGGGCACATGGCCTGAGCTTGCCCTTCATGCCTTGGAGGTGCTGGCCTGCCCTACAGCCAGTGTATTGTCTGAACGTGTGTTTAGCACGGCAGGGGGTGTTATCACAGACAAGCGCAGCCGCCTGTCCACAGCCAACGTGGACAAGCTTACGTTTATTAAGATGAACCAGGCATGGATCCCACCAGACTTCTCTGTACCTTGTGCAGAATAGACATTTATACCGGCCTCACCCAGTCATTGTTACACTCAAGTGCACTTATTCTTTGTTTTCTGTTTTATGTCCCAATATTTTGGGGGCTACCCCAATTTAAAAAACCAAAAACGAATAAAAAACAGTGTTGGCTACCTCCTCCTCCATCTCCTCCACCGCCGCTTCCACCTACACCGCCACGGTCACCGCCTCCTCAACCTATGGGTCACTTAGTATAAACTGAAAGAGAATAGAATTCATGGAGGGATAAGCCAAATGGCAAATGATTTAGCTAAACTAGAAAAATGGTCAGAGCAGTGGCAACTGACATTTAATGTGGACAAGTGCAAGATTATGCACCTTGGGCGTAAAAACCCAAAAGCAGAATATAGACTATTTGGTACAGTCCTAATCTCAACATCTGAGGAAAGGGATTTAGGAGTAATAATTTCAGAGGACTTGAAGGTAGGTAGGCAATGCAATAGAGCAGCAGGAAATGCTAGCAGAATGCTTGGTTGCATAGGGAGAGGTATTAGCAGTAGGAAGAGGGAAGTGCTCATGCCATTGTACATAGCACTGGTGAGAATTCACTTGCAGTATTGTAAGCAGTACAGGAGACTGGATCTGCAGAAGGATATTGATACTTTGGAGAAAGTTCAGAGAAGGGCTACTAAACTGGTTCATTGGTTGAAGGATAAAACTTACCAGGAAAGGTTAAAGTATCTTAACATGTATAGCTTGGAGGAAAGACGTAACAGGGGGGATATGATAGAAACATTTAAATACATAAAGGGAATCAACACAGTAAAGGAAGAGAGTATATTTAAAAGAAGAAAAACTACCACAACTAGAGGACATAGTCTTAAATTAGAGGGGCAACGATTTAAAAGTAATATCAGGAAGTATTACTTTTGACTGAGAGGGTAGTGGATGTATGGAATAGCCTGCCAGCAGAAGTGGTAGAGGTAAACACAGTCAAGGATTTTAAGCATGCGTGGGATAGACACAAGGCTATCCTAGCTATAAGACCGGGAACGGGGGACTAATAAAAGTACTCAAAAAAAATTGGTCAGACTAGATGGACCGAATGGTTCTTATCTGCCGACACATTCTATGTTTCTATGTTTCTATGTAATACCCTGCACTTCAACCCTCTCTCAAATGGATAATTATGTTGATCCTCCTGGCAGCCATGCTTTAGATTTAGATTTATGTTCTTCCAAAGCTAAAATCAAAGATTCCATCTAGTGCTATTTTATGGCTCAGCTGTATTTTTAATTTTTATGTATTTTATGTTATTTTAAGGTTTTTCCCTATCCACATTTTACTTCCTTTTTCAGCCCTCTAGCCCTTTCCAGGACTTTTTTAGAGGCATTTTAGGGGCCAAAAGTTCGTCTCCCCATTGACTTCAATGGGGTTCGCGTTCTGGGTCAAGTTCGGGGTCAAGTTCGAGCACGGACCCGGACATTTTTTCGAAGTTCGGTCGAACCTGCCGAACCCCAACATCCAGGTGTCCGCTCAACTCTAATTATAAGCAGAGCTATCCAACATTGGCCCAAAAACAGGGATCGTGAAACTCATTTAGGATGTGATCAATTAGTGTGTCTGGCTTGAACTGAAAATAAAAAAGCTGTACTGAAAGATTTTCATCTCATGTGCAGACAGGTCACTGATCACATATTGCAGCTTAAATATTGACCATGATGAAATACCTGATGGAGCGAACAATGTGATGAAACACGTCTATGGATGAAACATTGCATGCCAACTCAGTATTTGTTATGTCTGATAAAATGCTTACATTGCACAATGCTGCAGTATGATTGGCATCAGTAACTGGTAGTTTCTGACATAATAAGGACTTTGTTCTAAACTAATAATGAGTATTTTAAAGTCAGATAGCCTCTTTACAAACCATCCATATGACTGCTTTTTTATCTTTATGAATGTGCTCCCTTAACAACAAAATATAATTTATGCCATTTTTCTTCATTTGTAACACAATATTGAAAAATGTATGAAAATACTTTAATTCATTGACCTAGATGCTTCCTTTTCTCTATTTGAAATATCAGCCCTGCTGGGCGGAGATTTGATTCTGCATTCCTCCTCCACTGAGGACGGATGCTTTGTACTGGAAAGTTTTTTTCTTTAAAAAAATTTTTTAAAAAATGGCGGGGGACACACATTGACTCTACCCCATTATATGTTAATGAATCAAATGCATTTAGGATACTACAGTATGTTTTTAAAAAATTATACATTGATTTGTCTCCTTGCACATTGACACAGATTCACGGAACGTGCCAAAAATAGGATGTGTAATCAACGTACTTTTATGTACCAATTTAGATTACCCATCATAATGAAAATGTATCAGCGCTATGTTCTGAAGTTGGAGCCAAGTGGGAAACTAGTGTTCATAAAAAACCAATGCCCGATTTTCGTTCCAATTGTTTACTTATTAACTCAATTATCAAGATGTCATGAGAAAAAGAAGATCTGGAAACCCTATAAATGGTGCTAGCTGCATCACTGAGACACTCTGCTCCATTGGAGATCAACAATGGCATCTTTCACTGGCACACAGGTGTATCAAAGTGACTTTGATCCTCAGACATACTTAGATACATACTATGGGTCTGTATCTGGGGTTTTTATTAAAGATAGATATATGGAGTTCATTCTGAGAAAATTGCATCTAGCTTTTACTAAAGGTAAGAGATCTCATGGTTAACTTTCCATTAGACATATGCTGTATGGAGCAATTGGGGGATGTATAAAGCACATACAAGTGATAGAAAAGTTTAAAAAAAAAAAAGCTATATATACATATATATTTAATAAATGTACAATCTCTGTGATCTTATATCTAACTAGTGATTGCAACTTTTTTATGTAGACTTTTTACACCTGAACTGATGTGATTTTCAGAACTGTTTTAGAAACTTCTACTACTTAAAAAAAAAAAAGCAGTTTGGGACCAGCACAGGTAGAAAGGCACAGTACAGTAGAAGACTATCTGGTGCTGTAAAAGGCAATAACTTGGCTAGTAGAGAATAAACGTAAGATTCATTTTAAACTTACATTATGTGGTTCAAGAAATGATGGAGCGATTCCTGGAGAGAAGGTCCACTTACGCGTTTTGCGCCTGGGCAGGGTGCTTAGTTCCAGCACAGGTGGTACAATCCCATAACATTTCTCAGAAGTTAGTGTTCTACATTGGTGCACAAAGAGGTTTCGCCACTATTGGGCATTATTTCTGCATGTGCCATTGATTCATGTTCCCCATTTTTTTATTGATTGTATGTATCATTACATTTTTCATTGTTTCCTAAAAAGACCTTTCCTAGCTAAATGTTAAGGGCCTTTTTTATAAGTGGAAAGTGCTTATTGTCTATTTCTGATTAATATGTGATTTATAACTTTGCCTGCTGTTTAAATTGCATGCAATCTTTTATTTGCTTATTAGGCGGTGTTAAAGGAGCCTCCATGATTGATATTGGCCCCGGGCCTGCCATTTACCAAGAGTTGTCAGCGTGTGAAGCCTTTAATGAGATAACTGCTGCAGATTTTACTGACCGCAATAGAGAGTACCTGGAGAAATGGAGGAGGAAGGAGCCTGGCCTGTTTGATTGGACTCCGGCTTTAAAGATTGTTTGCGACCTAGAAGGGCGCTGGTAGGTGACACTGTAAATATACTGTGTATAATATGATTAAATCTCCCACATGATTGAGAGTCATTAACTACAAGGAACTATGGAATATTATAAAAAGTATAATTTCTGACTGATTATTGTGCCCAACCTGTAACTTACATGTTTTATGGAGTCGAATAAAGGACAGTGGGGGATACACTTCATTTTTAAGTTCAGCTCCAACACAAGCCAACATGATAATATCCGGATTTGTCTAAACCTATAATCAGTGTTTTAAGATCAAGACAAATGCTTTAAATGGACAATAGTCATTACATTTCAATACAAAACAAAATAAAATAAATGATTTTCTTAAAAATATATTGATATTGGAAACACAATATAAAAAGGTATAACTTTTTTCCCCCTAGCAAGTTGCACTGCTGCTTTGGGAGGAGTCTGACAAATATTGGTCAATATCTTTGGTCAGATTTTCTATGATTTGACTGTACGGGAGTCAGAAGAGTCAACCAAAAGTGATGCCAAGCAAGACAGTGCTTCTGTTATGTGATGCCACATGCAAGTACCATTTTCCTTTTGTGCATGTTAGTTACACACCCAGAAAAAATGATGCTTGCACATGACATCACATAATGGAAGCACATTTGTATGGACTTAATCCTTCCATCTTTGGTTGGATCTGGGAATATCTCACAACTACAAGACATAGAAAAAAGATATGCATTTTTTATTTTGGTTAAAAAAAAAATCAAGATTTTCTTAAATAAAATATTTTTTATTTGTATTAAATATTAATAACAGTTGTCCTTCTCAGAATGATAGATTGCAGTTTTGTACCAGAATGGAGAATAATATGCAGTGTAGACCATGAAGGTCTTCAAAGTTTGTGGTTTGGACTATCAGAAGGGCTATATGAAAACTGATAAAGAGCAAAGAATGGCATGTTTTGCTTTCAAAGGAAAATGATCATTAACATAGAAATAACTAAAAAAAACATCATATATGTCTTACAATTTGAGATCACAATGTACATAGGCTACATCCATGCAATAACAAAAGAAATGTTTCTAAATTCATCTTTTATTTACAGTGGACAGCTAGCACAGAAGGAAGAGAAGCTAAGAAAGACCCTCAAAAGAGTGGTGAAATGTGATGTCACCAAGAGTAACCCTTTGGAGCCACTGGTCTTGCCCAAGGTTGAATGTGTTCTCACAGTAGGTTGCTTAGAATGCGCCTGCAAGGACGAAGAGGCATATGGAAAGGTCATCAGAAATTTATCATCTCTTCTGAAACTAGGAGGCCACCTCATCATTGGTAGCATACTGGGCAGTACTATATTCAGATGTGGATCCAAACAATTCACTCTCATAAACCTAAGTGAGGCTTTCCTTAGGAAAGTCGTAACCGAGAATGGATTTGTCATTGAGGACCTTGAGGTCCTCCCTAGAGATTATGATAAAGTCATGTTTGATATCTGCAACCATACATCTGGTATTTTTATCCTTGCTCGCAAAACCAAAGATGTATGAAAAAAGTTATAAAGTACAAGCAGATATCCTCAGTCTCTTCTGATGAAATTAAATATACAAAACACCATGAAAATATTAACCCCTTAAGGACAGAGCCTTTGAAACATTTTTGTCCTTTCTGGACAATGGCTATGTTAACATTTCTGTGCTGTTTGTGTTTAGCAGTAATTTTCTTCTTTGTCATTTGCTGTACCCACACATATTATATATTGTTTTTATCGGGACAAGAAGGGCTTTCTATGGATGCCATCTTTTTGATCATATCTTATCATATTATTAAAAAAAATAATAAAATATGGTAAAAAAAAAAAAAATACACAAATTTCTTTGTTTTTATTTGAAACAACTTCTCCTCATACACAATAGCGAACGAAAAAACATGCTAAATAGATTCTACTATTTCTCCTGAGTACAGGGATACCACCCATGCATAGGTTTGTTGGGTTGTTTGGGGGCTAAAATGCCAAATTTTTGAGGTGCAGTTTTTTGTTTTCCAACTTGAAATTTTTACATGCAGACAGCCTGCACCCATGTCCCATTTGGGACATATTTGAAGCCAGCTAGTGTATTTTACCCCATCAACCCATATATTTTTTAAAAGAAGACACCTTAGGCTATCTCAAATGGTGGTATTTTTACACTTTCCATGCACTAATTCTACCACCAGCCTTTGTCAAACTTTGTGGTAGTAATTTTTTTGTTGTTTTTTTTCACAAACCTTGTACTTCAGACATGAATTCACAGATTTTGGTATGTGTCACTGCCAAATAACACCCCAATAAGTGTTCAGCAACATCTCTTGAGTACAGGGATACCACCCATGCATAGGTTTGTTGGGTTGTTTGGGGAGTAAAAGGCCAAATTTGGTAGGTGCAGTTTTTGGTTTTCCAAATTAAAATTTTGACATGCAGACCGCCTGCACCCATGTCCCATTTGGGACATATTTGAAACCAGCCAGTGTATTTTACCCCATCAACCCATATATTTTTTAAAAGTAGACACCCTACGCTATTTCAAATGGTGGTATTTTAACACTTTCCATGCACTAATTCTACCACCAGCCTTTGTCAAAGTTTGTGGTAGTAATTTTTGTGTGGTTTTTTTTCACAAATATTGTATTTTAGACATAAATTCACAGATTTTGGTATGTGTCACTGCCAAACAATAACCCAATATGTGTTCAACAACATATCCTGAGTACAGGGATACCACCCATGCATAGGTTTGTTGGGTTGTTTGGGGGCTAAAGGGCCACATTGTGAAGGTGCGCATTTTCAACTTGGAATATTGACTTGTAGTCAGCCTGAGCCCATCTTTCATTTGGGACTTTTTTTTAAGTAGGACAGTGTATTTTACCCCAAAAAGTATATATTTTGTAAAAGTAGACACCCTAGGCTATTTTAAATGGTGTTATTTTAACACTTTCCATGCACCAATTCTACCACCAGCCTTTGTCAAAGTTTGTGGTAGTCATTTTATTGTGTATTTTTTCCCACATACATTGCACTTTAGACACAAATTCACATATCTCAGTATGTGTCACTGACAAACAATACCACAATATATGTTCAGCAACATCTCCCGAGCACAGGGATACCACCCATGCATAGCTTTGTCAGCATTGTTAGGGGTTGAAAGGCTACATTTGAGAGGTGCGCTTTTTGATTTTCAAACTTGGAATTTGAACATGTAGAGCAAGGAAGGGGTTAATAGCTCTTATAAGAGCCTTTGTAGTACTGTACAAAAAAATTAACCCCTAAAAATGCACAGACAAGAAAAAATGTTCTGCTGTGCAGTGATCAGTGGCAGGGAAGGGGTTATTACACTACACTATACAAAAGGTATGGCTTTTATAAAAGCCCTTGGGACTCATAATTTATTAACATTTTATTTAATTTATTACAATTTAAAAATTATGTTATACAGATCTGTCTCTTTCCCTCACTAAAACTCAAGTGAGGAGAGGGAGGCAGATCCATATGGGTCAGAACAATATTTACGAACCAGACGAATGGTGATGCTCATCTGAGAAATCACCAAACCACCTTTGCCACTGATCGGCTGTTACTGATCGCTATACACGCGTTCAGACAGCTTCAAAAGGAATACACGTAATCCCCTAGTGGGTATAATTAACCCCTAGTGAGTCTGACAAAAAAAATGCTGATAGCAAAAAAAAATCCTTCGGCGACTAGATTACTCCATATGCGCTGCTTAGGCAGTGACCATATGCACTGCTTAGGCAGTGACCATATGTGCTGCTTAGGAAGTGATATACGGCAAGGAAGGGGTTAATAGCTCTTAAAAGAGCCTTTGATATACTGTAATAAATCAAAGTAAAAAAAAATAACCCCTAAAAAAATGCACAGACAGCAAAAAATGTGCTGCTGTGTAAGATCACTGCGTACACAGCGATCAATTGCAGGGAAGGGGTTAAATACTGGAAACGGCTTTTATAAAAGCCTTTGGGTCTCAATTCTATTAAATATATTATAATTAAAAACTTACATTATACAGCTCTGTCTCCCTCCCTCACTAAAACTCAAGTGAGAGGGAGGCAGATCTACACGGGTCAGATCAAATATTTACACATATTGATCTAACCAGACGAATGGTGATGCTCATCTGAGCAAACGCCAACCCGCCATTGTCACTTATCAGCTGTTACTGATCGCTATACATGCGCTCAGACAGCTAAAAAAAATTTTTTACGTTAAACGTAGTCCCCTAGCGGGTATAATTAACACGTGACGGGTGTAATAAAAAAGTTTTAAAAAAATTAAAAATGCTTCTGCAGCAAGATTGCTGCATTTGCGTCAGATCGCTGATTAGGCAGTGATCTACGGCATGAAAGGGGTTAATCTCTCTTAAAAGAGGTTTTTTTATACTGTAATGAATTACAGTAAAAAAAAATAACCCCTAAAAAATGCACAGACAGCAAAAAATGTGCTGCTGTGTATGATCACTGCGTACACAGCGATCAATGGCAGGGAAGGGGTTAAATGGCTTTTATAAAAGCCCTTGGTGTTTAAAATTTTATTAAATATTTTTTTTATTATTTTATTTTATTTTTTTACTTGATCTGATCTGTCTCTCTCCCTTACTAAAAGTAGTAAGGTGAGGGAGGCAGATCAATACTTGTCAAAGGCAATATTTAGTAATATTGCCTTTGACAGATGGTAAGTGCTCATCAGAGCACTTACCATACATGCCTGCACACAGATCACATAGATCTGTTGTGCCGGCATCGACTGGCTCCCCCTAGAGCATCGGAAGTGAAATACTTTCACTTCCGATGCTCTTGCCATTAGAAGGGAAGCGCTGCCTGTACAGGCAGCGTTCCCTTCTACTAAGCCGATGGGGTCGCTCAGGAGAGCGACCACCATCGGCTCTGGGCAGCCTGGAGGTGTTGTTAAGTGCCTCGCTGGCGAGGCACTTTAACAACACCGCAGATGCTTAGAAAGCGAACGATCGTTCGCTTTCTAAGCACATGTGTGCAGCGGGCGCAGCCATTTTTAAATGGCTGCTACGATCACTCCGTGGAGTGATCGTAGCGCGCCCCTGCACATTTGGGGGGTGTTGCACAATGCCTCTACCTAGAGGCATTGTAGCAACACCGTTAGAGTAAAGAAAGCAACCGCTGGTCGCTTTCTTTACTCCATTTAGTGCATGACGTGCCAGGCACGTCAGCTGTCGGCAAGTCCACGATTTGCCGTGACGTGCCTGGCACGTCATCTGTCGTTAAGGGGTTAAACTTCAGATTGATACACTGATTGTCAGATTTTCTTTTTATAGAATTATTACAGCATTTATAAAATATTGGGAATGAATCCTACCAATAAAGATAATTCTGCATTCTGTTGACTAAAATAATTAGTAGATTAAATATTTGGTATTGCATGAAAAATACAATATATGCTTGTATGGTTTTGCCATGTTTTTGAATTATTTACATTACACATGGTAACCATTTGTTCATGGTGCTTTAAATATATTCCAATAAACTGGAACTGGCCAATGCCTTATTTACTGTGCAGATATTTTTACTCACTTTTATGGAATTCTAGAAGTGAATGTTACTGCATCCAGAGTAATGTTTGCTATCGGTATTAATATTTTACCATACTATGTTTTAGACTGTAGCTTGATTAGTTGTGTGTCAAACATTCCAAGTACTGAAATACAATTTGTATATATAATATAATGAGCACAGTAATGCATATTAATGGAACACCTAACACTGGCATATTAATTGGAAAATTGGCTGTGGACAAAAAAAAACTGGCATATTAACGGGAAAATAATACTGACATATTAATGGGAAAATAATACTGGCATACTAATGGACAAATTAAACTGGCAAAATGAAATGGCAAAATAATACTGGCATATTAATATGTAAATTAATACTGGCATATTAATGTGTAAAATAATAATGCCATATTAATTGCAAAATAACACTGGCATATTAATTATCAAATTGGCAGTGGCATATTAATTGATAAGCTGGCTATGGTATATTTATGGGCAAACTGTTTACATATTTTAATAGGCAAACTGTCTGTTGCATACGTTAATGACAAATTGACTGTGGCATGTTAATTGGTACCTGACAGTGGCTTATTTTAATTGGCAAGTGATGCTGTGGCATGGTCTGTGGGGCAAAACAATATGTACGATTAGGAAAGTGACACTGGCTTGTTCTGTGGTATGTTCTGTGGGGCATTGACTGTTGCATGCCAAATTGTGTAGGGGCAATATGAGTGCAAGCCAAGTGCTGTGGGTGCAATTTAGGTGCATGGCAAGTTCTGTGGGTACTGTATGGTGCTGTGTTAAGTCCTTCAGGAGCAATGTGGGTTCAGAGGAAAGAAATAAAAAAAATAAATGACATTTTTCAATAAAATTTTTATTACATATGAAAATAGTTGAATATAATATTAAAAATTTCATATAGGTATAAATGCAATGTGTGTATAGATATTTATTGTTTTACAATTGTACAGTTGTAACCTTGCGAAGCTCCGATTACAGAATTAATGGGGGTCCCATGTGTGGCATAATTAAGGGATTTTTTTGTTTGGCATAACTATGGGGCTCTTGTGTGTGGCATAACTATGGGGCTCTCATGTGTGGCATAATTAAGGGGCACCTGTGTGAGGCATGATTAATGGGGCTCCTGTGTGAGGCATGATTAATGGGGCTCCTGTGTGAGGCATGATTAATGGGGTTCCTGTGTGGGGCATAATTAATGGGGCTGCTGTGTGGGGCATAATTAATGGGGCTCCTGTGTGGGGCATAATTAATTGGGCTCCGAGGTGAGCATAATTAAAGGGGCTCTGGTGTGGCATAATTTATAGGACTCTTGTGTGTGACATAGTCATGGGGCTCCTGTGTGTGGCATAGTTAATGGGCTCCTGTATTTGTCATAATTTGTGGGTCTCCTGTATGTGTTATAATTTATGGGGCTCCTGTATGGCATATTTAATGGGCCATCTGACTGGCTTTACTAAGGAATCTGTTTGGAATGGTATTGGAAATCCAGGAGGGTGACACCATGAGTTACCACACCAGGTGACACCAACCCTTGTGACACCTCTGCATAACACTTGTAGATATATGTTCATTCAAGCCTCTGAAAAGATACAGAGGTTCCACTATCATTTGTGTAGTAGGAACCAAGTAATGAACAAAGATCTTCCATAGTATTGCGCCAGTGACTAGGGGGTATAACCCTGGATCTGCAAAATCCTCTTTACTTTATTTCAACCTTAGGGCATATTCTTGAGGGAATTCTATACCCTTATCTGAGAACGATATTTCTGTAGCAGAATACTTCCCAACATTTAAAATTACCTTTGTTTTTGGGGAAAGTGGCTGAGGGTATGACTATGGGTGGGGCATTATTTAGGTGATTAACGCTTATTGAGAGCTATTTGTGAAATGTGGCCAGTTATTTAGAAGAAGAATAATACATTTCATCTATAAAAAAATATATAAATAAACACATTTACTGCATTTTAAACACACTCTATGATGAGTTGTATTGCTTTGGAGCTCTGTAATACACTCACACACATTGAAAATTAGGGCTCGTAGAAAATAGGGATACCAGGAGAAGAAAGAGTGTGGTATGTGTTGCAAAAATAGGGAATGTCCCTCATAAATAGGAACACTTGGGGGGGCATGCAGCAGTCCTGCTTATCTCTTCAGGTTCGCCTTCCTGTACTAAAAGTATCTGCAACCTACCGGTGGCCAAAATTATCCGGGCCGCAGTTCCTATGTACTTGAAGGTATTTACCCAGCCCGTATCAGTTGCTTCTACGCAACCTGGGTAAATACTCTATGAGTATACTTCCTGTCTGGCTAAAAACGAGATGTAGCAGGCATGGAGAGAACTTTCAAAGGTTCCAGGTTCCAGCACTCAAGAGTAAAAAAGTGGATTTAGTTCTTCAAAAGCAACGTTTCAACCCTTTGAGGGTGGCAACTTTATATATACTTCTCAATGTGAACAGTAATCAATCACAATTAGGGGGCGGGATACACCCAAATGTTGAAAATTCCAAGTAAGCAAAAGTAATTAAACATAGTAACACAATTGTTACACATATTACACATCTTCATATATCAATATCAATCAGAATTTAGTGCTACATTAGCAATGTGAAACATTAAAACTGATAATAGAACGGAAAAACGCCTCTCCTTCTTCTCTCCTCAAACACAGAAGGGAGAGGAGAACGAAGGAGATGGCGCTACCGCAATGGCAGAGGTACCCGGATTATCTCCCAGTTCGCCTGCTCCACAAGCACAGATACCATTAACTCAGGAGATACTAGCTAAATCCCTAGACGCACAGTTTGACCGTATAAAGGGGGAAATTGGAAGCAACATAGCTAGTATTAGGAAGCATATCAGGGAATGTACTCAAAACATTAAGATTAACTCTGAAAAAATAGAAGATCTCACTTTACAAACCCTGACAAATTCAGATTTAATTCAACAGCTAACTAATAAAAACCGGCTGCTTGAGCATAAAATGTCTGACCTAGAAGACAGGTCAAGGCGGAACAATTTAAGGGTCAAAAACATTCCGGAAAGTGTAGACAGTGAGAACCTTGAGAAATTTGTATTAAAATACTTGAAGAAATTAGGGGTAAATACGGAAGGAGCCGTATCCCCTTTGGAGAGATGTCATAGAGTACATAGACCCCACAGCCTTCCAGCCCATATCCCCAGAGACGTAATGGTATGTTGCGGATCCTACAAGATAAAAGAAAGTATCTTGAAGCAAAAGAGAGAGAGACATCTAGAGGAACATTATGAAACTATTTGTATTTTTCCAGATCTGTCCTTTTTCACCCGCTCTCAAAGAAAGAGTTTTACCACCCCAGCCGCAGTGCTAAGAGTACATAGCATAAAATACAGATGGGGATATCCCTGTAAGCTACTGGTGTCTTACGAGGGTCAACTTCTCCCCTTTGACACCCCTGAAAAACTCAAAATCTGGCTGGAGGATAAGAATATAGAATGAAATCCGGGGGAGATAGATGGGAGGGAGAAGATAGTAATAAAACATAAATCTTTTTGATTCTGCTTGTGTTCCTCTTTCTCCCCTTCTATCTCTATACTATTGGCCCTCTACTCAGCCAGAGACGAAAGCCAGAAGGCTTTTATTTAACACCAGATCCCAAAAGTAACTTATACACATAACACTTGGAAGGAGAAAGCAACCAAATTAAGATGTACCCACATGTAGTATGGCACTTTACACTTTGTGGGCTTCCACACATACCCATTACAGGCAAGGGTGGAATACTCAAATTAAAAAAAGGATAATACCCACTACTCCTTTTAAACATACATTATATGGGTAGGGGGAGAATAATGTTAACAAATAAAAGGACAACCATCATATACTCACTCAAGATAAAATTCACTACAACCAACAGGCACCATAATTACTATTTACCCAACGAACGGTGAGGGAGGGAGGGGGGAGGGATGGGAGATGGAGAAAATATATATTTTTTTTCTCACGAGCACACACTATCTTCATTCTCCCACTGTACTCTACACTCTCACCATAACCATCACACACCTAACCACTTGCACCACATACATTTAATCAACAGTTTAACCACTTTTTTTTTTCTCTCCATTTTCCTCACGAGCACACACTATCTTTATTTTCCATTGCACTCCCCACTTTTACCATAACCATTACACACCTAACCATTTATACCACATATATTCAATCAACAGTTTAATCACGTTTTTTTTTTTCCTTCCCTTTCCTTTTTCTCCATTTTCCTTACGAGCACACACTATCTTTATTTTCCATAGTACTGCCCACTTTCACCATTACCATCACACACCCAACCACTTGTACTACATATATTTAATCAACAGTTTAACCTTCTTTTTTTTTTTTTTCTTCCCATCGTCCTAATGAGCACACACTATCTTTAATTTCCATTGTACTCCCCACTTTCACCATAACCATTACACACCTAACCATTTGTACCACATATATTCAATCAACAGTTTAATCACGTTTTTTTTTTTTTCCCTTTCCTTTTTCTCCATTTTCCTTTCGAGCACACAATATCTTTATTTCCCATTGTACTGCCCACTTTTACCATTACCATCACACACCCAACCACTTGTACTACATATATTTAATCATCAGTTTAACCTTTCTTTTTTGTTTTTTCTTCCCATCTTCCTAACGAGCACACACTATCTTTAATTTCCCACTGTACTCTCCACCTTCACCACAACCATCACACATCTAACCACTTGTACTACATATACTCAATTAACAGTTCAATCACGTTTTTTCTGACCTCCGAGGAAGAGCTATACTATAGATAAGCCGTAGGGAGGGAGAGGAGAGGGGATGGGGGGAGGAAGGGAGAGGGGAAGAATGGGAAGACAACATACCTTGGAGATCAGCCCACATGGGGAAAGAAGGAAGGGAAAGAGAAAAAAAAAAAGATAAATAGGCCTATCAGAGCTGCCCAGCTCCTAAATTCATTTTATATGAATTACAAGCTCTACGCTAGGCATATTTATGCCTTAGCGCAGAGAATATCAGAATATAAAAGCCGGTTCAGGGTGGGTTTATGTTTTATGTAGACGTGTATATGTGTTCAAAGATGATTCCACAATATGTGCTTGGGCTGGGGAGGAAACGGAAACAAACACTCCACTCGGTATACCATGGTTAAAGTTGCTTCTTTAAATATCCGCGGCTTGAATTCACCCCAGAAAAGATCACTACTGTTTAATCTCCTTAAAAAAGAAAATATAGATATTATGGCGCTACAAGAGACACATTGGAATACCCAGGATGAAGTCAGAGTAAATACAAGCAACTTTCCAACGGTCCTCGCAGCGTCACTTGAAATGGGGAAAAAAAGAGGGGTGACGATCCTCTTCTCAAAAAACATCACCTTGAAAATTAGGTTTCTCGAAAAAGACCCGGAGGGGAGATTCCTTATAGTGGTAGGCGAAATTGAAGGCGAAACATATACTCTCGCCAACGCGTACGCCCCAAATACCTCTCAAATAAAATTCTTAACCAAGCTATTATTTAAAATTGAGAGAATTAGACAAGGAGCAACCATATTAATGGGAGATCTAAATATGGTAATGGATCCTGAGATCGACCGGAAAAATAAGCACATCTATACAATGTATGGCGCATCTTCCACCTTAAAGAAAGGGACTTCACATGTTTCTCTAAAACACATAGTTCCTATTCCAGGATCGACCTAATATTTTGTAACCCTAACCTCCAAAATCAACAAAACCCTTATCCTAGACGTCACCTTTTCAGACCATAGTGCAGTGATCATGAATATAAAAGGAGGGATTAAAAAAAGTCAGAGCAGACTGGAGATTCAATAATAGATTAATATCCACTGAAATCAATAGAAAATACATACAAGAAGTTATAGAGAACTTTCAAAATGAAAACAGAAGTGAAGAAATTGCCCCATCTACTCTTTGGTGCACATTAAAGTGTGTAGTCAGAGGCCATCTAATCAAGCTTGGAACCCAGGGGAAAAAAAAGAAAGATCTTCCGCTTTCAGAACTATACATACAGTTAGCTAACCAGTCCACTGCCAACAAAATTGCCCCAGAGAAGTAACTAATAAAATCCAGGCTCTACAAGACAGGATAAATGAACAACTTCTCAATAGAGTAAACAGAAACCTAGAGTTCCTAAATTCAAAGTGGTACTACAAAGGCAATAGATCGGACAACATGCTATCGAATAAATTAAAAAATAAAAGAATGAAAGACAAGATCTCGAAGATCACATATGAAGGGGAGACCAGGCTCACCCCAGAGAAAATTGGCCAGGCCTTTACACAGTATTATAAAAGGCTATACAATCTCCCAAAAACAGCCCAAAATGAAAACACACAGCAGTACTTCAGAGACAAAAGAATGAAACAACTAACACAAGACCAGTTGGAGATACTCAACCAACCGGTCTCAACAACGGAAATAAGGACAGCCATAGAAAGACTCAAAAAGAAAAAAGCCCCAGGCCCTGACGGCTATGATAACGTATTCTACAAGATCTACAAGGAAGTCCTCTGCGAAGACCTGAAAAATACATTTAATGAATTTATGGACAAAGGAGCTATACCGGAAGAAATACTAAAGACGTTACCAGCTACAGGCCAATATCGCTTCTGAACACTGACTCTAAACTATACGCAGGGATAATAGCGGAGAGAATTAAGAAAGTCATCACCAGTATGATCCATAAAGATCAAGTAGGATTTGTACCAGGCCGTCATTCCTCGGGTCACATACGAAGAATAATAAATCTGTATGAGAAAATCTACCGAGAGAAGATCCCGACCCTCTCCCTTTCACTGGATGCCGAAAAGGCCTTTGATCGGGTTGGGTGGAACTTCATAGCTGCAACTCTACAAGCCTTTGGTTTCTCCGGCAAAATAAATAACGCAATTATGGCGTTATACACGTCACCCATGGGCAGAATTATCGGACAAGGGATCCAGTTGCAATGGTTCAGAATTAACAACGGCACCAGACAAGGATGTCCGCTTTCACCCCTTCTGTACGCCCTCACAGTGGAACCTCTAGCAGAGCAGATAAGAGACAACTCTAAAATCAAGGGCTTCCGATCAAAAAAAGACAATCTGAAAATTGTGCTTTACGCGGATTATATTCTGCTAATCATCAGGGATCCACAGACATCCTTAGAGGCACTGATCCGTTGTATTACAGAATACAGCAATATTTCTAATTATAAACTTAACACTAATAAAACAGCTGACATACTAGTTAACACGCACAAAAATTATCGAATGGCGCTCCAAGCAACATATGACTTCAACTGGTCAAAGAAGATATTTAAATACCTGGGCATAAATATAACGCAGAATCCAACACACATGATGGAAATGAACATCATGCCGATTCTTAAAGAAATTAATGAGAAGCTGAAAAAGTGGAAAAATCTTGAAATTTCCTGGAGTGGTAAAATAAATACCACCAGATCATATATCTGGCCCAAAATAATGTATATCTTTCGCATGATTCCGCTAAAGGTCCCCCAGAGCTGGTTGAAGATGATTCAATCATCCCTCTCCAGATTCATCTGGCTCAATAAAAAAACTAGACCGTGCCTACATCTCCTCACCAAAAACGGTAAACAAGGAGGCCTCGGGATGCCAGACTTTGAGGAACAATATCGGGCCTCATGCCTCCATCATATCTTATATACCCTTAGTGACCAATCACAGCGAGAAACCTGGTATCCCCTGGAAGAAGAGTCGGTAAAAGAGTATGGAGGGATACTACCCTTTTTCTGGAGAGTTAAGGACGGAAGAAGAAATATAAAAGAACAGCAACCTCCAACAAATCCTGGAGATGTCCTGAAACATTTAAGTAGTTGTTGGGACAGACTTCGGAAAAAAGCTGGACTAGAGAATAAGATACACACAAACTTACCATTGAACACACTTACGGGATTGATAGATAACATACAACTCCGAATCAGAGCCTTCAATAATCTGCAAGAATTATATAATCTCCCAGTAAGTGATCAATATACACATATGAGAGTCAATAATTTTCAATAATAAGGACTCAAGAACACAGAGACTGATAAAACTAATACAGCAAGATAGTCAAAAAAAGAGGATCAGTACCTGTCTAAAGTACAACAATGCATGTAGAGAACAACAGATACCATCAGCACTCCCAAAATGGAAACAAGATCTAAACTTAGATATCACTCTGGAGGAATGGAATTCAGCACTGGCAGAAATAACCAAAAATATTCACTGCCTTAACATCACCGAGTGCTGCTATAAAGTGCATAACAGGTGGTACAGGGTCCCAACACTATTAGCAAAAATATACAAAGATGCATCTGACCTATGCTGGAGATGCGGCACCCACGCTGGAGATTACAAACATATATGGTGGGAGTGCCCACTAATAACTAATACTTGGACAACAGTTTTTTCAAAACTCAACACAATACTTGATATGGAAATACCGGTAAACCCCGCTCTCGCCCTCCTACTCATAAAATTACCACCAATGAGAAAAGAAGAAAAGATAATATTGCACCATATTTTGGCAGCCACGAAACTATCCATAGCCAGAAACTGGAAATCCTCAAAGGATATCACTTGGCCGATGATCCTGGCACAAGTACGCTTCCAAATGAAAATGGAGAAAGGCCTAACCGCCTGGTCGGGATATAATATCTTAAAAAAACAAATGTGGACAAAGTGGCTGGAAGTCCTAGAGAAGAAAGGACAATGACTCAAATAAGTACTGCTGCGGCGCCTAGAAGGAAAGCCTTTACGAAAGAAACAAGTCCTGATCCTCCGGGGCCCCCCCCCCCCCAAAGTTACCAACCAAGATACCAAGCTCTGTGGATTCATCTTTGACAAATTATGTTTGTATGTCCTGTAAGTCTTGTAAGTCTTGTTCGTCATACTAGCTATTGCAACCGGGGGGGGGGGGGGGGGGGGGGGGGGGGGAATATAGCGAGAGAGCTTACGGTCAGACTCTCTTGCAAGACTCCACATATCACATATAGATGCACTTAAGCTTCCAATAAGATAACAGTGAGTTATGAAACACCAGAACCAGGAATAAAATAGACACAATGATGCTTCAACTCACCTCTTTCACACTTAAGGTGTATACAAAGCAAGTACTGAGTGTCAAAAAAAAAAAAAAAAGTGATATATAACAATCAAACATAAAGTATATCACATAGTTAAAAACAAATGACCTTTGCAGCTCAAGACATGTAAAATCCTAAGTGAATTTAAATTTATATGCACAGGTGCAGCTGTTCCCATACAATACTTAACATTCCAAGTTTTAAACAGATATAAAAGAGACATAACAAAAAATATATAAAACTAGGGAACAATTCTTTGTCTAGAAAAAAAATGTACTTAGAAAAAATGAAAAGCCAAAAAGTAATATATATCACGCAGTTTTTTTTATATAAGGCATATAAACACTCATCTGTTAACAATGTGTCTTAAAGGTACGTGAGCAGCTACACATCAGGAATCAGGTGACTTTGCAGACCGATCTGGAAAAATAAAATAAAATTGTATAAGAGATAATATAGGTTATTATAACAGAAGTAATACTAGTGCTGACTTTTGTTCGTGCATAAAACATTTAATCACTAGAGAACAGAATCTCTAGGAGTTAGTCTATAGGAATGGAGCTAAATCAAACTCCCTGTTTAATCCTTTTGGTGAGAGGCTATCTAGTTCCATAATCCACCGGGCTTCTTTCTTTTTTAGAAGTTTCTCTCTGTCACCGCCTCTTTTGGATTTCAGAACCGTATCTACGAATTGGAAACGCAACTCTCGATAGTGAATGCCTTGCCTCATGAAAGTGTTGGGAGATGGGTAGTTCATATTTCTGTGTTCTGATTGTGGACCTATGCTTTGAAAATCCTGATTTTACTTTTTGTAAGGTCTCACCCACATAAACTAAATTACGGGCATCTTAATAAATATATCACAAACGTAGAGTCACATGTGAAATGAGATTGAATTTCATACCATTTCTCTTTTAAAGGATGTTTAAATCTCTCACCTTTTATAATGGATGAGCAGGCTACACATGACATGACACATTGCCATATCCAGAGGCTATCTCCCACCTGTATGCTGCCTGCAGGGTGACGAGTGAGATGGCCTAGCAGTGGCAGTAAGTACTGGGTAGCGGGATGTAATGGCCATCTGACAGTGACACTTTTAATGAGCAAATTGTGGCATATGTAATGGGCAAACTTTGACATATTTAATGGACATATTTTAAAGGGCACCAGGCTTGGAAATATGTTTAAGGGAAATCTCATGGGCAATCTGTGGAACATTTATTGGACAAACTGACTGTGGCATCAGTGGTGTCCCGAGGGGGGGCCTGTGGGTGTGGACACCACTGCGCTGCTTACCTTTTTTTTCTTTCTTTCTGGCAGCCGCATCCCCTGGATGGAAGACTGCACGGAGGAGGCGTCCATCCGGGAACACAGAGCAGCTGCAATTCAGTAAGTGATGGGGAAGGGGGGGGGGGGGGAGGCCGGTTTAAAACGAGCACTTTAATGGCACAATATTCCTGGGCTCTGAGTGGCACACTATTACTGGGTTCTGACTGGCACAATATTCCTGGGCTCTGAGTTGCACAATATTACTTGGCTCTGATTGGCACACTATTACTGGGTTCTGACTGGCACACTATTACTGGGCTCTGACTGGCACAATGTTACTGGTATCTGACTGGCACACTATTACTGGGCTCTGACTGGCACAATATTACTGGTATCTGAATAGCACAATATTACTGGTATCTGACTGGCACAATATTACTGGGCTCTGACTGGCACACTATTACTGGGTTCTGACTGGCACACTATTACTGGGCTCTGACTGGCACAATATTCCTGGTATCTGACTGGCACAATATTACTGGGCTCTGAATGACACAATATTCCTGGTATCTGACTGGCACAATATTACGGGGCTCTGAATGGCACAACATTACTGGTATCTGACTGGCACATACTGGGCTCTGAGTGGCACAATATTCCTGGTATCTATAATTGTACAATTGTAACCTCGTGGGGCTCCTGTGTGGTGCATAATTAATGGTGGTCCCATGTGTGCATAATTAAGGGGCGCTTGTGTGTGGCATATTTATTGAGCCCCATGTTTGGCATAATTAAGGGACTCTTTTGTGTGGCATAATAAAGGGACTCTTTTGTGTGGCATAATTATGGGGCACCAGTGTGTGTGTGTGGCATAATTATGGGGCACCAGTGTGTGGCATAGTTAATAGGCCATCTAACTGGCATTACTAAGGAATCTGTTTGGCATTGTATTGGAGGAAATCCAGGGGGGGTGACACCATGAGTTTCCGCACCGGCTGACACCAACCCTATTGACGCCCCTGTGTGGCATATTCTAATTGGCATTTGGCAGGGGCATATGTTAATAGGCAAACTATGGCACATTTAATGGGCAAACTAACCATGAAACATTTTAATGGGCAAACTGGCTGTGACGTATTACTATTGTTTATTAGTTACAGATGATAGAATATTATACAATAAATGCCATCACCTCACAGACTTTGCTTCTGACCCTCGAGTGGAAAAAGGTTGCTGACCCCTGCCGTACTACATCACAGCACACAAAACTGGCAGAAGTCACCATGCCCTACATTCCAATAATTTAAAAGAGTTCAGCAAATAATTATGTATCATTATTGTAATGACAGCACTCTCTCAGAGGGAAGCATTGGACTTGAAAAATGCTGCCTTAAACCCCAACCGTTACCAAATAAATATACACACAACACACACATATATTTATTATACTGGAGAATGACTGTGACCTTTATTAATGTTTTCAATTAATTATTACCACATTACCTTCAAAAACTGGCTCAACCCCAAAAATCCAGATCAGCCCTATTGAATGTTTAGCCAATCTACCTTTCTTTATATACAGAAGGGTAACATACCAACTAATAAAGGTACTGCACACAAAATTAACAAATTAACAAATAGGGATGGGCACAACTAACAGATTCCTAGCTGTTCCCAATAGCTGTGCTCCATGGTATTAAAAACTCTGAACCCTTGTTGATTCACTCCATGTATATTATGTTTTCCCTCCCTAACCCCTCGTTTCCTATCCTCCTAGCCAATCCTGACCTGTTGCCAATGCTCCCCAGGAGCCCTGAAACTTTTCTCAACTTATCCCCTGACCAATCAGAATTCTATCACTATTGCCCCAGAAATAAGTTTCCCTACTCAGCACTGACCCTAACCTGACATTTAATCATCCCATCAAATCCCATAGAGACAGCTCCCTATAGGTTGGTTCTCTTAAATGAAAACTGCTGCAAAAGGGGAAATCCTGCCCCCTGTGTACTCTCTTCCATTAAGGTTCAAGGCCCAGTAATATTGTAGAATGTAAAACTACAGGAGAACTGTACATTTTTTCAATGTAAAATAAGTGTATTTCACATATATTAAAAACATGCACAACATACAGAAAATAAGTGGAACTGTCCCTTTAAGATTGTAGTAAGGTTGCACATGGCACAAGTACGGAAGGTGTTAACGTATAACCAAAGGTTTAAACAGCATGATTATTTTTCAGGAAATCAGAGGGCAGTAATCAGTATATCCTCCTCAGAAACTGTCTAATTTAGCCAGTGGCTTTATATGAATACATTTAACTGTCCCTGAGGATATCCTGTAAAATCTGCACTTTTGGGAATAGGGAAGTCGCTAAGATTTGTATCTGTCAACCATCAGAATATTGTGTACAATTTTAAAACTGGAAATATTACAGTGTTTAGTTAGAGAGATTAACTCCTTACACTTTTGTTGTGCTATCAATGCAAGTACTATGTAATTATTCACTTACCTGCCCTAGGTTCACCATCTTTCCTCTCACTCCTTTTTCTCAAGCTGCCAGCATACCCACACCAGAGAAGTGCCAGCCCCCCATCTCTGACCTCTCCCATGAAGCTGCTCTATCGGGTACCAGGACATGTCCCGCCACTGGCTGCATCACTGAGGTGCTCTCAGAGCACAGCTTGTGAGATATTGGAGGCCAAAGATGCATGCATCAGAGTTGGGGGACACTGTGAGAGGTAGGGATTTCCTGTGAGGTGCAGTAGAAGGCATAATAGCCTGAACATTTTTGGAGGCCCCAACACAAGACATGACAGGTAGAAGAGTTTAAAGGGCTGGATCGTCCAAGGTGGAAGATTTGTACACAGTGCAGACTTAGGTGCCTGCTTTCTTTCCACACAGTGTGTTCAGTTGACCCATCTTCCATCACTTATTAACTGGAAGTTTTAACTTGTTGCTCATCCTCACCCTTTTTTCTGGAAGAGCAAACTTCTGCAGTCTGTGCAGCAGGTAGGGGATAGTTTGGATACAGAATTCCATAGAGGGTGCACATAGTCCCAATCAGCACTACTTCCAGGAGGGATTATATCACCCAACGCAGATGTGGTTCTCCCAGGAAGGATTATGTTACCCACAGTTGAAGGGTATCTCCCAGGAGGAATTATGTAACCCAGGGCAGAAGTGGTTTCCCAGGAGGGATATTACTACCCAGAGCAGAGAAAGTAATGTTGCCAGAAGGAAAAATTGAATTGTTCCATTCAGGGGGTAATGACCTGGGTTTGATCCCACAATGTGAGTTGATATACAAATGCAGAGGGATGTCCTTAGTTCCATGCTCTAGCCCCGGGTATTCAGATTAAATGGTCTGAAATAGTTCCTAGGCAATGTTCGAGGTATGCCCTGGATACCCTGGAAGTTGATTGCGAGATTATACGGGCAATTTGAGGTGTAGTGGTGATGCACAGGTAATTAGAGAAGCTACTTCTTGGGTATTTTTGCAGGGATAGGGTTCACCAGACAAATGTGGGTCTGGATTCATTAAATTTGGGTTTTCAAATTGGTTTGCAATGAACTATGTTCCTTTGGGGAGGGACTGAAGACCAATCGTGCCTTTTTTTCTTAAAATCCCCACTCTAGGAGCAGGGATTACATTCAACATCCATCCTCTACGGATGAATGCTTAGGAGAGGAGCTTGCACTTTTTCTTTTACTGGTGCAATTTGTTTTAGATTAGGTGGATTCATTTTTATTTTTGGGTTGCCCCTTTCTCTGGGCCAAAGATGAGGACTCCAGGGTGTCGACAAATCAGCACTGCATGTAATATTTTCTTTACAGGGCACCAAGAGGGTGACTAATTTCAGGTGAATCGTTCCCCCCGACCTGGGCAAGGTAGAGGTAGGGGGGATAGATAAGGATTTTTTTTTATCATTTGATCAGGTCTAGGGGATTTTTGCCAGCAACCAAACCAGGGGTGGGATTAATATATATTTTTTGTTATATAGGTATTGAGGGCATTTGGCAGGCTCAATGGGAGCCATTTTACTGGTTGCCAGAACCTTTTTTTTAACCCCTTAAGGACAGAGCCTTTGAAACATTTTTGTCCTTTCTGGACAATGCCTATTTTAACATTTCTGTGCTGTTTGTGTTTAGCAGTAATTTTCTTCTTTGTCATTTGCTGTACCCACACATATTATATATTGTTTTTATCGGGACAAGAAGGGCTTTCTATGGATGCCATCTTTTTGATCATATCTTATCATATTATTAAAAAAAATAATAAAATATGGTAAAAAAAAAAAAATACACAAATTTCTTTGTTTTTATTTGAAACAACTTCTCCTCATCGACAATAGCGAATGAAAAAACATGCTAAATAGATTCTACTATTTCTCCTGAGTACAGGGATACCACCCATGCATAGGTTTGTTGGGTTGTTTGGCGGCTAAAATGCCAAATTTGTGAGGTGCAGTTTTTTGTTTTCCAACTTGAAATTTTTACATGCAGACAGCCTGCAACCATGTCCCATTTGGGACATATTTGAAGCCAGCTAGTGTATTTTACCCCATCAACCCATATATTTTTTAAAAGAAGACACCTTAGGCTATCTCAAATGGTGGTATTTTTACACTTTCCATGCACTAATTCTACCACCAGCCTTTGTCAAACTTTGTGGTAGTAATTTTTTTGTGGTTTTTTTTCACAAACCTTGTACTTCAGACATGAATTCACAGATTTTGGTATGTGTCACTGCCAAATAACACCCCAATAAGTGTTCAGCAACATCTCTTGAGTACAGGGATACCACCCATGCATAGGTTTGTTGGGTTGTTTGGGGGGTAAAAGGCCAAATTTGGTAGGTGCAGTTTTTGGTTTTCCAAATTAAAATTTTGACATGCAGACCGCCTGCACTCATGTCCCATTTGGGACATATTTGAAACCAGCCAGTGTATTTTACCCCATCAACCCATATATTTTTTAAAAGAAGACACCTTAGGCTATCTCAAATGGTGGTATTTTTACACTTTCCATGCACTAATTCTACCACTAGCCTTTGTCAAACTTTGTGGTAGTAATTTTTTTGTGGTTTTTTTTCACAAACCTTGTACTTCAGACATGAATTCACAGATTTTGGTATGTGTCACTGCCAAATAACACCCCAATAAGTGTTCAGCAACATCTCTTGAGTACAGGGATACCACCCATGCATAGGTTTGTTGGGTTGTTTGGGGGCTAAAGAGCCACATTGTGAAGGTGCGCATTTTCAACATGAAATATTGACGTGTAGTCAGCCTGAGCCCATCTTTCATTTGGGACTTTTTTTTAAGTAGGACAGTGTATTTTACTCCAAAAAGTATATATTTTGTAAAAGTAGACACCCTAGGCTATTTTAAATGGTGTTATTTTAACACTTTCCATGCACCAATTCTACCACCAGCCTTTGTCAAAGTTTGTGGTAGTCATTTTATTGTGTATTTTTTCCCACATACATTGCACTTTAGACACAAATTCACATATTTCGGTATGTGTCACTGACAAACAATACCACAATATATGTTCAGCAACATCTCCCGAGCACAGGGATACCACCCATGCATAGCTTTGTCAGCTTTGTTAGGGGTTGAAAGGCTACATTTGAGAGGTGCGCTTTTTGATTTTCAAACTTGGAATTTGAACATGTAGAGCAAGGAAGGGGTTAATAGCTCTTATAAGAGCCTTTGTAGTACTGTACAAAAAAATTAACCCCTAAAAATGCACAGACAAGAAAAAAATTTCTGCTGTGCAGTGATCAGTGGCAGGGAAGGAGTTAATACACTACACTATACAAAAGGTATGGCTTTTATAAAAGCCCTTGGGACTCACAATTTATTAACATTTTATTTAATTTATTACAATTTAAAAATTATGTTATACAGATCTGTCTCTTTCCCTAAAACTCAAGGGAGGAGAGGGAGGCAGATCCATATGGGTCAGAGCAATATTTACGAACCAGACGAATGGTGATGCTCATCTGAGAAATCACCAAACCACCTTTGCCACTGATCGGCTGTTACTGATCGCTATACACGCGTTCAGACAGCTTCAAAAGGAATACACGTAATCCCCTAGTGGGTATAATTAACCCCTAGTGAGTCTGACAAAAAAAATGCTGATAGCAAAAAAAAATCCTTCGGCGACTAGATTGCTCCATATGCGCTGCTTAGGCAGTGACCATATGCACTGCTTAGGCAGTGACCATATGTTCTGCTTAGGAAGTGATATACGGCAAGGAAGGGGTTAATAGCTCTTAAAAGAGCCTTTGATATACTGTAATAAATCAAAGTAAAAAAAAATAACCCCTAAAAAAATGCACAGACAGCAAAAAATTTGCTGCTGTGTAAGATCACTGCGTACACAGCGATCAATTGCAGGGAAGGGGTTAAATACTGGAAACGGCTTTTATAAAAGCCTTTGGGTCTCAATTCTATTAAATATATTATAATTAAAAACTTACATTATACAGCTCTGTCTCCCTCACTAAAACTCAAGTGAGAGGGAGGCAGATCTACATGGGTCAGATCAAATATTTACACATATTGATCTAACCAGACGAATGGTGATGCTCATCTGAGCAAACGCCAACCCGCCATTGTCACTTATCAGCTGTTACTGATCGCTATACATGCGCTCAGACAGCTAAAAAAATTTTTTTACGTTAAACGTAGTCCCCTAGCGGGTATAATTAACACGTGACGGGTGTAATAAAAAAGTTTTAAAAAAATTAAAAATGCTTCTGCAGCAAGATTGCTGCATTTGCGTCAGATCGCTGATTAGGCAGTGATCTACGGCAAGAAAGGGGTTAATCTCTCTTAAAAGAGCCTTTTTTTATCCTGTAATGAATTACAGTAAAAAAAAATAACCCCTAAAAAATGCACAGACAGCAAAAAATGTGCTGCTGTGTATGATCACTGCGTACACAGCGATCAATGGCAGGGAAGGGGTTAAATGGCTTTTATAAAAGCCCTTGGTGTTTAAAATTTTATTAAATATTTTTTTTATTATTTTATTTTATTTTTTTACTTGATCTGATCTGTCTCTCTCCCTTACTAAAAGTAGTAAGGTGAGGGAGGCAGATCAATACTTGTCAAAGGCAATATCATCAGAGCACTTACCATACATGCCTGCACACAGATCACATAGATCTGCTGTGCCGGCATCGATTGGCTCCCCCTAGAGCATCGGAAGTGAAATACTTTCACTTCCGATGCTCTTGCCATTAGAAGGGAAACGCTGCCTGTACAGGCAGCGTTCCCTTCTACTGAGCCGATGGGGTCGCTCAGTAGAGCGACCACCATCGGCTCTGGGGAGCAGAACGGTGTTGTTAAGTGCCTCGCTGGCGAGGCACTTTAACAACACCGGAGATGCTTAGAAAGCGAACGATCGTTCGCTTTCTAAGCACATGTGTGCAGCGGGCGCAGCCATTTTTAAATGGCTGCTACGATCACTCCGTGGAGTGATCGTAGCGCGCCCCTGCACATTTGGGGGGTGTTGCACAATGCCTCTACCTAGAGGCATTGTAGCAACACCGTTAGAGTAAAGAAAGCGACCGCTGGTCGCTTTCTTTACTCCATTTAGTGCATGACGTGCCAGGCACGTCACCTGTCGGCAAGTCCTCGATTTGCCGTGACGTGCCTGGGGTTAAAGGGGGGCAGGGCTACTTGTCATGGCCCCACATGATTATTTTAGGGGCCCCACCAGGGCTATTTTTGTATTTCAGGGGGACTTTGACTATTTTCAGAGTAGCCGAAATGAGTCTCTATTGTCCCCAAAGTCTTTGGGATGATAAAGGTACCTTTTCAGTTAATATAACCTTAAACTGCTTATATAAAGGCTACTTACAAACAACTAAGATAGTAAAGTTTGGAGTTGTCACTTTACAACTTGTGTGTAGTTTATTGTTAGCTCTGAGTAGATGGCAGCTATACACATAAAATTTTCCACTAACCTTTATTTCACCCTAAAAGAAAAAAAATTACATTCTCTGTGAAAAGACCTTCCCCTTGTACGCCACATGAAAAATGTGGTTAGTCTGCCAAGGAAAATTGGCCTTTGCAGTGTAATTTAGTATGTTTCCTTCCCTTACTAAATTGTGCAATGTTCTTGAAATTCTATTTGTTTATATTTTAATACACAGATAAAGACCAATCTAAGACAAAATTTTGGATAAGGCGTACTCACTCCAGAATCAAATGTGCCGGTGAGCATAAATGATGAATGACAGTGATTTGACCATGGTAGGTAGGGGCCCACATTAGTAAGAAGATAGGTGGAGATAAAAAGTGCTCTTATAGTCAGAGAGAAAGTGGCCTAACATGCAGTTGCCAGCCCCCAGCCTCGGTCATGTTCGGGGGCAGAGTTACTAGCCCCAATGTCATATATGTGTAAAAGGGGGTTGGGAGCCATTTTACCAGTTTCCAGAACCTTTTTTTTTTTTTATAGGGGGGCAGGGCTACTTGTCATGGCCCCACATGATTATTTTAGGCGCCCCACTGGGGCTATTTTTGTATTTCAGGAGGACTTTGGTTATTTTCAGAGTAGCTGATTTCCTCTCAAGATGAGTCTCTCTTATCCCCAAAGTCTTAGGGATGATAGAGGTACCATTTCAGGTAATATAACCTTAAGCCTATAATATAAAGGCAACTTACAAACACCTAAGATAATAAAGTTTGGAGATGTTAACACATCAACATCTAATATTTTGTATAACGCGTATTCACTCTAGAATCGAATGTGCCGGTGAGCATAAATGATGAATGACAGGGATTTGACCATGGTAGGTAGGGGCGCACATTGGTAAGAAGATAGGTGGAGATAAAAGGTGCTCTTATAGTCAGTGAGAAAGTGGCCTAACATGCAGTTGCCAGTCCCACTGTTCACTGAAAATAGGCATCCTGATGGAAGGGAATAGGGGCAGAGGAATGCTGGCATTGTTTAGCCTGGTGGGCAAATACAATTAAGCAACCCACAGGGCAACCTTAGTAACCCATTTAACGTACTTTAAAAAAAAATCTATAAAAGTGGCTATAATGCCAAAGCAGCTACACTCACAGCATATCCCCTCATCTCCCCTCACCAACCCTCTGCATGGCCGAACTGATACATCCGGGGAGGGGTCGGAGCTTAGTGATGATGCAGGGCATCAGATTTTCGATACCATTCATTATCACAGCATGTGGGAGCGCGGGCAGCATACGTATGTCCACGAGAAGCAGATGCCGCTCTGCTTAACATGGTGGCAGAGCTTCATCTCTTATCCAGTGGGCTCTGTCCTCTCCCCAGATCCATCAGTTCAGCCGTGCAGAGGGCTGGTGAGGGGAGATCTTTTGAATTTGCGTGCCCTCTTCACAGCGCATTCCACTGGATTCGGCGGCCGGAAAAATCCACATTAAAAAAAAAACATTGACACTGGATGTGACATCATGGAGGAGCAGCCAGGCGGTAAGTACTGGGGAAGATTGGAGGAGGGTGGAATATAACGAGCATAGGAACTTTATAATATAATACTGGCATCTTAATGGGCAATTTGGCTGGTACATCTTAATGGCACAATATTACTGGCATCTTAATGGCACAATAATACTAGCATCTTAATGGCACAGTATAACTTGCATCTTAATGGCACAATAATACTGGCATCTGAATGGCACAATATTACTGGCATCTGAATGGCACAATATTACTGGCATCTTAATGGCACAATAATACTGGCATCTGAATGGCACAATATTACTGGCATCTGAATGGCACAATATTACTGGCATCTTAATGGTGCAATATTGCTGGCATCTTAATGGCACAATAATACCTGCATCTGAATGGCACAATATTACTGGCATCTGAAAGGCACAATATTACTGGCATCTGAATGGCACAATAACACTAGCATCTTAATGGCACAGTATTAATTGCATCTTAATGGTGCAATATTACTGGCATCTTAATGGCACACTAATACTGGCATCTGAGTGGCACAATAATACTGCGTCTGAATGGCAAAATAATACTGGCATCTGAATAGCACAATATTACTGGCACATGAATGGCACAATAAAACTGGCATCTTAATGACACAATATTACTGGCATCTGAATGGCACAATATAACTGGCATCTTAATGGCACAATATTACTGGCATCTGAATGGCACAATATTACCGGCATCTGAATGGCACAATAATACTAGCATCTTAATGGCACAGTATTACTGGCACAATATTACTGGCATCTGAATGGTACAATATTTCTGGCATCTGAATAGCAAAATAATAATGGAATCTTAATGGTGCATGACAAGTGCTGTGGGTGCAAAATGAGTGCAAGCCAAGTGCTGTGGCTACTCTATGGCGCTGTGTTAAGTCCTTTAGGTGCAATGTGGGTTCAGAAAAAGTGAATAAAAACAAGAAATGCAACTCTTCAATACCATTTTTATTACATATGAAAATAGTTGAATATAATATTAAGAGCAGTTGTATTGCAGTGTTGCATAGTAACAAGGTATACATATTGCAGCCATATATACACATTTTGTTCCATTTAAACAGTTTATACACTGCAATTATACACTTAATACACACAATTTATACAATGCAATAAAAATACTCACTTCAATAAAAGTCCAATTGTGTGTGTGCTTATTTTTTTTTATTTTTTTGTGTGTGTGCGTGTGTGGGGTAACATTGCGATGGAGGGCATGACTGCATGCAGCGGAGGGGTGGCAGAGTCCAGGGGGCCAAAGCAAATGCTTGCCCAGGGTCCAATCAATATTAAAGACAGCCCTAAACCTCCTCAACGAAGCCCACCAGTGAGAGAAGCCATAGTATGTGTCTAGAGTACTGACATAGATTACCCAGTATGCCCCCTTCTGAGAGAACACTATGGCAGGAATCGTTTTATAACCCATGGTGTTAAAACTGGGTTTACATACAATCGCCCATTAACGAATTCCATTTAGAAAACAGATAAGCTTATTTGACTTGCTATCAATGTCTTCCCTACTCAGAACATATCCTCTTAACCACCTGGCAATATCTTAAGAACAAAATGCCAAGTTTTCATAGACTAATTATGCAACTCAGTACATTATGTAAAGAACTTTAGATTCACATCCAAATGCTTAAATGTTCTCAAAGTGTAGGCCGTGCCCAGGTTAGCCGAGGATTCCTGGCAGCAGAAGTGGGAACAATTTTTCTTTGTTTATGATCATTTGTTATAAATCATGCAATAATTGACAGTAATGTGATATTCTACAGATTTACATAATTTGTTTCTTTAGTGAATTCAAAAACTACATTTTCCTATATTACCTGTAGCATTCATATCAGTTGAACACAACCCTCTCCGATAGCCATATTGAAAAAGATAAAACTATCAATTTTTCATTATTCAATAAAGTTAAGAAAGGCCTAATGGGACGCATCCAAGACAGCTAATCGAGGCTGTTTCACCACTGACATTTCAGCACTTCAGTTTGAATGCTGAACTGTCAGTGGTAAAAGGCAACGCAGCTGCTTTACCGCGTACTGTCAGCGCTTACAAACATAGACCCCCCCTAATAAATTAAGCCCCTCCTAAAAGTTACCGTGAACTCTGCAACTAACCCCCCGAACCCTAACACAAACACTACCCCTAATACTAACACTTACGCCCAAACCCTAATACTAACACTACCCCCTGAACCCTAATATTAACACACACTACCCCTGAACCCTAATACTAACACTACCCGAACCCTAATATTAACACACACTACCCCCTGAACCCTAATACTAACACTACCCCGAACCCTAATACTAACATAAACCACAGACCCTAATACTAACACTAACCCTCCCGAACCCTAGTATTAACACTAACCCCCCAAACCCTCTACGAACACCTAACCCCCTTATAATACTCACTGTAACGGACCGTCTACCGGACGTAGTAGATCCTCTGCCCATTGTATGAAATCACCTCCTTAGCCCCCGATTAAAGCTCAGCATTCACCCAGCAAGTCTTTCCTGGAACCTTGCTCTTTGTATCCAAATAGCAGACAGGTGACTCCTAGCAGTTAGGTACAGCAAGAACGAACAACCACTTTATTTGTCAAACAACACAGACTTATAAAAAAGACATAAACCTGACATCATAGACATTAGTATACAATGGGGGGATGGAACTAAATATAGCTCTCCAACTAACTGGGGCTAGGAATACATTAGACTTTAAGACTGCAAACCAAATAGGAATTACCATACAGTGAGTAGACACACAGTAAGACACATAATGTACACAACATAATCAGTTTACCAGTTAATCCAGTTAATACAGAACAATGGATGTTGGAGTAAACTATCAATTATTGTCACTGACACATTATAAACCTTCAGAGTGGTCTACTCACAGAATTAAACATTACACATAACCAATATACTAACAGAATATAACTAACTAACACTATTAACGCATAGCGTTATGGCACATAAGCCAGGGCCCATAATCTACAGGGAGGTGTTTGGCCCTCAGGCCCCTCCAAGAACCCCAATCAGGCAGGCTGTCAGAATTCACTTTGTGACACTCACCTTGTGCGATCCTGTAATGAACTGTCCCGTGATGAAAGGTCTTGCACTGACCTCTCTCGTGATGAACTGGCCATGTAATCTTCCTACAGTTTACATGATTTTTACCACTTTGTCAGAATTAACTTTTATAAATAACCCCCAATGTTATAGACATGGTTAGGATCCTGTCCCAGTTTAAATGATTTACTTATATGCACCTGTGATGTATATAAAGCATAGAACAGGAAAAGTAAATATTTACATGTGCTACTGGTCAAACTTTTTAGAACACCTACCGTATTTGACAACCCTGATTATAAGACGACCCCCCAAACTTTGGATATTCCTTTAGGAAAAAAACTAAAAGCCTGAATATAAGACTACCCTATAGGAAAAAAGTTCAACTTGTATATATTCACATGTAAATTGCTTTTTTAATAAAAAATTATGATATCAAAAAATGCATTTCTGGTTTTTATTTCCTTTTATGTGCCAAATTGCCAATGCTGCCTCTCTCTTTCCCTTGCCCCCAGCTTTGTCTCTCTCCCCTCTTAAGGTTGTCTCTCTCTCCCCCTCCCTTTGTCTCCCCCTCGCTCCCCTTGTCTCTGTCTCTTCCCCCCTCCCTCCCCTTGTTTCTCTCTGCCCCCCTCCCTTCCCTTGTCTCTGTCTCTTCCCCCCCTCCCTCCCCTTCTTTCTCTCTGCCCCATTCCTTCCCTTGTCTCTGTCTCTTCCCACCTCCCTCCCCTTGTTGCTCTGCCCCCCCCTTGTTTCTCTGCCCCCCTTGTCTTTCTACCCCCCTCCCTCCCCCCCTCGTTTCTCTGCCCCCCCTCCCCCTCACCTGTTTCTTGATCCCTGGTGGCTAGTGGGGGCAGCCGGGGGATGTCTGCACGATACCCTCCTTATATACCTTATAATCAAGCAAATACGGTACGTTTCCAGTTTTTATTGAAATTTAAACAGTTTAATGTCTCATGGTACTCTGAAATTAAAGCATCAAACAAACAAGCAGCATTACATTATTTTGTTTAACAAAATTTAATTTAAATTGTTTACTCATCACAGTAGCCACCGTTTGCATAAATCACACCCAAACACTCCTGTGGCATTCTTTCTACAATGAAAACCAAATCTTGTTCAGAAAGTTCTTCTTAGCAATGTTACAGAAGTTCACACATGTATTATTGCTCTTGTAGGTTGCTTTGCTTTCTCTCCAGTTTATCCCAAACCAGCAAGATGGGGTCACAGTCTGGAGACTGTGCTGGCCAATACATGATTTGAAACCTGTTGCTCTTTTCTTCTAAGATATTTCGGACACAGCTGGGGGTATGTTTTTTATCATTATCTTGAGGTAGGACGAACCCTTGACCAACTAGGCATAGACATCAGGGTATTTCATAGTGCTACAAAGTGCTATGGTAGCCCCTTTGGTTCAGGGAGGTAGTCACTGCAAGTTGCAAACACTCGTTCCCAAAAAAGAGCCCCAGATCATTACACTTCTTCCTCCGTTGTATGTCACATATTGCTGTACCACCCTTTGCCCACTCGACTGTTCCCCAAAACCTTGTCTGATTAACCCTACATTTTGATTCTCCGTTCCATAAGACCCTCCATTCTTCAGTATGCGACTGGCAGTACTTCTTGGCCTAGACAAGCCTCTTCTTATTTTGCTATCTTAGAAATGACTTTCTTACTGTCACTCTATCTGAAAGAATGCAGCTCAAACTTTTCTCTCAACAGTTGAAAGTGATACTTGCTTACTTATACCAGTATTAAGCTGAGCTTAAGGATGTTGTCCTGTGAGTTGATCACACAAGCTACTGACATGCAGAAACTTGTCTTCTGATTCTGTTGCTTTGGGTCTGCCAGATCTCTTCCTATCAGTATTTTCTTCAATTTCCATGTGCCTTTAAATGGGCAATGAAATTCACATTATTTTTCAGTTATTGGTAACACACATTTTTTTATTTAACTCATGTAGTTTACTGCTTACCTATGTTCCATTTCAGGTAATTCACTAGAAGGAGGTGTTCTAGATGTTTGGACCATCAGTGTATATTAAAAGTTTATTTTCAACACTTTAAACTAATCATTTACAAATGTTTATGATACTACATAAAAAAAGTCCCTCCCTCCTCTTATCTTTATAAATCTTAAAGACTGTGCTGATCCTCCAGTGTTGTCTTAATAATCATATCTTCAATCCAAAGGCATATTTCCAATATAGCTTACTATACAGTTCATTATGTAAAATAGATAAGTAACATAGTAACATGGTAATTTAGGTTGAAAAAAGACACAAGTCCATCAAGTTCAGCCCTTCTACATATAATTTCAGCTTTTGATTCAAAAGAAGGCAAAAACCCCTATTTCGAATTTTGCCTACTAGTGGGAAAAATTCCTTCTTGACTCCAAAGGGCAATCAGATTTCTCCTTGGATCAATAAGCTCTATTATTAATGCTTATTCTATTATTAATAGCCCTGTATGTTCTGCTTTTCTAAAAAAACAAACATCCAGACCATTTTTAAATGCATCTCTTGTGGTTGATAGCACTACCTCTCTTGGCAGTGAGTTCTATAACTTTATTGTCCTTACCGTAAAGAAATCTTTGCTCTTCCAGTCTCAGTGGGTGACCTCTTGTTCTTTGTACATTTCTGTTAATGAACAGGTCACTGGAGAGCTCTTTATGCACATATTTATATAAGGTTAACATATCCCCTCTTTTTTTCTAACTTATATAAATGCAAACTAAGATCCTCCGATCCCCTAATTAATTATGTAGCTCTCCTTTGCACTCTTTCTAGTTCCATAATATCCTTTTTAAGGACTGGTGCCCAGAATTGTACTGCATATTCAAGGTGAGGTCTTACCATTTATTTGTAAAGAGGCAAGATGATATCCTCCTCCCGTGAATCTATACCTCGTTTTATACATGCCAATATCTTATTGACCCTTGCAGATGCTGACTGGCATTGATCACTGTTGCCAAGTCTGTTATCTACAATTATTCCTAAATTCTTTTTCATTAGTAGTTTCTCCCATGAAAATACCATTTAAAGAATATGTTGCTTTGTTATTATTTTTCCCATAATGCATAGCTTTACATTTGTCTATATTGAACCTCATTTGCCACTCAATTTCCCAGTTCCCCACTCTGCCCAAATCTTCATATAAAGAACATCAAGATTAGTCTGTATTACCTAACCTAATTTAGTGTAATCAGCAAACACTGAGACATGGCCCTCAGCACAACGTGGGAGATCATTAATAAACAAATAAAAAAGAAGAAGGCCTAAAACGGACCCCTGAGATGCTCCGCTCAATACTCTGGTCCAATTTGAGGATTTTCCATTTACAACAACCCTCTGCATTCTATTTTTTAGCCAATTTTCAATCCAAATACATACATTTTCCCCCAAACCTATGTCTCTCAATTTGTAGAGTAACCTTTGTGTGGAACTGTATTGAATGCTTTAAGTCCAAAAAGATCAGATTAACTGCCATAGTTAGATCTATATTTTTACTGACTTCTTCATGGAATGTTATTAAGTTTGTTTGACAAGACCTGTCTTTCACAAAACCATGTTAACTTTTACTAATTATATTCTGATTCAAGATGTATTCTTGAGTGTACACCTTTAGCAATCCTTCAAATAATTTTCCCACTACAGATGTCAAGCTCACTGGCCTATAATTACCTGGCAGAGATTTTGATCCCTTCTATCTTAACTTTTTAATTTAAGTTTTATTAGTTTAATTGCTTAAGCACTTTTTTCTGTGTCAGCCAATCCCATGTTTGCGGTGACTGTTCCGTAACTTCCAGTAGCAGGGGCTCATCCATCTGTTCTTCCTTAGTATAAACAGAAGGAAAAAAAGTATTTAAAATGTCTGCTTTCTCTCTGTCCTCACTTACCAAATTCCCCTTTGGGATTTACAAGAGACCAACATTTTCCCTCTTTAGCTTTTTTCCATTTGTATACAATTTTTGGGGTTAGTTTTACTTTCCTTAGCAATCCTTTTCTCGTTTTCTAATGTAGCTATTTTAATTGCATTTTTGCTTGCTTTGTTGTCAACTTTGTAGTCTATAAATGATAATGCTGATCCCTTGCTTTTGTAATGTTTGAATGCCATTTTATTGTTTTGTATTTACTGTTTCACGTTATTGGTAAGCCACTTTGGTTTTGGTTTGTGTCCTATGAATTTGTTTCCCAAAGGTATATATTGGGATGTGTACTTTTCTAATGTGTGCTTACAGGAATTCCACTTGTCTTCTGTGTTTAGTCCACAAAACAATCGTTCCCAGTCTAAATGTTCAATACCCTTAGTCCATCAAAGTTGGCCCTTACCAATAAGTTACCAATTTGCTTTTTTGCATTAAGCTAAAAAAAAAATCAGTATTCCCCAAGTGTTCTCTTACTTGGATGTTTGAGATAAGCTGCTCATTGTTTGTTCTTACTGAATCCAGACAGGCATCCATTCTAGTAATATCTATTTGGTAATCATTTGAGATAAGCTAACTCCAGAGTTGGCAAATTTGGACATATTGAGATGCCACTGTCATTGTGAACAACACCTGCAACCAGAAGACTCACTCAGGGAAGTAAAATCTATCAAACTGAGCCAAGTAAACGAAAATACTGCAATAAACCTAATTCATCAAGGAATGTTCCATTTCTACTGCATGAATTCTATTAAAATGTCCTGTATCTCTGGAACACAGGGCCACACAATCTCCATCTCTCTCTCTCTCTCCCTCTCCCTCTCAGTGTTTAAAAAGACCCTAAAACCCACCCTTTTAATGAAGTGTATAACTTACACAACTAAAGTAACAGGGGTAAGGGTTCACTGTTCATGTACCTTCAAAAACTGTCACATGGACACAGGGCCGGCGCTACCGTAAGGCAGCACAGGCGGCTGCCTGAGTGCGCCCCAAGGGGGGGCGGGTAAATCGCCCGCGCCCCCAGGCCCGTTTAATTACCTTCTTGTTGCTGTCTCCCGGTGCAGGTCCGTGGCTATGAGGGAAGCCTTGTGCGCTCCCCTCCAGCCGAGCGGATCAATAAACTTTTTTTTTCAACAAACTTTACGCTTCCCTCACAGCCATGGACCTGCAACGGGAGACAGCAGCAAGGAGGTAAGTACTTGCTGGGGAAGGGGGAGGAGGATTGCATAACGAGCATACTGAGGGGCAAAATCCTGGAATATTGAGGGTCAAAATCTTGGCTTATTAAATGGCAATATCCTGGAATATTAAGTGGCAATATCCTGCCATATTGGGAATATCCTGGCATATTAAGTGGCAATACTCTGGCATAATTATTGGCAATACCCTGGCATATTAAGTGGCATTATCCTGGGAAATTAAGTGGCAATGCCCTGGCCTAATTACTGGCAATACCCTGGCATATTAAGTGGCAATACCGTGGCATATTAAGTGCCAATACCCTGGCATATTAATTGGCAATATCCTGGCATATTAAGTGGCAATACCCTGGCATTTTAATTGGCAATATCCTGGCATAATGGGAATACCCTGGCATATTAAGTGGCATTATCCTGGCATATTAAGTAGAAATACCCTTGCATATTAAGTTGCAATATCCTGGCATATTATGTGGCAATACCCTGGCATATTAAGTGGCAATACCCTGGCATTTTAATTGGCAATATCCTGGCATATTAATTGACAATACCCTGGCATATTAATTGGCTCTATCCTGGCATGTTAATTGTCAATATCCTGGCATATTAATTGTCAATATCCTGGCATATTAATTGTCAATATCCTGGCATATTAATTTGCAATATCCTGGCATATTAATTGGCAATAGCCTGGCATATTAAGTGGTAATATCCTGGCATATTAAGTGGCAATACCCTGGCATATTAATTGGCAATATCCTGGCATATTAAATGACAATACCCTGGCATATTAAGTGGCAATACCCTGGCATATTAAGTGTCAATAGAGTGGCAAAATCCTGGCATATGGAGGTGCAAAATCCTGACATATTGAGTGGCAAAATCCTGGCATACTGAGGGGCAAAATCCTGGCATATTGAGGGGCCAAATCCTGGCATATCGAGGGGCAAAATCCTGACATATTGAGGGGCAAAATAGTGGCATATTAAATTGCATATTGAGTGGCTAAATACTGGCATATTGAGTGGCAAAATAGTGTGTCTGAGATTATGTGTGTCACTGTGTGTGTGTAAGTGGCAAGGGTGTGTGTAAGTGGCAAGGGTGTGTGTAAGTAAGTGTGTCACTGTGTAAGGATGTAAGTGTGTTACTGTGTCTGTGTAAGGGTATGTGTGTGTGTGTGTGTTGAAGTGTGTCACAGTGTCTGTGTAAGGGTGTGTGTGTAAGTGGTAAGTGTGTCTCTGTGTGTGACTGCAACGGTGTCTTTGTGTTTAAGGGTTTCAATGTGTGTTAGGGTGTCAATGTGTGAGAAATTTAGAGCATGCGAGTTTAATATTTAGATGTATTTATTTTCCACACTATACATTATACTTTTATATATATAAAATATATGGAGGGTTGGTAGTATGGGAGTCGTGGCGGGTCAGAGAAGGGGGGCACCAAAATGGACCTTCGCCTGTGTAGACGAAAATCTTTGCACCGGCCAAGCATGGACACTGGAATCTTTGTATAAATAGTGTGTCTAAATTGTAATAAATAGTCTTATATATTAATTCTTGTAAATAAAATGTTTATTTTACTGAAAATTACTTACTAAATAAATAGTTCAAAATTGCCCATAAAGTTACCTAAAATGTACAGAACCACGGCCTCACCTCAAGCCACCCCCCACAGACTCTATTTGGAAATATGAAATGTTAGGAGGTATGTAAATATACCAGGAACAAATCTGGTGATTTGCTTAGTGGGGGAAAACTCACCAGGTTTTTCCTGCACAGGGTATAGCTAAATTGGTGAGATGATAAGTTCAGCTCACCTCAACTTACCTGCAACTCCCATTTTAGTGAATATGTATTCTGATATGCACTATATACCAGAATAAAATGGCCTGTATATTTTTTCAACCTTTATAGTGTAGAAGTGTGATGGAAATGAGAGATTTTAATTATATAAATAAAGTAAGTATAAGCATATATTCCATAAGAAGCTAAAATGTTTTGGCATTAGGTACTTCCTTATGTGCCCATAAAATGCCAGGTGATCATAGAAAGATGCCCTATAAGAGGCTCCAAGGAGTTAAATGAAATTATGCTTCCAAAGTAAATTATCAATTGCCTTAAATTTTTCTTTTATGTTTGCATACGTGATGCCAGTAAAATAAGAAGCACACTGCATTTGCAGCACGTGTGTGCCTGTCTCTGCATTCATTATATAATCAGTATAACAGGATTATGTGGGAACATTATGATGAAAAAATCAAGTCATATAATTTAATTACACAGTTCACAAACTCAATACACTCATCTGTGGCGTCCCTAGAGGGGTACAGGGAGTGTGGACTGATCTGGGTGACACCCCTAGCGGGGGTGCCACCCGTGCTGCTAGCATACTCTTTGAGCATCGCGGCTGCTGAACTTTTTTTCTGGCAAGCCGCATCCACTGTATATGGCTGGCATATTAATGTAAAAAATAACACTGGCATATTAATGGGAAAAATAACTGGCATTTTAATGGGCAAAATAACACTGGCATTTTCATGGACACAATAACACCGGCATATGAATGGGAAAAATATCACTGACATTTTAATAGGCAAAATAACACTGGCATAAAATAACAGCGCATATTAATGGGCAAATTGGCAGTGGTATATTAATGGGCAAAATGACAGTGGTATATTAATGGGCCAATTGGCGGTGGGATATTAATGGGAAAAATAACACTTGCATTTTAATGGGTGAAATAGCATTGCATTTTTATGGGCAAGTTGGCTGTGGGGAAAAAGGACACCTTCCTATGGGTTCAATTAGTCACCTTCTTAGTACAAACACTTCTCCCTAATCCTGCCAAACACAGGCCCATCAAGCAACTCATCTATCCTCATAGCCTGCTCTGCTTGAATGCAAGTCAGATAGACCTCTGAGATTATGATTGCCAAGATAAATCATGAAGAAATACTAATGAATAAACATAAGAAAATAAATGGATACTCAGACCGAGAATGGACAGCACTGAAATAGCCAGTCCTATAGGGTGGCATTTTATTTGCTCACTGTCATCATTACAAAGGAGACTTCTCCATTAGCATCATATAGTCAAGACCTAAAATCAATGGAAAGTCTCCACTACACGAGGAGCACCGCAACCACAGATGGACATTTGGGCCTATCACAGGCCTCATCAGTGTGGTACGACTTGTGTCCCTGTAAGTGTATTGAGCCAGGGACTTATGTATGGGGTTATCCCGAACAACTTAAGGGGGGGGGGCATCACCAATGTTTGCTCACTGTTACTGTTACAAAGGAGACATTTTCATTATCTTTCACACTGGTCCACCCATCAGGGCAGTCTAGATGATGAAACTAAAGAGAAACGCAACAACCACAAACATGCATTTCAGCCTATCATAGTATGGAATATGCATCATCTAGTGTGCTCCTAAATATAAGTACACCCATTGGAAGACCCAGATTGAGACCTGAGGCTCATTTTCCCACTGTTGGTCCCTGTGGGCTCTTCTCAAATGATCAGAACTGCTGAGGAAGATGAAGGTCTTTGCCAATTCCCAACAAGACATGTTGCTTCTTTTTGGGCTGAATAATACATTATATTACATATCAGGATTCCCAGCTCTGCTATTATGGTCTGTTTTTTTGCAAGAGCCTTGTCAATTCACCATTGTTCATTGTATAGTGAATAGCTCACTATGAACGGCCTTCTGGTTATGTGATGAATTCCTGGAGTGCCAACCTTCCACTTGGGTCTTCCAGTGGGTGTACATATATTTAGGAGCACACTAGATACTAGAGTAGAACTTCTAGCCAACTGTCCCAACGGTAACAATTTGTTTAAGTGATTTGAGGTTATCTCACCCACCTTGACTGTTGTTGCTTCAAATATGGAGAACATATTATTCAACTGAATCTGTAACTTAAAATATATCCCATAGCCTCTGTTCATCGCTGTTGACTTTCTTTTTTTTGCCATTAAAGGGTTACATATTCTTGGCTATATTCCAGGTTTGACATCAGATAAAAAAAACGTATCTTCCGTTGAGAGAATGTTGGTCCCATGCCAACTCAAAACAAGTCTATAAGTTGTTGAGTCCAGTTCTGTACTAATTCCCACAACAAACTAAAAGCAGATCTGAGATTTTCTTTCCTTTTACCCAAAGAACAAAATTGCATCATGGAGGTTGATTTTACAGGCAAAGAAGTATATCAGGATCTATTTAGTCCTATAGTTTATTTACGTACATATTATGATCTTAAAAAGGGAGTTTTGGTGGTAGATGGCTTTCTCGACTTTGCACTGAGGAAACTTCACGAGACTTTCACAATACGTAAGTACAAGTATCCGTAATCCTTACTGTTTTCTTCTATTGTATATTGATGATGGTTTTTAGGGTGTACTGAATCTGGCTCTTCTGAAATCAGTGTGGGTTATTCACTAAAACTGAACTGACAAGTGAATCACACATGAACTGCAAAAAACAGACATTAAATAGTTGAATTACATTACATTAATATTCATCCAGTGCCAACAATTTTGCATGTTGCTAGGTACAGAGCACAGAGGATGACTACATACTAAGTTATGCAAACAAAAACAGACTTATACATGCTGTAACTCTGCTCGCAAGCTTACAATCTAGAGTCGGAAAAAATCTCCATGCCTATTTTCCAACAGGGCTATTAGTAGCTATTCTTTTTAGTTCAGGTCCATTTTTCTGATCTTTTTAAAACTTTTTGCATCCTAAACTTTAATTTACAATGTTGGAAATTGCTACAGCTATCCATTGCTAAAATATCCACTCCTCAGTCTTCTAAATCCCAACATCAAATCAAACTGTTATCCTACTGATTTTTATTAAACTGTATTTAATATTCTGTAAAGACCCCTGCCTCCTAAGGTGTGCACGCTAAAGTTTTTAAAGCTATTGTTTGTTAAACCATATTCTCTTACCTCCCAACTTTTGGGAGCTTTGGAGGTTGAGTGTCGATGAAGCTGGCATGCGCGTTAGGAATTCTTCGATGTCTAAAACCCTGGAGAAGGTGATCCTGCTGTCCCAGCCGAGCTCTACCTCTGTCCCTAAAAGTGGGACAAATGTAGAGCTCGGTGGGACCGTCCCACCAAAAACAGGACTGTCCAGTGCAAAGTAGAACAGTTAGGGGAGTATATTTTTGGTATCACTGTATCCTTTTATTTTAGGGTCTACTTAAGTGTTTAAAGTAACCGTGTTAAATTCCCATCTCAATTCCCTGCAGTTCTCTCTTTATTGAGTCCCTTTAGAGTCTATATCGAGATACACATGTTTATTGGGACAAATGACCATGGGGTATATTCATTAAAAAGTGAGTTGGAAAAAAGGCACTAATAATGGAGTTGGAAAGATAGACAAGCTGGAGATGTTTTCCAATTCAGCTAATAATGCCTGATTTTTGCAGCTCACCACAAAATCTGTTTTTAGTGAGTAATTAGACATTTACAAGGACAAGTATCATAAGTGTAGTGGGAGGAGCATGTAACATATTCCCAGCCTATTTTTGTTTGGAAATTGTTTATAGCATTGACGTTTAATAGAATTTTAAAAATATGTTGCTGAACCCAGTGACTATGAAATAGGACAACCAGGACATAAAAAATATTGTAAATTATTTGTAATTAGAGAAATGTTTTTCAAGTTACTTAATAGATGGTATTATGTTCCGAGCCATTTGGCAAAGATTTACCGAGGACAAAGTGGTAATTGTTGGAGATGTGAGAGACTAGGGGGAGACTTAATGCATATGTTTTGGAGCTGCCCGGCTTTGGAGGACTATTGGGTTGAAATATTTGAGAGAATAAATCAAATTTGTTTGGGGCTTCACTCCAGACTTCATTCCTTTATACATGGCACACCTTTGCTGGAGTCTGAGTTTAACCTTCACCCCATACTTTTCCCTGAAGTCTCCTGTTGCCAACCTGAACTCTGTAATCCCTAAGCGTCCAACTGCCGCCCTCCAGCTATTTCTGGACTATAACTACCATAATTGTCTGCTATTCTAGTTAGTCAGTGGGAAATTGTGCGATTTGTAGTTCAGCAACAGCCTCTCTGAAATCCAGAACTGGTCCAGATCAGGAACCAGTTGAGTGCAATCTTGCACTCACATTACTTTTACACAGACAAAACACCATGCTATCTTGATGGTGGACTAAACACAGCCATAATATATACATCAAATTCAACATATTTCACTGTTCAGTAAACAGAGTGCAACTTCAGTTTACACCAATGGATGATGCTACCTATGCCAGTTCTGAACTTCTGGGTTGCCATGGTGCTATTTGTGTCAGTTTAAATAAAACAAGGCGATATTGAAATTGTGTGTGTACATATATATATATTATATAAGTATGTTCTTTGGTAAAGACATATCATCAGCTGAACACTTTCTGTACTGTCTGTTGGTTTTAAATACAAATATGTATAACACCTGGTGTGGCTCCCTTGAATGCTATTCTATGCATCCACATCCTTCTCTGTAAAGTAATAATTCCTAATATTAACCTTAAACCTTTCCCCTATTAATTTAATACTATGTATACTCTCCTCCTTTTCTGTGTTGATTCAATTTATGAATTTAAATGTTTATGTCATATACTCTCTGTCTTGTCTTTCTTTCAAGCTATACAAGATCTTTTAACCTTTCCTAAGTTTTATCCTGCAATCCATGAGCCAGTTTAGTAGCCCTTCTCTGAACTCTATCCAAAGTCTCTTCTGGAGATACGGTCTCCAGTACTGCGTACAATACTCCAAGTGAGGTCTCACCAGTGCTCTGTACAATGGCATGAGCACTTCCCTCTTTCTACTGCTAATATTTCTCCCTATGCAACCAAGCATTCTTCTAGCATTTCCCGCTGCTCTCTTGTACCTTAACTTTTAATTCATTTTTTCACTTTCCACAAAATTATAAATTATTAACATTAATACTTCACTCATACAGGGGGAGTTAAGGGCAACCTTCTGATTGACATTGGTCATGGACCAACAATTTATCAGGACTTGTCAGCGTGTGAAGTCTTTAAAGAGATTATTGGAGCCGACTATACTGACAGTAATCGGGAATACTATGAAGGAGCCCTGAGGAACGATCCAGGAACTTTTGATTGGACAGAAGTTATAAAAAAAGTTTGTGAGATGGAAGGCAAAGGGTAAAGTAAAATAAAATTTTGTTATTTAAAATCTTGCGTTATCTTCTATTTAAAGTTTAAAGCTTTTTCCCACGTGTAATTAGCGGACACCTAATAACATATCAATAATTCTTACACATATTCCTTCACCATAATATTTTCACTCAGGTAATTACAATGTCCTATAAAAAAAGGGGGTGACCAAATGTTCCCAGGAGACTATGTCTGAAGACCACTATATCCTGCACCAAATGTGTCCCTGGAAATGTCCCAGACCAGTAAATATTGGCGGTTATGTATGAGTTTCTTGTGTAAAGAAACAGGACAAATGGCGCTATGACTGATGTAGTAGCATATACCTCCTATTCTCCATGGAGCTGTCACAAGTATGCTAAAAAAAAATAGCTAACGGAGTAAACATTTTATACATTTTACTGTTCTTCAAGCATAAAAATAGTAGTGAAAAAGTAATACTCACAAACACATGAATTGTTGTGGCTAGGGTATGTCAGCTGCCTGGCACAGGCTGTGACTACACGCCTCTCAGTGCAAAACACATCATAGACCATGCCTGTGTGAGGCAGTTGGCATACCTTAGCCACCTTTTTTTTCACATTTTTTTTTATATAAGAATAGTTTATATAGTTTTTACTCTTAGTTAGCTCCTTTTTCTAATGTAACGTACAAGGAACTATATAGAACAGGGGTGCCCAACTTGTGGCCCTTGGGCCAAATGTGGCCTTTCTGACTGCAAGACAACTAAGTTAGCTACCCATAAGCTCATTAGCCCTAAAAAATATATAGATTTGTTTGAATACAGTTGATTTAAACAATTTTGGATTACTTGTATGACACATAACATAATAACTAACAATATTTTTACATTTTGCTATTAGTAAAATAAAATGAATGTGGCCCAAAACTCAGCTATGTTACTCTATGCTTTCAGGATGCACAGTTCGCAACTTTCACACAGCACCTTTAAGTGCTGAATGTCATGGATTCACAATATCAATATTTATAATGCAGTGCATAATGATATGCAGAGACATGTGCAATTCTTGCTGGAAGATCGATAAGCATTAGTCTGCAATCTCCTCTTGTTGTGCAGTGTGTACACACAATGGGGGTTATGTATAAAACCAGTGCACAAAATGTTACGCTTTGGCTGTGTGTATAATGTCTATTGCTGGCTCCCAACAAAGGTCAGGGGTTTGCGTTATATATGGTCTTACACTTCCAAAGCTCTGCCCCTGGCAAATGAATGACATCAAACATTTTAGTATGAGCGCTATTTCCTCTTTCGTGACAGTGTTGAGATGAAAATGAAAATAGCGCAAGATTATACATAAGAAATGCTGATTGTGCCTTTTTGCAACCTTCTTGACACTCGTGTGTGACTTTCATACAAAACCCCCAGTATATCTGATTCATTCTTTTTTCCACTCACTATTTTACATATTGAATGTCCTCATATTGGTAACTGGGGTCTATTCACGAAAAATCGAGAATAGCGAGAGGAGGTTGAATAAAAATTTGACCTCTTCACCCTATTCACCAAAAAAAATCGACCTCCCTTTTCATTCTTTTGGCGGAGGGATTTTTATTTTTTATTTTTAGCATAGGTGGATTATTTTTTTCATTTTAATTTCTTTCTATGGTCCCTTCCCCTGGGTTGAAGTTGAGTCCCAAGAGCACTTTGTGGGATATTTTTACAAGGTTCATTTCTTTTGGGTTCCAGGTGTGTGAGCAGTGATTTTCACCCTCATTGGTCTCAAAGAGTGAGTTTTTTTTACTGGGTTATTTTATTTAAATTCATTCTACCTGCGCAAGATAGAAGTCGGTGGGTAGAAAAGGATTACTTTTATTCCACATTCTTTTATTAGGGGTTATTAATTGGTCAGGGACCTTTGAGCAGCTTCCAGGCCAGATTATGTTATGGGGGGACAGATTTTCTTGCCCTGGAGAATTACATGGAGATGTGAGAATTTTCCCTACTCCCAGACCCATTTACTAAAGGGAAAGGACCACCTGCCAAGCCCCTTCCTATGCATTAGGGACCTGGGCCCTTTTTGGAAGCCCTTTGGACCTTATTTTTTTTTATAGGGGAAGGGTTTATATTTTATCTTTTTTTTTTAATGGGGAAGTTTTTTCACGCTTGGTCCAACTCGACAGTTCTTTGGTCCTTTTGCTCATTTCAGCAGGCTTCACTGCGCTTCCATCTAGAATAATGAATACCATGTTGCAAGATCAAAATGGGGGATCAGAGGATGGGGGGCAAATCTGCGCTAATTTCAACCTCCAATCTTGGCATTTAGTTAATAAACCATACTAAGTGTATGTCACATATTAAACCTGCTTATCTGCTTCATACAAATGGTATCAACGTGAACTAGAAAAATAAAATTACATTATTCTGATGCATACCTTTCACATGTTACTATTTGTTTTTGTTTTTTTATCATGAATCGCCCTGCCACTTTCCTACAGTATTTTCCCTGTATAAACATGGAAGGGCTACTAAACTGGTTCATGGGTTGAAGGGTAAAACTTACCAGGAAAGGTTAAAGCATCTTAACATGTATAGCTTGGAGGAAAGACATAACAGGGGGGATATGATAGAAACATTTAAATACATAAAGGGAATCAACACAGTAAAGGAAGAGAGTATATTTAAAAGAAGAAAAACTACCACGACTAGAGGACATAGTCGAAAATTAGAGGGGCAACGATTTAAAAGTAATATCAGGAAGTATTACTTTACTGAGAGGGTAGTGGATGTATGGAATAGCCTTCCAGCAGAAGTGGTAGAGGTAAACACAGTCAAGGATTTTAAGCATGCGTGGGATAGACATAAGGCTATCCTAGCTATAAGACTGGGAACAGGGGGCTAATAAAAGTATTAAAAAAAAATTGGGCAGACTGGATGGACCGAATGGTTCTTATCTGCCCACACATTCTATGTTTCTATGTTTCTAAGTCATTAAAAACTTGTAAAAACATTCCATAATAATAGGTTACTAAACTGAAGTAAATAAATCTGTAAATGAGTTTCTGTATATTAAAAAAAATATTCATGTTCTACTTAATTTCACTGATTAAATCTATAATTTATGTGATTTATGTGATTCCTGGGATTGCCCCACAATTGGTCATGACCTTCAAGCCACTCTATCCTAAGAGCAAAATGTCTATTTGAAATTTGAAATGTTGGGTGTGTATTCTGATCTACTGAATTTTTATTTTCTATTTCAGCACAGTTGAACAGAAAAGAGAAAAACTGAGAAAAACTGTGACAAAAAGCATAAAATGTGACATAACTAAAAGCAAACCAACTGACCCCATTGTTCTGCCCTTGGCCGACTGCATAATGAGCCTTGGATGTTTGGAGTGTGCCAGCAAAGACCTGGATACCTATGAAAATGTGCTAAAAAATATCATATCACTGCTAAAAGTAGGGGGGCATTTAGTCATTACTGAAGTTCTTAATTGCACATCTTATGTGTTAGGGGGGGAAAGATTCTCCTGTTTGTCTGTGACAGAGGGTTTTTTGAGAAATGCTGTCAGCGCTGCAGGATGTGTCATTATGGACGCTGAGGTCATTCTCAGGGAATACAACAAAGAGCAGATGGAAATGTGCAATCATGACTCAAGCATTTTTATTCTAGCTCGCAAAGTCCGGGATAGTTAAAAGAAAAGTAATTGGAGTTTAAGAGCTAGCAGTCAGGTTCGCTAAACGGTGGTGATTAAAAAGGGATTTGCAAAAATTAGACCAATATATACGCTTATACTATAAACTATCTATGGACTTGCTTGAAATTCTGTTTGCACAATACGTAGATTGCTTAAATGCTTTAGTCATAATCAATAGACATTCATAAATTGGGCACAACTGCAGGAGACCATTCAATGTCCATGCACCAAAAGTTTGTGAATCTTAGGGATGCTGCTCTACTTAAAAGGGAACTCTATCAGTGTTCAGCACAAAAAACAAAAGAGATGCGCACTCGCTCCTTAGTAGGATAATAAATATTTACATTTTTATTGTAATCCAAAATTTTTATAATCAGAGACAATGGTGGGCGAAACACAGAACCCCATAGAAACTCACATATGCCTCTTATACAGTGCGGGTTTATGTTGGGTCCTATGTTTGGCCCACCATTGTTTTCCCTTATGGATCATTTGGGATTACAGTAAAAGTTTAGACATAATTAGATTCTCCGGCACTGAACAAAAACACCCAATTGCAAAAGATTGCCAGTGCTCATGCCTCACAGCTATTAAATTCAGTTTGCAAGGGAATTAGAGTTACAAAGCTTTCAATTCATGAAATATACCTTTATTTCTAGTACAAAAGTTACAAGTACTATGTGCCTTTTGAACTTAAATGCTATAGAATATGCAATTAAATCAAGTGTCATTACAAATTGATTTTTTTAGTAATAAATAGTTTTCCAGCCAACATGCTATTTTGCTAACAAATGAAATATTAAAACTTATTTCTTGCTATAGTGTTTTATTACTATTATTATTATCATTGCTTTTTTTAATTTTTGCAGGACCAACAAATTCCATCATAAATACATTAAGTCAAACAGAGACAAATCAACATAGTAGGTTGCCAGGACCCAGGCATCTCTTATCATAGGGTTTATAATAAGTGTTGAGCGAACCCGGACCGCACTGTTCGGGTTTGTACCGAACATTACGGTGTCCGTGCCACGAACCCGAACCCGGACATTTCACTGTATGTTCGGGTTGGAGTTCGAGGTTCGGCTATAAACCGAAAGTCTTTAAACCGAAAGTCATTCGGTTTATAGACTTTCGGTTTATAGAATAGCCAATAACATTACATGTATTCTTTAAACTGAAAGTCTATAAACTGAATGTCGTTTGGTTTATAGACTTTCGGTTTATAGAATACATGCAATGCTATTGGCTATCTATAAACCGAACTAGAGTCCCCATTCATAAGAATTTCTTATGAATGGGTACTCTAGTTCGGTTTATAGATAGCCAATAGCATTACATGTATTCTATAAGCCGAAAGTCTATAAACCGAACGACTCTATTTTGGTTTATAGAATAGCAATAGCATTACATGTATTACATCTGAGAGTCAAATAGAACCGTCAAATACTGTGCTTACAGCGCACTTTGAAAAATTCTAATAGTTTTGGGTGTTAAATAGTACAGTATTTTCAATTTGTATGTATTTTATGTTTTTTTAAGTTATTTCCCTATCCATATTTGTTTGCAGAGCACTTGTCCTACTCTTACCCACACTTTATTTCCTTTTGCAGCCCTCTAGTCTTTTCCAGGACTTTTTTAGAGGCATTTTAGTGGCCAAAAGTTTGTGTCCCCATTGACTTCAAAAGGGTTCGGGTTCGGGGCCAAGTTCGGGGTCAAGTTCGAGCACGGACCCGGACTTTTTTCCGAAGTTCGGTCGAACCTCTTGAACCGGAACATCCAGGTGTCCGCTCAACTCTATTTATAATCTGTTAGAGTGTAAGCTGGCCGAGTAAAAGAAGACACCACAGGCAAAACATGTTTTTCTTTTAATTAACATGTTTCCATGAAAATTTGCTAACACAGTGGGATTAATGTAAACACAATTTCTCTCTACATTCCTGAAGCATGAATGAAAATAATGACAAATTTAAAAAAAAGTCAGTTCACTGCGTGAATTTTATTGCATCACAGTACAAACTGATATACAGGTAGTGCGGTACAAAACATAAGAAGTTACTCTAATGTCAGTTAAAAAAAAATATTTTAATAAATGGCATGTCAAAGTACCATTTCAGCTTGGACAACACACTGAAGGAAATGTAATACAATATATTTCAATGGGAAACATTGTAATAACAAGTGAAGCAGAAAAATAGTAATAATGATAACCAGAAGGGCATAGAGACATTATATAGTAGTACAACAGTCCTGTTCATAAATATCACAATATGTTTGAGTGTGGAAAGGACATGAAAAAAACAAAGCCATGCATAAGTCCTGGGTGTGCAATGTGGTTGATGGGGCATGCCCTAGGTGTGCAATGTGGGTACTGGGGAATGTCCTGGGTGTGCAGTACGGGTGCTGAAGCATGTCCTTGGGTACCGTGGTAAGTACTGGGGCCTCTAGGACATTTCATTGCTGCTGTTTCACTGCTGACAGTTCAAAGAGACAGCTTTAGCGCTGAACTATCAGAGGTGAAAGGCACCCATAATACTACCACTAATACCCCTAATATTAACACTAACCGCTAAGTCCTAATACTACCACTAACACTAAGCACTAACACTAACAACTAATCACTAATACAAATAATACTCACCTTGTACGCGATCCCACCATGAACTGTCCTGTGTTGAACTCTCTGCGATGGCCTCTCACGAGATACGTTGCAGTAAAGCAGCTGTGTTTAAGCAGCCACAAAGAACTGTCCCTTTCTCAGTACTGTGTGTGCAATGTAGGGGGTCTAGGACACTTAAGAGCGGCTGATTCACCGCTGACAGTCCAGCGCGTGTGTCAGTGGTGAAGAATAACGCAGCCGCTTCATCGCAGCTATGTAAGAGTTGACAGTTCAGCGCTGAACTGTCAGCTCTTACAAACGTACAACTTCAAATAAATGACCCCCCTAATAAATGAAACCCCCCCAAAGTGACCCGAATACTAAAATTAACCCCCGAACCCTAATACTAATGCTACTCCCCAAACCCTAATGCTAAAATGAACGCCCAAACCCTAATACAAAAATTAACCCCCAAATGTCCCCGCTATGAAATGTCCCGCAATGAGCTCTCGTGCGATGAAGAGGGGGCGGTGAAGCGGCTGCGCTAATGCAGCCGCGATGAACTGTCCCATCCAATATAAACAATATTCTGTATTAAACCATGTAGAGCGGTGGTTCTCAACCTTTTTCGATCATGCCCTCTTTTCACCACATGAGTGATGTATGTAGATGTTGGAAAAAGTAGAACAGACCATAGCATAACTCTATATACAAAAGGTACATTGGTGCATGGTGAGGGGTATGATTGTACTAAAAAATGTACAGATTCAGTCAGCAGGCTCATCACAAATATATCTATCATCAGAAAAAAAAGCTTCCAGACTGGAGATGTTTCTCATGCAGATACATATAGGAAAAACAGACAGAACAAAAACATATGGGGTCTACTCAACATGACGACATTCGGCCCAAGAAATGCTGCCTCCAAAGTTTGGACTGATTCGTGGCACATCAGGGACATTTTGGGAACCAATATTCCCTGATGTGCCACTGAATAAGTCTGCAATATGGACGTAATAGTTAATTACACATAGACCTACCTTCTAAGTGGATGATAGAGACTCATTTCAGGAGGTATTTGGTTGTTCTGAAAATAGCCAAATTCGTCCCGAAATAAAATTTAGTTGTAATTCATTAATTAAAAGAAAAAGCAATAGCCCAACTGGAGTCCATAAAATAATCATGGGGAGCCAGGGAAAGCAGATCTGACCACCATCCCTATACAAAACTTAAAGTGCCCTCATCTGACAGAGTGGATACACAGAATAGATAATCGCAGCGGTGTCGGATGAGTTAAAGTTAGGACATTTTATGCCATCCTGAAGGGATTATTCATCCAATTCTAAAAAGATGAAATGCAAACCAATTGCACAGTACCAATTGATGTAAACACAGAGAAGAATGATTTGAACTTACAAGAGAGTTGTGCAAAATATGCATATAGCAGAGTAGAAGCAAAACAATGTCCAGCACCTTTTGGTCCTGTCCCTCAACGCATTTCTCTGGTGTCCTAAATTCTTCAGGAAGTCGTTTGGTATGAAAAAAGCACTTGCCTTCATCAAAAAAGCACTTGCCTTCATAAAAAAAGCACTTGCCTTCATCAAAAAAGCACTTGCTTGTGTGATCATCTCGTAGTACAGGCCACCTCCTTCTGTGTCATAAAATCCTCCCCCATGTTTGTCACATGATCGGTTTAAAAACTCTTAATAAGTTAAGTCACACTTCACTTCCATACTTCAAGTGCACCCCATGATCATTTGAGGTCCAAAATATAACAAAATAGGACTTTGACCACCCCCACAAACCTAGAAGTGCACAAGGCTCCACTCTCCAGTATCATGAGACCACCAGCAGCGATAACAAAACCTGGCACAAAGTGCCACCCACGCTGCAGCAATGATCACCTTTGTGACCACTTGTATAATCATAAGGACAAGCAATGGAGCTCCTAAGATCCAGTATAAAACACACCTATCAAGCATGCATTCAAAAATAGCTAAAAAAACAAACAAACAGTCACAGTGTTTAACTAAATGTAACGCTGTTTTTTCCCCAAAATATAGCTTTTTCAGAAATCTTAAATTGCAAATCATAAGAACTCCTAGATCAAATCCCAGTTGGTGGAAACATGAAAGGATCCTTAGTTTTAGAGTACTATGCATTCAAAGATACTTTAACAAAAGCAGTCATAGCTTTAACCTAAATTTAATGCTGTTTTTCCAAAAATCAAAATTTTTCAAGAAATCTTAAATGACCCCTCCTAAGATTTGAAAAAACTCAAAGAACATATCCCAGATGACAGAAAATTTTTAGGATCCTTAGTATTAGTCTAGCTTGCGTTCAAAGGTAGGGAAAAAACTGTCAACACCTTTGACCTAAATTTAATGTTGTTTTTCCGAAAAGTATAATTTTTTTTAAAGAAATCTTAAATGGCCCCTCTAAAGAATCTTACAGACTCCTAGAACATATCCTAGTTGATAGAAACATGATAAGATCCTTAGTTTTAGATCCTCTTCTAGCATCAGGGAGTTCTTAAAACAATTAGATAATCCTAAAATCAGTCAAGAGAAATTAAATAGGCTGAATGGACCATTTACAATCCCTGAGATAAATAACTGTATACATTTTGTTAAAAAGGGAAAATCACCGGGACCAGATGGCTATTCAGGTATATTTTATAACAAATTTAGAGACTTATTGAGTCCTGTTCTTTTGAGAACCTTTGATCAGCTGATGCAAAAAAATTACATCCCAGTGGAACTGTTGCAGGCGACCATTACCCTGATACCCAAGCCCAATAAAGAACAAACATCGGCGGAAAACCGATTATTATGTTATTATTATTAATGTAGATATAAAAATATATTCGAAAATATTGGCAGATAGATTGAATGAAACAATACAGACCTAATAAAAGCATCTCAAATACTGCAATCGATCAGGTGGGATTACAGTATTTAGATATAGTGCTGGAGGCCTTCGGCATTGAGGGCCCTTTCAGGGATGGGACTATGTCACTTTATACAGTTCCAATGGTGCGGGTGTCGGGGTATATGCTCTCCTCTAAGTGGTTCCATATAAGCATTTGGATGAGGCAAGGATGTCCGCTCTCACACCTGCTATTATATTTGTTGACAATGGAGCCCCTGGCAATTATGATCAGAAAAGAGACAGACATTAAAGTGATCAAGACTGGACAAATTGAATCCAAAATAGCTCTATATGCCAACGATGTCCTCCTGACAATTTCTAACCCATTGAGCTCAATCTCCAAGGATATGCAATTAATAATGGAGTTTAGCAGATATAAATTATAAATTCAACTTTAATAAAAATGAATACATTTTTAGAAATATACCAGCGGAAGATCTAATAGACATGAAAGCCAAATATGAATTCAATTGGTATTCAAAATATATTGACTACTTAGGGATTGAGCTCTCAATGGATTTAGAAGAAATGATAGAAAGAAATAAGTGAAATCATTCTTAATCCCAAAATGTACCTACTTATTGCTTAAGCACAGAATAAAAAAAACAGAATAGCATTAAGCATCTTGCAAAGGGAAACCAGACAGGGAGATTTATTTTTCCCAGATATCAATGACAGTTGTTTGCTGTCACATGTAGAAGTTGGATAGAAATGGAAAAATATGACCTTGGAGTTATGGAACCTTTCTATCTACTATGGTCTAGTAAAAACCATACAAGAAGAGAGATTTTTACCTTTACTAACTTTACTTACTTCCTAAGCACCAAAAGTTCACTTCCTAAGCACCAAAAGCACTTACGATTTCATAGGTGGTCGCACTCCTGGTGACCACATCAGCCCGGTAGAAGGGAGCGTTGCCTGTATAGATAACGATTCCATTCTACTGGCAAGGGCAACGGAAGTGATGTTTTTTCAGGGTAATACAATGGCACGTGTGCATGCCTGACACACATTCCCAAGGATGCCTCATGTCACAGCTACATTACAGTAAAAGTGATTTATTTGACTTATACAGTATTTGAGTTGATACTACTGCATTTCATGATTTCTGAGAATCCATACTATATCTTATTGGTAAAAATGATACGTTATCTGAAATGACTTCTTGTCCCAAACATTTTGGATAAGGGATATTCAACCTGCACCCTAAAAGTTTGCCCTAAAATAATTATTTATATAATTGGAAATGCTAAAACAGCAATAACTTCAGTGAGACATAAAGTTGGACTCTAAGTCAGTAGATATCAGTATGTCAAAAGCCAGTCATGTGTCATTCTCATACTGAATAACCAACTGGATCGAACAGATGAAACAGACACGCAGCTGAGATTGCTAATCACCTCCTGAGGACTGGATATGGATTGTACGGAGAGGAGTGGGGATATGTATTTTGCGTGTGTGTTCATGCCACTTACATATGTGCTCCTGAAAAAGTTAGATAAAAGTCTGACAAAACACGTGGAGCATGAGTGGCATTTAAATTATTATTACTAAGTTCTTACTACTTATTGGATCGGATACTGTTTCTGTGCCAGCCATTGGTGGTCTTCCCCAAGCTATTATAGCCATGCAACTGCCAGCCTAGTTTCCTCTATTATATGTAGTGGAACACTAGAAACTTATGCTCTGTATGCAGAGAGCAACGTCTGGTAACCCTAGTGTAAATCGCGTTATTTGCACTTACAATTAAATTATAATACATTATGTTCATTCATGTCTTGTAATAGACATCCAGCCTCAGCATTTCATTTCAGAGAACCATTCTGAGGGACAGTAGAAGGTGTGGACTCTCTTAAAATGTAATTAATATTGTGCAATCAGCCTGGGGAGACAAGTTACTGAGTTTGCACAATATGTTAAGGCATGTTGTCCTCTCATAATCCACCCTCTCCTACTTACTCTTATAATCAGTAAAGCTGAAGACATTCTTATTTGATTGTTCATATGGTTTTGCATCTGGTTGCTGGAACCCTAGGTTAAGTACAGCTTCAACCTTCCGTATATTTATTTTTCTCATTTATTAGGAGAACCTTTAACTAACCTCACCATATAACCAGACTGCACTGAAGGTAAGCAATTTTATTCCAACATACAGGATGCTGTGTGCCAGATAAAACACCTGAAAAATAGTCTGTTTCATCTGTCTGTGTTGTGTTATGTGTGTGCAGGTTATATTTATGGGAGCCATACTTACCTTGATAGTTTTTTTCCTGCACGATTAACAGGAGTATTGTTCATAGTGAAACTTTACTGGCCTTTGTTGGCAGACAATTCCGAGATAGTCTGGGGATCTTCACAGGCCATGCCAGAGACTGGTGTTCTTGTACTGACACTTTGACTATCCCGGATTATTACCGATAGAGTACGTCAATATTTTCGTTGTAGGATTTCTGAAGAAACATTATGCAAGGGCATTATTTTATTACATTTTTGTACTGTCCTATTTTATACAAGATGGTGTTAGATGTGCATGTGGTTTACACATTGCGTGCCACGGTTTTAGAATCTTTGGGACTTACTTATCAAGAAAAAACTATGCTATTTCAGGAAAAAGTGCTAAAATAGTAGTAATAACCATGGAAACCAATGAAATGCTATAGAAGATATCTACAAATGTAGCAATTTTTTTTTAAAATAGCCCCTTTTATTTGCATTGACAAATCTGCCCTGTGTGTATTTTTTTTGTTCATTATGTATTGGGTAGATGTCAAGTGTTAAAGAAAACATTCTGTAAATTGGGTTTATTTCATTGCAGATGATTTTCTACAGCATCTAGGTATTTTTGTAAAGACTTACAAATGAAAACTCGTTATAATGTACAAAAATAAACGGAACTTTTAAGTAAAAAATGAGAGGTCAAGAATGCCATGGTATTTCATATCTGAAGCCCAAGTCAGTACACAATTCGCTCTTTCATCTTAAAGCCCTTGGAAAAAAGCTGATGGGAATGGAATAGACATGAATGTGCAGCCAATGATATAATGCAGCTGACCTTGGCTAAACATGGCACTGCATATATTTGGGAACTATACACCAATAAGCCATAACATTATGGCAGGTTGCAAGCGGGCGGAGGCAGTGTGATGATTTGGACTATGTTGTGCTGGAATCTCTGGGTCCTATCATTCACGTAAAAAAGTAATGCACTTGATATTTGTGCAAATAAAGTGTATATAAAATATATATTAGTACTTTTCATCAGTTTGTGTTGCAAGATATTTCAGGCAAAGCATTGACCATATGGATCACCACCCTTTCTCTAGCACTCACATATACCAGAACCCTATAACTCAGGTCTAGTTCAAATGGCTCTGGGGGAGATACAACTTCAACTGGAAGGCAAGGTCTCAGATATCACAATCCAGAATGATTAGGCTGTCAGGGAGGTATATAGGAAACAGGACATAAAGGCAGACATAATTATGGGCCTCCACAATATCAGGCTTACTTAACCCCTTAGTGACAAGCTGTGATTTTCTTCTTTCTCACATACTGTAGCCACACACATTATATATTGGTTTTTATCATCATAAGAAGGGCTTTCATTAGATACCATTATGTTCATCATATCTTATTATTGACAAAAAAATCATAAAATATGATGAAAAAATGTAAAAAAAATAATTTTTCTAACTTTGACCTAAAAAATAATTTACACAAATACAATCATAAAAAAGACCTCGTATAAATAGTTTCTAAATTTTGTCCCGATTTCAGAAATATGCTTCTTTCCATGTTTTTCTGCAGTTCATTGACCGCGAAAAATTGCTTGTTCCACCGCAGGACGCGTCAGGCACGTCCATTGTCGGCAACAGAGTTGCCGGCTGGACATGCCTGACACGTCCATTGTCGTGAAGGGGTTAAGAAAAGGTTAAAATCGCATCTCAACAGACTTGCGGATAGTAGCTGAAAAGTGTGGACTTAACCACTGGACGTCTGTTCCTAGAGTGAAATATGACCCGGCGTCCCGTTACAACTGCACAGTCTCGATGCTTGTCTCCGTTCAGGCTTGCTTCCTGGTACGCCCCTCTCCGTACTGCACAGATGCGTTTCATCGACAAAACAACTTCCTCAGTGCTGACCACGAGTGGGAGGCATGTTCCTTTTATGTCCAGTTTTCACACTTCATTTGGTCTTGTTAACTTGTTGTTTAAAGTGCACAGGCTACCCAAAGTCAGCTGGGACAACTCCATAATACTACTAGCATTCATGTGTCGCAGTGCAATAAAAACAATAATAATAAACAAAAGTTCAGGTACATACAATAAAAATACACCACAGGTATTGTCGGGAATTGGTTATATTTTTATATTAATAATATTTTGTCATATTTTGTCACTTCTTGCCATCTAATAATGTATGACTTTTCAGAGGAAATGAGATAACCCATCTGATCCAATTATATGTATTTTTAGATATTTACTGTTTGGGATATCTATTTATATGTATAAAAATGTTTTATTATTTCCATATATTTTTTAGTTTTGTATTTTTATATATGTTGTTATCTTATATGCCTGAATAGTGGTGTATTATTATTGTATATGCCTGAACTGTTGTTTATTATTATTGTTTTTATTGCACTAGTAGTATTATGGAGATGTCCTAGCTGACTTCTTGGATAGCCTGTGCTGTTTTTTATGATACTGGTGTGAGGGATCACTTTAGTGTTTGCAGCTCTAATTTATTTATTATTTGTCACTATTGTTGTTAATTATTGAGTGGCGCCCGTTCGCTTTTGCTTTTTTACCTGTCATTCATGTGGATGTTACTTTTACAAGTGTGCATTGTTGCAGACCATGTATACCCTTTCATGGAAACAGTATTCCCTAATGGCATTCCCTCATGGCCTGATGGCATTGGCCTCTTTAATCAGGATAAGGTTCCATGCCACAAAGCAAAAATGGTTCAGGAATGGTTCCCCAGATCTCAATCCTATTCAGCATCTGTGGGATGTGCTGGACAAACAAGTCTGATCCATGGAGGCTCCACCTCACAACTTACAGGGATTAAGGGATCTGCTGCTAACGTCTTGGTGCCAGATACCACAGCACACCTTCAGAGGTCTAGTGACAGGTCAGGGCTGTTTTGGTGTAAAAACTACACAATATTATGCAGGTGATCATAATGTTATAGCCAATTGGTGTAGACATGATTGTGACTGAGCATCATGGGATTTGTTGTTTCCAAAAATCTGCAGTGCTATGGTTTAAACATCACTGATATGATAGGCTGTTATATTTTTCATAGCTCAAGGAAACCTTTCTTTGAAATAGTCAGGTGTCTCAGATAAAAAAAATACAATTTTAAAATGTAAAAACATTTTTGTCGTTAATGTTTTAATTTTATTGTTGTGTTTTAATTTCAGATTTAATTAATGTGAGATTCTCTCTGCAGAAATACATCCTAAGAACTGACAGCACAATGGATACCTATTCAACACCAGAAACATACATGCTAAAATTTAATTCAAAAGATTATTTTGAAACATACTATAGCCCCCAATCTGGGGCTATGCTTGGAGAATGGACTGACTTTGCATTAAGAAATCTTCATGAAACCTTCTCTTCAGGTAACAAATGCTGTACAATATACAATATAATTCTAACAAAACAAGTGTGAGTGCCACAAGTACAGTGTCATTGGCTATAAGTGTATAGCAAAAACTATCTGTGTATCTCACCCTAATAAAGTTTACAACAACATCATTCACATTATATAAATTAGGCGTTTTTAATTAAACTCACCTGCCATGTCAAGGCACACTCTCAATAGGGTGAAACCTATCCTGGACTATCTAGTGGGCCCAGAAAGTAGTCTATCACAATTAACAACTTGAAAGCTACAACCAAAGAAAGAGGAGAAAATAATCTTACCTATACGCAACCAGGGAAAGAAAAATGTTGGTGCACGCAATTTTGTTGTCAACAGTTTAGACATTAAGGGCTGTGTGTTGAGTTTTATTGTGAAGGGACAGCAAATTTACACTGTTATACAGGCTGTACACTTACTACTTTACATTGTAGCAGAGTGTCATTTCTTCAGTATTGTCACATGAAAAGATATAATAAGATATTTACAAAAATGTGATTGGTGTACTCACTTTTGTTGGATACTGTATAATACAATTTTATTTCTTTTAAATTTCTTTTTAATTTATTTAATTTCAGGCTATTTTGCGAGGACTTGAGGTCCTCCCGAAAGGGCACCCGAAACAAGCCAAAGTCTTACCTATAGAAGTCTATTGGGAGGACCAAGGCTAACATTTCAGTAGCCAAATTCCAGAACAGTTCAACTGCTGAAATGTCGGCACAAAAATCGGCCACTTTGTGTTTGTTCGTGCCGATTCTAGATCACTTTGGTGGTCTCTGAGTAGCCCAAATTTATATTGGAGCTTCCTCAGTGGACCCGAATGGACAAATGAACAAATGACATTTTTGTTCAGCTTCACATTCATTTTCGGACAATTGGATTAAAGAGACGGTCTTCATCTGAAAATGAGTGCCCAAGTCTAACATTTAGCTCTGAAGAAGCCTCATTGGGGCAACATGTCAGGCCTTCTTCTAAATCTCGCAGCAATTTCATAAACTCATCTACCCACATAAATACAGCAATTATTACTGCTATTGCCATATTCACTGGACTAAAATTCAGTGTTTAATGTTTCATTACCTATTGAATGCATCTAACTGTACTATTTTTTGATCTCCCTATAAGGTGGTGTAAAAGGCGAAACACTGGTTGATTTTGGTAGTGGCCCAACCATCTATCAAATCCTTTCAGCGAGTGAAGCCTTTAAGAATATTATTTGCTCAGACTTCCTTGAGCAAAACTGTAGTGAGATTCAGAAATGGCTAAAGAAAGACCCTGATGCCTTGGACTGGAAGCCACTTATCAAATATGTTTGCGAGCTGGAAGGGAACAGGTATAGATATCATGATCATTTCAGCTATTTCAGTGAATTCTCTGCAGAAATCAGACCAATTTAGGGTAAGAGAAAAACAAATATAGCAAAAAAACTTTGAGTCACAACGACGTTTGACTAAAATTCTAGTCAAAGCTAACAAAGTTTTAATACATGTAAATTGATTGTCTGAAAATAAAAATAATGAAATATAGATTATAATCATTCTTAAAAAATATATATGCCTATGTATGTATATATATATATATATATATATATATGTATAATGCATGGTTATACATTTAGAGGTGGCTAAAACTCTTGGTGTAATCTAGAAACAGTAATTTTGGTTAAAAATAGACCTATGTTCATCACATTCAATCCTTGCACCTAGCCGTCTTTCTGCTGTTGATCCAAAAGATGGCAAAAGCAAATTAAACGATTCTGAGCATAGAGCTAAAATTCCTTCTTTATCCTATAGGGGCAATATGATTTCTCCTTGGAACAACAAGCTATTAATATTTAAATTATATTACTGATAGTCCTGTATATTCTGCTTTTCTAAAAAATAATATCTGAATCTAATTTGAAGGCCTCTATTATATTTGATTATAGCACCTAATCTCTTGGCAGTGAATCCCATATCTTTACGTTTTCTTACCATAAAATATCCCTTCGTTTGATGCCTATGAAATCTGTTCAAATTCAGTTTGAGATGTTTCCAATAATTCTTTGCATTTTATCTTTCAAAAAAATGTCAATCCAAATACAGAAATTTTGCCCCTGATCCTACTTCTATTAATTTGAACAGAACCATATACAATGTTTTATCAAAGTCTAAATAGATTGCATCCGTTGCCACATTCAGTTCTATATTTTTACTGACTTATTCAAAGAATGCTATTATGTTAGTTTGACAAGATCTGATTCACAATTTGACTCCTAATAATTAGGTTCTGATTCAAGATGTATTCTTGATGTTATACCAATGCCAACCCTTCTAATATCTAGCCCACTACAGATATCCAGCTTACTGGCCTATAGTTACCAGGCTGAGATTTTGATCCTTTTCTAAATATGGGCACATCTGCCTTACACCAACATATCGGCACTTTTTTTGAAATAAAAAAAAAAATCCCTAAAGATCTAAAATAATGGTCTGGCCAGAATAAGGCTTAGCTCCTTAAGCATCCTTAAATTAATAGCATATGGCTCTGGGGGAATTGTCTCCCGCAAAGGACCACTAAACTATTTTTTAATCCTTGCTTCGTATGCCAAATGCAGGGGTTTCTCGCTGTTAGCACAGAAAGAGCATCTCGTTTATGCATGGGATCTGCAGGGGGACAAAAGTAAGGTCCCCCATGCTAATTCCATGCAAAAATGAGGGTCTCTCTCTGTGCTAGCATGGAAGCATGGCAGCTGTCAGTCAGTGGATCAACTGGCATGTACTGAAGTTGAGGTGAGATGAACATTTGTTATCACCAATTTAGCTATTTTTTGATAATCCTGTTTGCTTTAAGGGGAACACTCACAATGTATAGTTAAAATGATGAAATTAAATGTTTATCTCACCTCAACTCACCTCATCTCACCTCAACTCACCTGAAACTCATCTTTTAGTGAATAGACCAAAAAGAGTTAGGGATGGTTCATCTTATTTTGTTATGAGGAACTTCCGTTTTGTAATGCCCATTTATTTTTGACAGTGAGAACTGGAAAGAAAAGGAAGAAACAGTCCGCAAAACAGTGAAACGAGTTCTTAAATGTGATGCGCTGAAAAAGAATCCGTTTGAGCCAATAGTTCTGCCACAAGTCGATTGTCTCCTAAGCTGCCTGTGCTTAGAAGCCCCATGTAAGGATGTAGCATCCTACTGTGAGGCCATCAAGAATTTTAAAGACCTATTGAAGCCTGGAGGACACATCTTAATTCACAGTGTGATAAACTGTACATTTTATTATGTTGGCAAAACAAGATTTTCTTGTCTGGCATTGACTGAAAAAGATATTGAGATGGCATTCAAAGAGGCTGGCTATGAAATTCTAAGTTTTAAGGTGGTCCCACGTATGGATAAATCGCACATGGAGGTTTCTGATTATGATAACTATTGCTTTGTTCATGGCCGTAAACCAGTTAATCATTAAAGAGACACTGTCAACCTAAACATTGCTTATGCTGTAAGTGCAGAGAATACATTATGATTATATATTGTGCTGGTAGAAATGCATGCAAATGCATAAATAAAAAAAATAAAAATGTGTTTTAAATGTGACCCCCAGCTAATGGCTCACATCAATCAGAACTGTGCAGTTTTCATATTAAGTCACAGGTGATGTCATAGGAGACACCACATACACATTTAAAACACATTTCTCACCTAAATAATACATTTGCATAAAATTCTGCTAACACAAAGTATTGATCATTGTTTATTCTCTACATTAACAGTATAAACAATGTTTTAGTCCCTTTAACCCCTTAAGGACAGAGCCTTTGAAACATTTTTGTCCTTTCTGGACAATGGCTATTTTAACATTTCTGTGCTGTTTGTGTTAAGCAGTAATTTTGTTCTTTGTCATTTGCTGTACCCACACATATTATATATTGTTTTTATCGGGACAAGAAGGGCTTTCTTTGGATGCCATCTTTTAGATCATATCTTATCATATTATTAAAAAAATCCTGATTTTTATTTGAAACATCTTCTCCTCATCGACAAAAGCGAACAAAAAAAACTGCTAAATAGATTCTACTATTTCTCCTGAGTACAGGGATACCACCCATGCATAGGTTTGTTGGGTTGTTTGGGGGCTAAAATGCCAAATTTGTGAGGTGCCATTTTTTGTTTTCCAACTTGAAATTTTTACATGCAGACAGCCTGCACCCATGTCCCATTTGGGACATATTTGGAGCCAGCTAGTGTATTTTACCCCATCAACCCATATATTTTTTTAAAGTAGACACCCTAGGCTATCTCAAATGGTGGTATTTTTACACTTTCCATGCACTAATTCTACCACCAGTCTTTGTCAAAGTTTGTGGTAGTAATTTTTTTGTGTTTTTTTTTTCACAAAACTTGTACTTCAGACATGAATTTACAGATTTTGGTATGTGTCACTGCCAAATAACACCCCAATAAGTGTTCAGCAACATCTCTTGAGTACAGGGATACCACCCATGCATAAGTTTGTTGGATTGTTTGGGGAGTAAAAGGCCAAATTTGGGAGGTGCAGTTTTTGGTTTTCCAACTTGACATTTTGACATGCAGACAGCCTGCACCCATGTCCCATTTGGGACATATTTGAAACCAGCCAGTGTATTTTACCCCATCAACCCATATATTTTTTAAAGGTAGACACCCTAGGGTATCTCAAATGGTGGTATTTTAACACTTTCCATGCACTAATTCTACCACCAGCCTTTGTCAAAGTTTGTGGTAGTAATTTTTTTGTGTTTTTTTTTCACAAACCTTGTACTTCAGACATGATTTCACAGATTTTGGTATGTGTCACTGCCAAATAACACCCCAATAAGTGTTCAGCAACATATCTTGAGTACAGGGATACCACCCATGCATAGGTTTGTTGGGTTGTTTGGGGGGTAAAAGGACAACTTTGGGAGGTGCAGTTTTTGGTTTTCCAACTTGAAATTTTGACATGCAGACAACCTGCACCCATGTCCCATTTGGGACATATTTGAAACCAGCTAGTGTATTTTACCCCATCAACCCATATATTTTTTAAAGGTAGACACCCTAGGCTATCTCAAATGGTGGTATTTTAACACTTTCCATGCACTAATTCTACCACCAGCCTTTGTCAAAGTTTGTGGTAGTAATTTCTTTGTGTTTTGTTTTCACAAACCTTGTACTTCAGACATGATTTCACAGATTTTGGTATGTGTCACTGCCAAATAACACCCCAATAAGTGTTCAGCAACATATCTTGAGTACAGGGATACCCCCCATGCATAGGTTTGTTGGGTTGTTTGTGGGGTAAAAGGACAAATTTGGGAGGTGCAGTTTTTTGTTTTCCAACTTGAAATTTTGACATGCAGACAGCCTGCACCCATGTCCCATTTGGGACATATTTGAAACTAGCCAGTGAATTTTACCCCATCAACCCATATATTTTTTAAAAGTAGACAACCTAGGCTATCTCAAATGGTGGTATTTTAACACTTTCCATGCACTAATTCTACCACCAGCCTTTGTCAAAGTTTGTGGTAGTAATTTTTTGTGTTTTTTTTTTCACAAACCTTGTACTTCAGACATGATTTCACAGATTTTGTTATGTGTCACTGCCAAATAACACCCCAATAAGTGTTCAGCAACATCTCTTGAGTACAGGGATACCATCCATGCATAGGTTTGTTGGATTGTTTGGGGAGTAAAAGGCCAAATTTGGGAGGTGCAGTTTTTGGTTTTCCAACTTGAAATTTTGACATGCAGACAGCCTGCACCCATGTCCCATTTGGGACATATTTGAAACCAGCCAGTGTATTTTACCCCATCAACCCATATATTTTTTAAAGGTAGACACCCTAGGGTATCTCAAATGGTGGTATTTTAACACTTTCCATGCACTAATTCTACCACCAGCCTTTGTCAAAGTTTGTGGTAGTAATTTTTTTGTGTTTTTTTTTCACAAACCTTGTACTTCAGACATGATTTCACAGATTTTGGTATGTGTCACTGCCAAATAACACCCCAATAAGTGTTCAGCAACATATCTTGAGTACAGGGATACCACCCATGCATAGGTTTGTTGGGTTGTTTGGGGGGTAAAAGGACAACTTTGGGAGGTGCAGTTTTTGGTTTTCCAACTTGAAATTTTGACATGCAGACAACCTGCACCCATGTCCCATTTGGGACATATTTGAAACCAGCTAGTGTATTTTACCCCATCAACCCATATATTTTTTAAAGGTAGACACCCTAGGCTATCTCAAATGGTGGTATTTTAACACTTTCCATGCACTAATTCTACCACCAGCCTTTGTCAAAGTTTGTGGTAGTAATTTCTTTGTGTTTTGTTTTCACAAACCTTGTACTTCAGACATGATTTCACAGATTTTGGTATGTGTCACTGCCAAATAACACCCCAATAAGTGTTCAGCAACATATCTTGAGTACAGGGATACCCCCCATGCATAGGTTTGTTGGGTTGTTTGTGGGGTAAAAGGACAAATTTGGGAGGTGCAGTTTTTTGTTTTCCAACTTGAAATTTTGACATGCAGACAGCCTGCACCCATGTCCCATTTGGGACATATTTGAAACTAGCCAGTGAATTTTACCCCATCAACCCATATATTTTTTAAAAGTAGACAACCTAGGCTATCTCAAATGGTGGTATTTTAACACTTTCCATGCACTAATTCTACCACCAGCCTTTGTCAAAGTTTGTGGTAGTAATTTTTTGTGTTTTTTTTTTCACAAACCTTGTACTTCAGACATGATTTCACAGATTTTGTTATGTGTCACTGCCAAATAACACCCCAATAAGTGTTCAGCAACATCTCTTGAGTACAGGGATACCATCCATGCATAGGTTTGTTGGATTGTTTGGGGAGTAAAAGGCCAAATTTGGGAGGTGCAGTTTTTGGTTTTCCAACTTGAAATTTTGACATGCAGACAGCCTGCACCCATGTCCCATTTGGGACATATTTGAAACCTGCCAGTGTATTTTACCCCATCAACCCATATATTTTTTAAAAGTAGACACCCTAGGCTATTTTAAATAGTGGTATTTTAACACTTTCCATGCACCAATTCTACCACCAGCCTTTGTCAATGTTTGTGGTAGTCATTTTATTGTGTATTTTTTCCCACATACATTGTACTTTAGACACAAATTCACATATTTCGGTATGTGTCACTGACAAACAATACCACAATATATGTTCAGCAACATCTCCCGAGCACAGGGATACCACCCATGCATAGCTTTGTCAGCTTTGTTGGGGGTTGAAAGGCTACATTTGAGAGGTGCGCTTTTTGATTTTCCAACTTGGAATTTTGACATGTAGAGCAAGGAAGGGGTTAATAGCTCTTATAAGAGCCTTTGTAGTACTGTACAAAAAAAAAAACTAACCCCTAAAAATGCACAGACAAGAAAAAATGTCCTGCTGTGCAGTGATCAGTGGCAGGGAAGGGGTTAAGACACAGGCTACACTATACAAAGAGCTTTATAAAAGCCCTTGGGACTCACAATTTTTTAACATTTTATTTAATTTATTACAATTTAAAAAATATATTATACAGATCTGTCTCTTTCCCTCACTAAAACTCAAGTGAGGAGACTCCCTCTCCTCACTTGAGTTTTAGTGAGGGAAAGAGACAGATCTGTATAATATATTTTTTAAATTGTAATAAATTAAATAAAATGTTAAAAAATTGGAGGCAGATCCATATGGGTCAGAACAATATTTACCAATACTGATCTAACCAGACGGTGACCAATGGTGATGCTCATCTGAGAAATCACCAAACCACCTTTGCCACTGATCGGCTGTTACTGATCGCTATACACGCGTTCAGACACGTAATCCCCTAGTGGGTATAATTAACCCCTAGCGAGTGTGACAAAAAAAAAAATGCTGATAGCAAAAAAAAAAATCCTTCTGCAACCAGATTGCTCCATATGCACTGCTTAAGCAGTGACCATATGCACTGCTTAGGCAGTGACCATATGTGCTGCTTAGGAAGTGATATACGGCAAGGAAGGGGTTAATAGCTCTTAAAAGAGCCTTTGATATACTGTAATAAATCACAGTAAAAAAAATGAACTCCTAAAAAAATGCACAGACAGCAAAAAATGTGCTGCTGTGTAAGATCACTGCGTACACAGCGATCAATTGTAGGGAAGGGGTTAAATACTGGAAACGGCTTTTATAAAAGCCTTTGGGTCTCAATTTTATTAAATAAATTATAATTAAAAACTTACATTATACAGCTCTGTCTGTCTCCCTCACTAAAGCTCAAGTGAGAGGGAGGCAGATCTACATGGGTCAGATCAAATATTTACAAATATTGATCTAACTAGACGAATGGTGATGCTCATCTGAGCAAACACCAACCCGCCTTTGTCACTTATCAGCTGTTACTGATCACTATACATGCGCTCAGACAGCTAAAAAAAATTTTTTTACGTTAAACGTAATCACCTAGCGGGTGTAATAAAAAAGTTAAAAAAAAAAAAAAAAAAAACTGCAGCAAGATTGCTGCATTTGCTTCAGATCGCTGCTTAGGCAGTGATCTACAGCAAGCAAGGGGTTAATCTCTCTTAAAAGAGCTTTTTTTATACTGTAATGAATAACAGTAAAAAAAAAATTAACCCCGAAAAAATGCACAGACAGCAAAAAATGTGCTGCTGTGTATTATCACTGCGTACACAGCGATCAATGGCAGGGAAGGGATTAAATGGCTTTTATAAAAGCCCTTGGCTTTTTACATTATCTGATCTGTCTCTCTCCCTTATTAAAACTAGTAAGGTGAGGGAGGCAGATCAATACTTGTCAAAGGCAATATTTACTAATATTGCCTTTGACTGTATGAGAAGTGCTCATCAGAGCACTTACCATACATGCCTGCACACAGATCACACAGATCTGTTGTGCCGGCATCGATGGGCTCCCCCTAGAGCATCGGAAGTGAAATACTTTCACTTCCGATGCTCTTGCCATTAGAAGGGAAGCGCTGCCTGTTCCCTTCTACTGAACCAATGGGGTCGCTCAGGAGAGAGACCACTATCGGTTCTGGGGCAGCCGAAGGTGCTGCTAAGTGCCTCGCTAGCGAGGCACTTTAGCAACACCGGAGGTGCTTAGGAAGCGAACGTGTGTGCAGCGGGCGCTTTCTTTACTCTGTTAAGTGCATGACGTGCCAGGCACATCACCTGTCGGCAAGTCCTCGATTTGCCTGGCACGTCATCTGTCCTTTAACCCCTTAGTGACAGAGTTCTATGTTGCAAGTGTTGTGTCTTGAAGACCAGAATTCCATTATTTTTGTCATACGTTTGCATAACTGTGATCTCTTTCTTCGTGTTCAGTCCACCTACACAAATTATATATCATTTTTTAAAGGACAGATGAGTCTTTCTTTTGATAATATTATTTTCATCATATGTTATAATTTACTATTAGAAATATATAAAATATGATGGAAAAAAAACACTTTTTCATGATTTTGTTTTTACACAATTACAAACTGTAAAAAAGAACCATCTATATAGTTTCTAATATTTGTCCTGAGTTTATAAATACCAATGTTTACATGTTTTTCTGGGTTTTTTCAAATAATAGGGCAATAACCAATACTGTTTTTTTTTCCTAACAATTTTATCCTACAGTGACCTTTTGACCCCAAACTTGACCCTAAATTTAATCCTAACCCTTATACCAGGTCTAATTCTAACCCTAACCCACCTGTAAACCTAACCCAAATTGTAACCCTAACCATAGATCTAGGGTTAATAGATCTAGGGTTAGATTTTTCCTTTTATTTTTTTCTAACTGTAATGTTGCCGACTGCCTCTAGGGGCAGTCAAGCAACAGTTTCAGAGTGATGAAATAGATTTTTTTTTTATCACTTCCATCGCTCTCTGCTGGGCATGCTGTACTAGAAAAGTACAGCATGCCCAGCAGAGAGCGGGTGTTGTATGATGCCTCGATTGAGGCATCATTGCAACACATTTAACACATAGGCAGTGAAAGCAGATCACTGCCTATGTGAGTTGAAACTCATGCGATCACATTGTGATTGTATGTGCTGGGGGAGGGGTGGGGTCGCCAAAGGCACTTTCAGAGACTGCTTTAGATCTGAAGCAGCCTCTGAGAATAGCTGCCAGCATGTAGCATTGAGCTAAGGAGCACAATGCTACATTTAAACTCAGGACTTATGCTTTTCAGGATGTTTGTATACGTCCATGTGCGTTAAGGGCTCAATAAAATATGTAACTAAACAAGTATGACTGGGCACCGCCATTTTGTGAAATATTGTGTTTTTTGGTGCCACCCCCTAGTGACTTTACAGCACAAATTTCTCACTTTGGGGCTGGAGACACAGAATGCAGTCAGTCAAAATTCTGGTCATGGACTTGCATTGATTGGGAGAATAATGTAACTATTACATCACAGAGTTATGGTCATGTTTGATCAGGTTAATCTGCTCTCTTTGTGTTGGAAGGCAGGTAAAAAAAGTTGTACACAGACACCTAGTTCTGCCCAGTATGATACACAGGAGCCAGTAAGAGTGCAGCGGAGTATCTTATGACATCATCATACAGGCTTTGGCTACAGTTTTAAAATGAGACTGGCTAGAAGGTTTTTGATGATGCATCATGGGAAATATTCACAAAATGGAGCCAGGAGATAAACACCTAATTTTATTTTTCCTTTTACATGCAATTCATTCAGTCATATATATATATATATATATATATATATATATATATATATATATATATAAAAACAAAAGAGTATAATTTATATATGTGTTTGTTTTAAATGACCACGTCTAGTTACATCTTATGTAAGTGGTGGTGTCCCTTTAAAGGAAATGTAAACATTTTAATTCTTGTTTCCTTGTATTAAGCAAAGGTTAAAAAATATATCCTGCTGCCCAATAGTGAAATGGAGACAGTCACTATTGGGCAGCAGCTGGGAGATCCGGAAGTGACGCCGGTGGCTGTATTTCCTACGTTTCTGAGCAGACGGCCGAGCAGCATATAGGTAAGTACGGGGGGAGGGGCAACTGGGCAATATGAGTGGAATATGGGCAGAATAATACAGGCACATTTCAAAATATAAGTGGAAAATGGGCATAATGATACTGACAAATGGGCAGAATATAAGTGGCAAATGAGCAGAATATGAGTGGCAAATTGGCCGAATATGAGTGGCAAATGGGCAGAATTATACTGGCAAATGGGCAGAATTATACTGGCAAATGGGCAGAATAATACTGGCAAATGGGCAGAATAATACTGGCAAATGGGCAGAATAATACTGGCAAATGGGCAAAATATGAGTGGCAAATGGGCAGAATGATACTGGCAAATGGGCAATATAAGTTGCAAATGGGCAGAATAATACTGGCAAATGGGCAAAATATGAGTGGCAAATGGGCTGAATAATACGGGCAAATGGGCAGAATGATACTGGCAAATGGGCAAAATATGATTGGCAAATGGGCAGAATGATACTGGCAAATGGGCAATATAAGTGGCAAATGGGCAGATTGATACTGGCAAATGGGCAAAATCGGAGTGGAAAATGGGCAAAATTATACTGGCAAATTGGCATAATAATACTGGCAAATGGGCAAAATATGAGTGGCAAATGGGCAGAATTATACTGGCAAATGGGCAGAATAATACTGTCAAATGGGCAATATAAGTGGCAAATGGGCAGACTGATACTGGCAAATGGGAAAAATATGAGTGACATATGGGAAAAATAACACTGGCAAATAAGCAAAATATGATTGGCATATGGGCAGAATTATACTGACAAATGGGCATAATAATACTGGCAAATGGGCAAAAATATGAGTGGCAAATGGGCAGAATAATACTGGCAAATGGGCAGAATGATACTGGCAAATTGGCAAAATATGATTGGCAAATGGGCAGAATGATACTGGCAAATGGGCAGAATAATACTGGCAAATGGGCAATATAAGTGGCAAATGGGCAGACTGATACTGGCAAATGGGAAAAATATGAGTGGCATATGGGAAAAATAACACTGGCAAATAAGCAAAATATGAGTGGCATATGGGCAAAATAACACTGGGAAATGGACAAAATATGAGTGGCAAATGAGCAAAATAACACTGGCAAATGGGCAAAAAAACACTGGCATATGGGCAAAATAAGACTAATAAATGATGGGCAAAATAATACTGGCTGTGGCATATTTATGTGCAGGTTAATAGTGGCATATTAATGGTGAAAATGGCTGTGGCTTATTAATGGACAGGCTAATTGTGGCATAATGGGCAAATTGACTGTGGACAAAGTGATAGTGTGGCATGTTCTGTGGGGCAAAATAACATTTACACTGTGGCATGCCAAATTGTGTGGGTGCAATATGAGTACAAGCCAAGTGCTGTGGGTACTGTATAGTGCTGTATTAAGACTTTTAGGTGTAATGTGGGTGCAGAGGAACTTAATAAAAATAAGAAATGAACAATTTTTCAATAACATTTTTATTACATATGAAAAAACATTTTTTGTGGTCAGTAAAAGTAATATTACTTTACTGAGAGGGTAGTGGATGAATGGAATAGTTTTCCTTAACCCCTTAGTGACAAGACATTTTCACCTTGACTTTCCCTTGGTGATAATGGCTGTTTTGACATTTCTAGGGTGTTTGTGTTTAACTGTAATTTTTTTCTTTCTCACATACAGTACCCACACAAATTATATGTTGTTTTTATCGTCATAAGAAGGGCTTTCATTACATACCATTATGTTCATCATATCTTATAATTTACTAAAAAAAAAATCATAAAATATGATGAAAAATTAAAAAAAAAACACTTTTTCTAACTTTGACCTAAAATATAATTTACACAAATAAAATCATTAAAAAAGACCCCGTCTAAAAAGTTTCTAAATGTTCTCCCGAGTTCAAAAATATGCATGTTTCCATATTTTTCGGTATTTTTTTGCGAATTATGGGACAAAAACCAAAAATAGTGTTTTTTGTTTTTTTCCTATATTGATCTTTTGACCCCAACCCGAACCAAAAATGTAACCCTAACACTAAATTTAACCCCAACTCTAATCCTTATTATATCCCTTAATATTTTTTTACTTTAATTTAATTTTAACCCTATCCCTTATGCTAAAAAATATTTAATTTTAACCCTATAGGCTAATATAGCTAAATAACCTGTTTTTAATTAATTAATTAAATATGTATTTTAAATTTTTTCAATTGCAATGCTACTAAACTACCACTAGGGGTAGTCAAGTAGCATATTCAGAGTGACGGAAGTGAAGTTACTTTCACTTCCGAAGCTCAGACCGGCAGAGGGCTTAGCCATATTGACGGAGCAGCATGCTCCGTCAATATGGCTCCCCACGATCGCTCCGTGGGGCGATCGTGGGGGTCCCAAAATAGAAATTTCGGTACTGGCTATTGCCTCGATGTCGAGGCAATAGACCAGCACTGTTAAAGCAGTTTTCGCGATCGTTGATCGCGAAAACCGCTTCATTGACTGCAGGACGAGCCAGGCACGTCCTTTGTCATTAAGGGAGTTTCTCCCAGGAAGTGCCTGGCACGTCCTTTGTCGGCAAGGGGTTAAGAAATGGTAGAGGTTAATACATTAAGGAGTTTAAGCATGCATTGGATAGGCATAAAGCTACCAAAGATATAAGACAAGGCCAGGCGCAAAGCAGAACAGTTGGGAGGCATGTAAGTGGCACCAGCACCGGGTGGCACCAACCCTAGTGACACCTCTGGGCTAAGAGAACATACGTTTTAAAAAATGATTGTAATGCAGCATAAGTTAGCAGCAGTTATTAACAACCTGGCTTACCTTTATTTGCTTGAATTTTAATATCCATGTTAATTGGATACATTTGTAGAAGCAGGTGTATCGAAATTAAATAAAAAGAACATTTACATTTATATAATCTAGGCAAATGTTTGATATTTCTCACTTTTAGCATGTTTTTAGTCTGCAGAATCTTAAGGTTTTTATTTGGGGGGGCAGCATTAACCCATTTGTGACCTTATGATGAGTTATCTCGGAATCCATGTATAAAGTGGATACAGATGTAAAAGGTGATCATTGTTTACCAGATTGTTTACCAGTGATGGTTTATTCAGTTTTCAGAGAGAGAGAGAGAGAGAGAGAGAGAGAGAGAGAGAGAGAGATAAGAAGTGGTGAGGAAGAGAGAGCGACAGACATAAGAAGTGGTGAAGGAGAGAGAGAGACATAAGGAATGATAAGGGAGAGAGAGAGATATAAGAAGGGGTGAGGGAGTGAGAGATATAAGAAGGGGTGAGGGAGTGAGACATAAGAAGAGGTGAGGGAGAGAGAGATATAAGAAGTGGTAAAGAAGAGAGAAATATAAGAAGTGATGAGGAAGAGAGAGAGACAGACAAGAAGTGGTGAGGGAGAGAGAGATAAGGAATGATAAGGGAGAGAGAGAGATATAAGAAGGAATGAGGGAGTGTCCCAGAAACAAAAAAACCCTTTTTTGCCATTTTTACACTCTGTATTAAAATGTATACAGTACACAAAGGGTTAAGTCTAAAAAAACAGGTCTCAAATGAAAGCCCTATCTGTCATTAAAAAAAATCAGTATATAATATGAGGGGATTAATTTAAGAAGAAAGCTTGCACTTTTATTTAAATGCAGCATCGCTAAAGTAACAAAATAGCTATGTCCTGAATGGGGTTAATTGATTTACCCAGAAGACCCTTAATGGTATTACAATGGAATGTTTTAGTTTACCAGCCGACCTGCTCTGTTAAAACAGATTATTATCGTATTTTATTATTATTCTCATTGTTATTTTCGTTTACTTGTGTAATATTAACAAATCCACCCATAAACACAAGTCAAGCAGAAACAAAGCAACACAGTAGGTTGTACCCTTTGTACAAGTTATATCTAATAAGCTAACTTGAATGTAACAAATAAACTAATATACAATCTGCCTGGGGTATCTGAAATTGCATAATATGTTAAGGCTTTGCGTCCTCCCACTGAGCCTCCCACTCTCACTAACTTTCTAAACTGTAAGCTGAGGACATTTGCATTTGATCACGCATATGGTTTTGCATTTAGGTTTTGGCACCAGTTTGAGTCCTTTATCATCGGTTCATATTTTTTATTTTCTCATTTATTGGCTGGAAATTGAACTCACTTCACAATATAAACAGACTGCACAGAGGGTAAGTCCGTATTGTAACACTTGCGTTACAAAATGCAGAGTGCGGTGTGCCAGATGCTTCATGTCTCATCTGTGTGTGTTGATTATAGCTCCTATTTATGGGAGCCATACTTACAATGTTACTTACGACATACTTACAAGAGTTCCCCAACAAACAACTGCTGGGGATCTCAATCAAATGCTTAGAGAGAGCAATATGCTGCTCCATTTTTGTGAGTACATTCTCTATCATCAACTATACATTTAGAAGATTTGTGGAAACAGAGGACACTATTGTATTTCTTTCTGTTTATGTTTTGGGTACCTCCAATCTAAACTGAGATCTACAATCAACTCAAACCTCAATCTGTTTGTCCTAAATATAAGTATTGTTCAGGATTTTCTATTCACACTGAATCACTGAATTGTTTATCATCTTGATTTTTAACACATGTATATATTTTTTGCTTCACACAACCTACACAGTAATCACATTATTATGATTTGCCATATTTCTGCGCTCCTTCCATGTTCTTATTGCTGTTGTTGTACTGACACTATCCTTGACTAGTAATAAAAATGTGCACTTCCTGCGCATAGTGATGACAAAGTCTTCACTGTGTGCAGCACTGCAAGTGTACAGGGGGGCTGAGTGAGATATGAGAGTGACAGTCAGACACAGATCACGTTTGGAGCGGTATGTTAATCTCTCCGCAACCCTCTTCGGTGGGGGAAGACTACACATGCTGCACATTGCACAGTGACGGAGGGGGGATAAGAGATGATGGGGGGAGGGGAAGACATAAGAAGTGGTGAGGGAGAGAGTGAGACATAAGAAGAGGTGAGGAAGAGAGTAAGACATAAGAAGTGGTGAGGGAGAGAGTGAGACATAAGAAGAGGTGAGAGAGAGTGAGACATAAGAAGAGGTGAGAGAGAGAGAGAGAGAGAGAGAGAGAGAGAGAGAGAGAGAGAGAGAGAGAGAGAGAGAGAAGAAGGGGTGAGGGAGTGAGACATAAGAAGTGATGAGGGAGAGAGAGATATAAGAAGTGGTGAGGAAGATAGAGAGACAGACAAAAAGTGTTGAGGGAGACAGAGAGACATAAGGAATGAAAAGGGAGAGAGAGAGAGATATATATAAGAAGGTGAGAGAGAGTGAGACATAAGAAGAGGTGTGAGAGAGAGAGAGAGAGAGAGAGAGAGAGAGAGAGAGAAGACGGGGTGAGGGAGTGGGACATAAGAAGAGGTGAGGGAGAGAGAGATATAAGAAGTGGTGAGGAAGATAGAGAGACAGACAAGAAGTGGTGAGGGAGAGAGAGACATAAGGAATGATAAGGGACAGAGAGAGAGATAAGAAGGGGTGAGGGAGTGAGACATAAGAAGAGGTGAGGGAGAGAGAGGCAGACATAAGAGGTGAGAGAGAGTGAGACATATGAAGTGGTGGGGGTGAGAGAGAGACAGAAGAAGTGGTGAGGGAGAGAGAGAGAGAGACATAAGAAGTGGTGAGGGAGCGAGAGACACGGACAAACAGCAATATGAGGAAGTAAGAGAGAAACATGGAAAAAAAAGGGGAGATGAAGGGGAAACGGACAAAAGGGTATATCTGTGATAAGGGGATATCCATAATGTTTTACCAGAACTAAGAACTGTACAGAGGAGCCTGAAGCGGACTGAGTGGCTCTGTCCCTTTCATTGCTCCACCCTTTGTAGCCCCAATAAATGGGCAAAATACATGGGCAGAATACACTCCAGGTGGCCTAAACGTTCCCATTTTCTGTGTGTACAGTAACAGGGTTGCTTTAGTTCTCAGTACTTTCGTGTTAGCCATTTTCTTAGTATGTGTGTTATTAAAGCATATGGTGATATTTAAGACTTCCGTCCATTCTGTGTTCAGCTGTCTCACACATTTTTTTCCGTTTTCAGAATTCCAAATATTAGGCCAATTTTCTCTAAACTTTTCATACTTTTGATATAGGTCTGTTTGGCTCTGTACATTGTAAAATATTTAAAATCAAGTATATATGGCAGTGAATGGATATAAATGTGTAGCCAATGATATAATGGTTTACTTCGGTGGTTCTGTTTGTAAATTGAAATCGGACCTCCGAGTTTCGGACCACTTGGGTGTTCCGAATAGCCCATGAATGCAGGCTACTCAGGAGGCACCAAAGTGCTTCTGAACTGGCCCCAAAATCGACCAATTGTGCTGAAATGTTGGTCTCTGAGCTCCTCCAGAGTACGGATCACCAAAATAGTAGTTTCCCTCCGACCTATGTACCTATGTATGGGTAGGATAGAAACTTAGGACGAATAGTCAAATTCCTCCTATAATTATTTAAAAAGTAAATAAAAATAAAAATAAAATATGCCCCTCTAATTGGCCAATGGTAGAGCTGGGATAGGAATGCCTTCTTCATTCAAAATGAAACCTCCACCTTACCATGCAGGGATTTCATTCTATATCAATGGTCTGATAAGAAATCATATTTATATTCATTTATTTACGAGGCCATTTATTTTTATTTCATTAGTGGCCACTGGGGTCCATTCATTTAATATGTGGGGTTAGTGGTGGAGCTTGATAATACTGGGGGGGGGGGGGGCAGGAATAGTTTATTGGGGTTTGTGTGGATCCCGCTAATGCCTGGGAGTAATATACTTGTATTTTTTTTAATACTATTTTTTATTTAATTTTATTTCAGTTCTCCAGTTCTTAACCAGTGGCATTGCTTAAGTGACTGAAAATGGTGGTATTTGAAGTTTCCAAAATATCTGTAGTGCTTAATTCTCTCTGATATGATGCTGAGGCTGTTATCTTTTCCTAACTCAAGGAAATGTTTTCTCTGAAATAGTATGGTTTTACAGATAACAAAAAATGGAATTTGAAAATGTGAAAACATTTTTGTTTGTATTGTTTTCATTTTATTGTTTTTTTATTTTATTACAGGTTTACTTACAGTGATTCTCTCTGAAGATTTATATTAAAGCAAGTGACAGCACAATGGATACCTTCTCAACATCAGAAACATACATAGAAAATTTTAATTCAAATGATTATTTTGAAACATACTATAGCCCTAAAGAAGGAGCTCTGGTGGGGGAATGGACTGACTTTGCATTAAAAAATCTTCATGAAACCTTCTCTTCAGGTAAGAAATAAAATGATCTCATAATTACATGTTTTTGAATCAGTGATAAATTAATCGTAAATATTTTTTGTACCAAAGGCATTGTGTGTGTGTTTTTATGCACACACATTACATCACTCTACAAGAGGGGTTATGTAAAAGGAGTTCTGAATCATAAAGGGATTCTGTCACCTACACATTGTTTATACTATAAGTCTAGGGCAGTGATGGCAAACATATGGCACAGGTGCCACAAGTGACATGGCACTTGGCATGTGCTTACAGAATCACCATTTATTACCAGTATATGTTATGACCTTAGACTGATATTATGGTAGGATTGGCGCCACCTATAGGCAAAGTAGGTGCTGGCCTCGTGTACATTTAGAATGGGCGAATATGTGCAGCGTTTCTACGTTTGTGCCACATCGCGGCACTAAGTGAGGAAAGAGAGGCGCCGCTCATAAAAGAGTGAGTGCCTAGAAATTGCATTGCCTCTTTGGCACAGTCAGACTGATCGGACAGCTTCTGCTAATGCACACAGTAGTGGAGAGCAGGAATAATATCTCCGCCCCCCAGCTCTGCACGCCATTTGGTGAGGACATGCTATGGAAAATGGTTGGTACTGTTAGTCGTCTACCATTTTACATTGGATATGCAGAAAGACCTATGCGGGAAAGTAAAGCATTACTCTTCCCCCCTATTAATAGCCTTTATATATTTGTTGACATAGTAAAGTTAACACTGTTTAAAGCTGTATTTGTGAACAGCACCACACACTGCACTATGTTGGCAGATTTATTGCTGAATGTGGCGAAGTACTGTGCAGAAGAGAAGAACTTGTACACACTCCACCCTCCCATTTCTCACATGCCATGCTTTGCAAATCTCTCCAATGCCTCCAAAGTCTCTCCATGTTCTCACAGAGCCATAAATAAGATTATGGCTCTCTGTATCCTAGATATCTGTTCTCCGGGTTCCTCGCCAAACTGCCCCTTTGATTTGCTCTGTGTCTAATGTTCTGTGAAAACACAGCTATATATATAAAAGCTCTGATCATAGCTAGCTAATCCAATGGATCTTCTTTCACACCAAGCTCATTCTCCTCCTCTGCCTATCTTATCTTCTATATCTATCACTTCAGTGTCACACTAAACTATTTTTCTAACATAATGTATAGATCATTTTCAATATTTTTTTGTTTTATGCATACACAGCAAAAACAGGTGACACAGTCCCTTTAATTTGTGCATAAAGGTGATAAGGTAACAATCATTAAAAAAAGGTAGAGTAGAGGTGGGCAGACACATTGTTACTCACTGTTTCACCTTTGTTAGTGTTGTTTTTTTCTGTATCCATATTATTCAAATCAATGAAATGAAATAATAAATTTCAGTAGACAATATAAGAACCCTGGTCAGCAAAACTGGAAAATAACCATTAAGCCATCAGCAACTCTGGACATTCCACACGACCTGAACAGATTAAACACTCCAGTCTCATCCATGCCAACTCTCCCAATTCTCTTTTCTTGCCAACTGTCAGGCTCCAGACTCACCTCACCAATCCCTGGTGGGTCCCGCTTCTCGGGTCTCCGTATACCACTTCTCCAACTCTTGTTGGGTGGCCGTGCAACCGCGTTATGGGTCGCATATCCCGGCCTTAAGTTGGGCACTCCAAGTGTGGGCACTCCGAGTGCCAGTGTCCAATGGACGGCAGGGGGCGTGGCTTCAGACCTGGTCGTGCACTCCTATTGAAGAGCACGGAGGGGAAGGGAGTGAGGGAGTGAGGAGGCAGAACCCTCCTCCCAGTCCAGGATAGACTGGGGGATTCCCTTATGTTTAGTCAGTGCTTGGTCGTTTTCAAGGTAGGTGTTGCTTTCAGCTCCCCCTATTTGTTCAAGTGCCATTCTAGTCCCTACCCTACTACTACTTTTGGATCTCCCGGCTTCTGATCCCTGCTTGTGTTCTGGACTGTGTTACCCTCTCGAAGCCTGACCTTGGCTTCCCTCTCTCCACTTAAGATCCTAGTCTACCTGCCCCGACCATGTGGACCGTCCCCAACTCTGATTCTGCCTAACCCCTTTGGTACCTCGTTTTCGTCTTTCTACACCCACTCCCCTTTCTCCTCTTTCTTGCCAACTCTCTCCATTCTGTTTCTCCTTCTTTACCTACTAGACTCTGCGATCATCTCTCCCTTAACTTTCATGCACAACTAGATTTCTCCTTTCCCTTTCTTAAGCATTTAGGCACAATAAATACCACCAAAAAATGTATATTAGAAGATTACCAATTATTAGCTAAACAATGTTATTTTCAGGGACATAACCAGGTCAGATAGAAGTTTAAGAACAGGGATAGTGGAGTTGTCTGGTTGAAATTTAAATAACAGTTGGAGGGGTCTTCTTTAAGCCCACCATACAGAATGTGATGTCATCTTTATAGAGTTCTCCCACTCACATTCCAGCTCCATCTTGGTTACACGATGGGAGGGGGAGTGAGTAGTTACTGAACAAAGAGGGGCTGCAGGGGAAACAGTTACTGTTACTTTAACAGTGATTCTCCATTTTGTTGCACGTGGCACATAACTGTTAACTTACACAAAGGAAGTGGGGGAGGAGTTAGTAACGGTAACGGAAACGGAAATAGTTACTGAGCAAAATTATGACCAAGGATATTCTTTTAGGGAATGTGTGACAAAGAAGACATAAACACAAGTGTATAATAGTAAAAGAGACATTTGTCCATAACAGTAGAGCTATAGCAGGGACTGTAGATGAAGCAAAGGTAGGGGTGGAGAGAGATAAACAATGGGAGAGGCCAGAGGCAAGGGTAGCTAAGCAGGAACACCCGAGAGGGGGTGAGGTCAGAGGTTTGTAGCTAAGCAGGAACCCTCGAGAGGGGGTGAGGTCAGAGGTTGGTAGCTAAGCAGAAACACCCGAGAGGGGGTGAGGTCAGAGGTTGGTAGCTAAGCAGGAACACTCGAGAGGGGGTGAGGTCAGAGGTTGGTAGCTAAGCAGAAACACCCGAGAGGGGGTGAGGTCAGAGGTTGGTAGCTAAGCAGAAACACCCGAGAGGGGGTGAGGTCAGAGGTTGGTAGCTAAGCAGGAACACCCTAGTGAGGGTGAGAAATGAGAAGGGAATAACTTAGCTGAAGAGATCCTGATGTACTCAGAGGGTCTCAGGAGATGATGAAAATCATCTACTGAGATGGTTGAGCCACTCAGGTTCAGATTCCCAGTTCCTGGACAGGGTCACAATACAAAGAGGCTTTAAGGAGAGTATCAGGAACAGAAGCAGCAGCTCTCAGAAATCAGGCATCCAACTTCAATGCAAAAGCACTGTTTGCCAGAAACTGCAGTTATTTAACCTGGGTGTGAGCAAAAGGTAACGAGCCCACCTGACACCAAACAGAGCGGAAGGAATACAAGCAAAGTAAGGTAGGGAGGCCTCTAGAGGAGGCAGGAGGTATATAAGCACATAAATAATGACTTTTAAATGCATGAGTCAGAAGGTCAGTGTTGAACCCTGACAGTTCTAATGCAATGACATGTACAATAACAACAAATTTAAATTTACATTCTTGCCACTAATTGTCAGGATACTATTTACAAGTGTGTGTCAGCAGCCTCTCTTGGAAACGCATTAGAGGGTTGTTATAGAAAACTGGCGATGCCCAGTGCTTCTAAATGGCGAGGCATTAGGCATGCACATTACTAAACTATGTAAATTCCCTCCATCAGTGTGGGATTAGGAACATGGCTAATCTACCTGAAGTGCGTAACGGTTGTATTTGAATAAAAACCTCAATAAGAGAATATCTAAATGGCAAATTTACAAAGTTATGATAGACTCATCTATCCACATAAATACTGGAAATGATCACAGTGACGCCTGGTATTGACGGCAATATTAATCAACGTTTCATGTTTCATTGTCTGTTGAGCACATCTAATCGGAATATGTTTGCTCTCCCAATCAGGTGGTGTAGAAGGAGAAACACTGGTTGATTTTGGTAGTGGGCCAACCATTCATCAAATCCTCTCAGCTTGTGAAGTATTTAAGAATATCATTTGCTCAGACTTCCTTGAGAAAAACCATGGAGAGATAAAGAAATGGCTAAAGAAAGACCCTGACGCACTGGACTGGAAGCCACTTGTCAAATATGTTTGTGAGCTGGAAGGGAACAGGTATAGATATCATGATCATTTGAGCCATGCATTCTTATATAACCATGGGATGGTTCATCGCGGGTTAATGTTAGTATTAGGGTTCGGGAGTTAGGTATTGGTTTTAGAGTTTGGGGAGGATAGTATTAATATTAGAGTTTGCGGGTTAATGTTAGTATTAGGGTTTGGGGGGGTTCGGTATTAGTTTTAGGGTTTGGGGAGGATAGTATTAATATTAGAGTTTGGGGGTTAATGTTAGTATTAGGGTTCGGGGGGTTAGGTATTAGTTTTAGGGTTTGGGGAGGATGGTATTAATATTAGAGTTTGGGGGTTAATGTTAATATTAGGGTTCGGGGGGTTAGGTATTAGTTTTAGGGTTTGGGGAGGATAGTATTAATATTAGAGTTTGGGGGTTAATGTTAGTATTAGGGTTCGGGGGGTTCGGTATTAGTTTTAGGGTTTGGGGAGGATTGTATTAATATCAGAGTTTGGGGGTTAATGTTAGTATTAGGGTTCGGGGGGTTTATGTTAGTATTAGTGTCAGCATTTAAAAAGCGGCCACGTTGCTATTCACCGATGACAGTTCAGCATTCAAACTGTCGCACTGAATTGTCATCGGGGCAGCTGTCCTAGACGCTTATATAAGGAGTGACTTATCTGCAGAAATCAGGCCAATTTGTAGTAAGACGTAAGACAGGTAGAGCAAACAGTTTTCTTTGTCACATACTTTACCAAAGGGGCGTACATAAAGCATTTTATACCCAGGGCAGATGCTATTTTTAACACCCCCACATGTATTTTGAGTGAACATGACTGGATGGAGTACTTGGTCCCATATTATACTAATGACCTGTTTTTAATTTGGAATCAAGTGTAGAAGAACTCAATCTCTTTATAATCATATTTTGAATATAGTATGAACATTATCTTAATCTCAGTGATGAGTAAATATATATGGATGATGTAGAAATTAAAACGAAAAACTAAAACCTTCTTGAAAAGGTGGATTCCAATAAGTACAATGGGAAGGAGAGTTGGCATCTTGAGTCATGGTTTAAAGGGGTACCTAAAAGCCAGTATATCCAAATCAGGAAGAACTGCACAGACATAGAGACATATTATCAACAATCAAGGTTTACTAACTTGTGTACACCAGCTTCATAAGGTGGCTTACGGCAGACTGAAACGCGTTGGGTGAGAAAGTTTGCAGTCATTTTGACTTTTTGGAGTTGATCTTGGCCAGTTAAAATTCTACCTTCAATTTCTAATATCTAAAAGTTCCAGTGTAACACTTTTCTTGATTTTTAAAGCAATAGTATATTTTGTTTTTATTTAGTAAATAACTGCATCCCATTAGAAAATAAGTATACCTGCATTTGGGTATTTATAAGATTTATAGTTGTATTTTCTATAAAGAGTATTCTTTTTATTTGTTTTATATTTGTATATTGTGTTTTGTTCTTGTATTATAAATAAATAAAAAATGGACCAAAATAGTTTTTTTCTTTAACAGATATTTTATTATTGTTAAAATATATAGCACTGTCCACTTTTTATGTATTCAAGAAAAAAACTTTGTTAAACAACAATTCTTAGAGATAGGTTACAATGACGAAGAATTAAATAATATCATTAGTGAAGTTGCCTAAAAGGAAAGAAAGATCCTATATAAAAAGACCCCAAGGAATAGGCAGTTCCAAATCTAAGATACCTATAATTTTTGATCATATTAATAAATCATTGAAGTTAAAACAAATAATTCAGAAAAATGTGAATATTATTATGAAAGATGAGGTTTTAAAATACATACTTCCAAAGGTCCCAAAAAGTATATTGTTTTATGCATGATTATACATTAGAGGTGGCTGCAACCCCTGGTGTATTGTGATCATCATTCTCAAAAGTTCTTTTTGGAAAATGTGTTTCAAAGTAAATTATTTCACTAAAAGGAGCACACTGATATTCTATACATAAATTAAAAAACAGGAGTTATTTTGCTTTTATACCAGATGGTTGCAGTCCTTATACTACAAAAGCTAAAAACCCAAATACCTGATAGGAGTCAAGACCTGTGTCTCAACAAATTGATGACAAGTTACACATTTTATTTTAAATATAACCAAATCTAGTTTATTTGTCCAAATTTCCTATACAATTACTCTAAAAAATATTCGGACAGTGCCAAGGGTGGCTATCCTAAAAAATGTTTATGTACTACGCTGGGTCTGCAGGCACCCACTCTCCGCTGTATACGTTTAAGTAGTAAATTGGAAGCACAATATTATTATACACTCTTCCTTGTTGTAGAGTAGCCTTCCAGAAGTTGATGTACATACTTAAATACTTTAAATTTAGGTCTGAGCTGATAATCCCAAATTAATTTCACTATGAAACAGTACTGAAACTGATATTTTAATGGACAGCATAGAAAAAAAAGCATACAGAGAATACGGGATGGTTTTGTGATGTATAATTTTGATACAGGGTTAATCTTATTTTGATTTGAGGAACTTCCATTTTGTAATGCACATTTGTTTTTGACAGTGAGAACTGGGAAGAAAAGGAAGAAAAAGTCCGCAGATCAGTGAAAGAAGTTCTAAAATGTGATGCGCGGAAAAAGAATCCATTTGAGCCAATAGTTCTGCCACAAGTTGATTGTCTGTTGAGCGGTCTCTGCATAGAAGTAGCATGTAAGGATGTAGCATCTTTCTGCGAGACCTTGAAGAATTTTAAAGACTTATTGAAGCCTGGAGGACACATCATAATTCAAAGTGCGCTGAACGCTACATTTTATTATGTTGGCAAAACAAGATTTTCTTGTCTGGCATTAACTGAAAAAGATATTGAGATGGCATTCAAAGAGGCTGGCTACGAAATTCTAAGTTTTAAGGTGGTCCCACGTATTGATACATCTCACATGGATCTTTCTGATTATGATAGCTATTACTTTGTTCATGGCCGTAAACCAGTCAGTCCTTAAAGGTGCTACATCAAACTAAACATTGCTTAACCCCTTCGTGATGCATGGTGCTTGCGTCCCAAACGACGCAAGCACCAAAACGTCACGATTTGTTCCTGGCCACCGATCACAAGGTGACCGGTAGCCAGGAACACTCTGGCAGAGACCCGATCAGGGTCTTAATAGACCCTGTGTGTCTCTGCCAAAAAATCGCGAGACCTCCAGAAGTCCCATGTGACGTCACGGAGGCGTGCCCGAACCCGGAAGTTCGGGCACAGCACGATTTAGAGAAATGTAGCCGGTGCTCGCTTTGAGCACCGGCTACATCTTCCCTGTCAGACTAAGGCCACTCAAAGTGGCCTCATCTGAAAGGTGGGATCCCGCTGTAAGTGCCTGCAGCGGGATCCGAAAACAGCTCATCGCGGGGAGCCGCGATGAGCTGTTTAGTACAGGACGTACTATGCCGTCCTAACGACTTTAAGGCACTTAAAGTCAGGACGGCATAGAACGTCCCAACGTCACGAAGGGGTTAAAGTCTACGAGTGTAGAGAATAAAAAATACGGTATATAAAATGATCTATACATTGCGTAAGTAGAAATGCATGCAAATGCAAAAATAAAAAGAACATATCTTATGTCTCCAGTTTATGACATCGGCTGTGGTTTCATATGAAAATAGCTGACTTTTCTGTAGGAACTGTGTAATCAAGTCACAGTTAATGTCACAGACACATAAAAAAATATATTGCGCACTTATAATATATGCATCTGCATACAATTCTGTTAACACAATGTAAAGATATTTTTATTCTCCATGTTGACAGTATGAACAATATTTAGGTGTAGGAGGCCTCATGTCTTTAAAAAAAAAAAAAAAGAATTAAAAATATATATTTGTGTGGGTTTGGGGGAATTTCATTCATTTTAATCATTTTGGATTTCCTGTACAATAATCCAATGCATTTATTTTATTTTGTCCTATATAATCAATATATCAGTGTTAAACTACATAGAGCAGGGTTCTCAAACTTCATTGCCCAATGCGTACTTTCCAAGGTTGTCTGACTCAATATAATATTGAAACATTTTTTGTGTTGGTGCATATACTGTATCCATTGGTTATTTTTACAGTGGAGGTTTACAAATTTAATAAGAAAAAGTTAATGGATTTTGGACATTATATGTATCTGTAATTACGTATTCTACTAATTACTTGGCAGACTAAACTGAAGCGTATTTTAATAAACAAAAAGTTCAAAAGAATTTCAGTGTATAATTCAGTTTATTCAGATTAAGATTACTGTCGATAAGAAACCAGTGGGAGTAACCCCGCTCACAGTATACACAAACATAAAAACAAATGTAATGTATAATAAAAGGTGATATGGCACCAAAACCAAATAGATTCCTAATCTTCACAAGATTCCAAAATCTGTATCTTCATTTAAATGATGCACTGAACCAAAACTGAAATCTCAAAGAGGTGCCAAATGGTGATAATGAAAAAGTGCTGGCAATATATAATATTGTGAAAAAAGAAAAAAGGTGAAAGACAGCGCTACAGAATTAATACTCAGTTAATAAAAGCAAATTGGTATTAATATATGAAACACATAGAAACATAGAATGTGTCGGCAGATAAGAACCATTCGGTCCATCTAGTCACACACAAATTTACGGTATAAAATTACATACATTTAACCCCTTGACGACAAAGGACGTGCCAGGCACGTCCTGGTAGAAACTCCCTTAACGACAAAGGACGTGCCTGGCACGTCCTGCATTGAATGAAACGGTTTTCGCGATCAACGATTATTTAATCGATATTTATTATTTAAACGATATTTAATTAATTAAAAACAGGTTATTTAGCTATATTAGCCTATAGGGTTAAAATTAAATATTTTTTAGCATAAGGGATAGGGTTAAAATGAAATTAAAGTTAAAAAATATTAAGGGATATAATAAGGATTAGAGTTGGGGTTAAATTTAGTGTTAGGGTTAAATTTTGGGTTCGGGTTGGGGTCAAAAGATCAATATAGGAAAAAAACAAAAAACACTATTTTTGGTTTTTGCCCCATAACTCGCAAAAAATACCCGAAAAAAATGTAAACATGCATATTTTTGAACTCGGGAGAACATTTAGAAACTATTTAGACGGGGTATTTTTTAATGATTTTATTTGTGTAAATTATATTTTAGGTCAAAGTTAGAAAAAGTGTGTTTTTTTACATTTTCCTCATATTTTATGATTTTGTTTTGTAGTAAATTATAAGATATGATGAACATAATGGTATCTAATGAAAGTCCTTCTTATGACGATAAAAAAAACATATAATTTGTGTGGGTACTGTATGTGAGAAAGAAAAAAATTACAGCTAAACACAAACACCCTAGAGATGTCAAAACAGCCATTGTCACCAAGGGAAAGTCAAGGTGAAAATGTCTTGTCACTAAGGGGTTAATAAATATAATAAAACAAATAAACACAAAGCCACCTGAAGTGAAAGGTGGAAATATGGAATACAATAATACAATTAATCACAGCTAGCAGTATATATACGCTAGTAACAGGTATAAGTAAGACAAAAAAGCATTAAAAAAAGGGTAAAAACAATGATATTGAACAAATTGAAGGTAATTTATACACATCCAATAATCCACCTGAGACAACACTGGACTCAAAGCAAGGGACTGTGAATCAAAAGCGAAAAATAGCCTGGCCAGGTCTTTTGCAAAGTAAGGACGATAATATATAATATTGTGAATAATAAAAATCCTGCGCAAAAGATGCAAATATAAAGTAGATAAAGGATATATGGAAAAAAATATCCTACAAAAGTTCTAATTTTAAGCAATAAAAATGCTAGTGCAAATAAACACAATCTGAAATTTTCACAATTTCAAATTCTACTAATTAAGATAAACTTGATGTTGAATGTCACTAAGGGACCTGTAAACACAAATCACAAGAACCTAATCTGGTGCAGTATGTTTAACAAAAGGACTTGATATCCAACAGAAAATACATAAAAATATACACTTACAAAAGAAGCTCCTAAATCATTGCAGCAATGATTCATGGTTATTGACTTACTGCTTTAGGCTTGGAGCAGTACAAGAAGCACACACAAAATAAGTTATGGTGGGGTAAAGATTCAGTGGGTAACAGGGGCATTATAAAACACCACACAAGCCAAAAGACTTGCTTTCCCACAGAAACCTTTATGGCATCCCAATGGAATGTCTCAGTTTTTAAACAAACATGCTCTTTTGTTCCCTAATAAAATGCTAAAACTTATTATCATGGTTTTTTTTTTTACAATGAATCCCAGTTAGATTCATTTATTTGTGTAAGAAAAACAAATTCCACCATAAATATTATAAGTCAAGATTATAAGTCAAGCAGAAACAATCACAGCAAGTTCCCCTTTGTACAAGGTCACAGTTTATTCGTTTTATAGCTGAACTGGTTTGTAACAAATAAACTAATATTATGCAATCATCCTGGGGTATCTGAGGTTGCAAACTATGCTAAGGCTTTGCATCCTCCCACTGACCCTCCCACTCTCACCAACCTTGATAAACAGTAACGCTGAGGACATTTGATCAGGCTATATGGTTTTGCATCTGGTTTTTGGGACCAGGTCGAGTCCAACCACATCCATTAATAAATTTCCTCAATTAGCTGGAAAATTAACTCACTTCACCAAACATCCAGACTGCAAAGAGGGTAAGTAAGTCCATACTGCAACACTTGCTTAAAAAATGAAAAAACAAAAGGCTAGAGTGCAAACCCCAGAACAAATGTGAAGATGGCAAACAGCAGTTTTTCCGAGGACTCCAAACAAGTAAAATATAAGCCCCAGACAAATATACATGCACTGTGTTCACATTTCAGTTATACAAAATGTGATATCACACATAAAACCAATATATACAGAATACATATACTGATCTGTCCAAATTATATCTTCCATAGAACACATC